>CM065712.1:23862805-23871250 GCA_017654935.2 Phymorhynchus buccinoides | reverse complement strand
CCGTCCTTGGGCATATGTTACGGAACAGAGAGGCTCCCCTCCGGGAAGCGTTCCCTAGTGACATATGTGACTTCCTCCTGTCACCAGACTGTCGGGCCAGGTCTGTCATCCATCATCCCGGTGGTAACCTGGGAGGTACCCTCCAGTATCGGGAACGGCAGTTTCCCCTTTCCTGATCCGGCTCAAATCCTCCACTCTTTTTGAGGGAGAAGTTACCCAGGACAGTCAAATCGTCGTGCGGGCACTTCCTACCATAAGGAGTCCTACCACCCCTCCCGTGGGAGGGCTCCTCCAGTGTTTCCTGGCACTGGCGCGTTTGGGGCCCCTCTTGCAGTCCCGCAGCAACCGTAAAATCGCTTCTCCCAGGTTGTGAAGACGGTTTTCCTCCTTTCTCCCGGTTGTTTACCCGTTTTCCACCCCGTATTCATCCTGTTTCTCACCGTTTGTCTCCCGGTTGCTTTGGCCAACAAACGGGCGATACCGGGAAAGGTTTCGCCTAAGAAACGGAAAATTCCGATGATGACTTTCCGTTCGTTTCTCCGGTTTGTGGTCAACCGTGAATGTCCCCTCGCAACGGAGGGCCTCACGTTTTCTCCCGGTTTCTGCCGTGTTCGAGATCCTCTCACTCCCCAACCGCAAAGCCCCTCTTCCCAGGCATGGCCCTTCCGGTGGTTGTTGACGAGTCTTTTGTGCCCCCCTTCAAAGCTTCAACGGCCAGACCCCTCCTGGGGACATTCGCTGAGTTTTCAGTCCGACTATGATACGGACATGGAACTGGACCCTCAGTCAGAGGTCCCTCACTCTCACACTGAGCCATCGGTTTCAGAATCTTCTCCAAGAGTTTGTCTCGATCGTGCCCTTACGTGGTAACCTGTGCCGTTCCTCCCCATCAAGGAGTCCCCGCCACTTATCACAGCGGTTGGCTTCTCTCCTGCAGGCCCAAGGAGCTCTTTTGACTCTCCAAGCCCCCTCCTTCCTGGAGGACTCGGTGGTTTAAAGCGGAAGTTCACCTTGATGACCCGGCAGGTCCTTTCGTGTAAACAGATTGCTTAGGCCCAATCTGGGGCGTTCTCAGCCGGTCCCCTCGTCTCAGTCCGCTTCTTTTGTGGTACCCAGATTAGACCTTTCTCCCCCCTACGAGACGGAATATCCTGCCCTTCCCACTCCGTTCTCCAAACCTTTCTGCTGAGGAAGGTGGATCCCTTTGAGGGTTCCTTCTGCTTGTTCCCCCATCACTTTTCAAGCCTTCGGCCTTTAAGTATCTCGAGGAATCTCTGTCTGGGTTCCTCTCATTGCTTGTTGCATGGCCACACTCTCTCGTTCACACCTTGGCGTAGTTCTCTTTGCAATCCGCCTCTGATTCACCGCAAAATCGGATTTTTCGGTGCTTTGATCAGAGTAGATGAAGCTTTCCGTTGGGGTTCTCTCTAGCCCTTTTGGGCAATGTGCTACATATCCTCTCTGATGTCACGGCTGGTGTTGAAGTCCAAACACCTGTTGCGCTTGGCCCGGGACTCTTTTCTGGCACGAACAGTCCCTTTGCGTCCAGGGAAAAAGAGCGAGTTGCGCTCGGTCTTCCCCTTCCGAGTCGGGCCATGTTCTTGGAAGAATCGTTGCCCCAGTTCTCGAGTCCTTCTTCAAAGAAGGAAATCGGCTGATAGCCCAGGAGGCTTATCTATCGGCCCTGTTGACCCAGCCCCCGTGCCCAACCCTTCCGTCCGCACAGGCCTCTCGCCGCTCGTTTGTGGCGTCCAGGACGCCCTTGTTAAGAGCTGGGTACGTTCCGTCCCGCTCTAGAGTGTAGATACTCCTTGGCCTCACTCCCCAGTTCAAGGCTTGAGGCAGCCCCCACTTCTCCAGTCTTCTCCGTGGCAACAGGAGGCCGAGCCTGTCCAAGAAACAATCTTTTTTCAGTAGTCCCGCACGGCCCCGAGAATCCCTAGTCGTTCCCTTGTCGAGTGGGCTGCTCTCTTGCGGCGTATCCCGCTTGGCACAAGCTTGTCGGGAAAGCTTGGATTCTCGTAGTGTGCGGGACGGTTTCGTTCCAGTTCGATTTCGGAACCCCCGCTTTCTCTGTCCCCTGTCCCTCTTTCCTCCACCAGAGATCCTATCCTTGTTTGGAGATCCCCCAGAAGGAAGTGGAGGGCCTTCTCTTGGAAGGGCGCGTTACGATCGTGAACGATCCCAGTCCGGTTTCCTATTCCCTACTGTTTCAACGGTCCCCAAGAGACAGTCGGCTTCAGACCGGTTCGGGACTTGTCTTTCCCCTCAACAGTTTTCAAGGAAGAATCCATTTCAAGATGGGAAACGGCGGCCACCGTCCCAGGCCTTTGTGCGCCAGGGATACTGGGCCACCGCCATCGACTGACGCGATGCGTACTTCCATGTGTCGATTCACACCCGCCGTTGCAAGTTCCTTCGTTTTTCGTTTGCAAGGCCTTGTCTACCAGTTCCATTCCTCCCTTTCGGCCTTTCCCTGGCGCCTTGGAATTCTTTCACCAAGGTTACCAGGGAAATGGCAGCCCTAGCCAAGGGGCTCTGGGATTGAGGTTTAAGGTCTATCTTCGACGACTGGCTGTTGCTTCGTTCGAGTTCCGCCAGTTTGTCCTCCCAACACACGGAGGCTCTTCTCAGTCTCTCCATCTCCACGGTCCCTGGGCTTCAACATCAACCAGAGAAAGTCGGATTTGGTTCCCCCTCAGCGGTTGCATCAAACATACCTGGGCATGATTCTTCGACACCGGTCGTTTCAGGTTTTCTGCCACCCCGGGAAAGAAAATTCTGTCTGTCTCTCTCCAACTTGGGTGTCAGAACTTCTCTCAGCCCAGTCCACCTGCCCTTCAGACGGCTTCTGTCCCTCCGTATCGTCCGATGGAGTCCGTCTCGGGCCCTCCTTCCTTTAGGTCGCCTTCACAAAAGTCCTCTCAACGCAGGTCCTTGCCGAGTGGCGAGACATCCGGATTTTCATCAGGTGGTCCAGTTGGGCACCTGGTTTCCGGGATTCGGTTTCCCAAGGACGGACCTCGTGTGGATGAACTTGGTATGGTCCCCAATCAGTCGTTTGTGGGGCCAGCTGTTCATCTGCACCGACGACTCTCTCACCGTTGGGCGCGCAATCCCTCGACTCAACCTCCGAAGAGGTCTCTGGAAATTGTACCGAAGCGGAGTCAGAGCGTCACAGTCAACTGGCTGGAGCACTGGGAGGCCATTCGCCTGGCCCCTCCTTCATTTTCCGCCCTCAAGGCTTCACGGCAAGGTGTGTGGTGATTTTGTGGCGACCATTCCACGCCAAGCCTGTCCTACCTGCGTCGTCAGGGGGCACAAGGTCCGCTTTCACTCTCCCTGACGCGGAGGCGATTCTGCGGTGGGCTTTTTTCTCACTCGACTTATCTCCCTCACGTCAGATTTTTTGTTCCGTGGCAAACTCATGTGGTGGGCGGACGCAGTTGGTCGCTCGGGACCAAAATTCCCTGGCCACCGAATGGACCATTTGCTCCCACCAGGCCTTGTCTCCCTGTTTGGGAGACCTGTGGGGGGAAACCCCTCCTCGACCTCTTTTGCCACCAGGTTCACTGCCAGACTGACCCTGTATGTTTCTCCAGTCAGGGCCCCAGCAAAGCCTTTGCCAGAACGCCTTCTCGTTCCCTTGGAAGGGCATTCTGGATGTATGCCTTTCCCCCCAACCCGCTCTCATTCCTCGGTGTTTTGGGAAGTTCTCCGAGAGCCAACCCGTAACTTTGATTCTTGTCACTCCGATGTGGCCCACAAGCCACTGGTTCCCAGAGCTCCTCGACATGCCCAAAAGACGGTCCCTCTTTTCCGCTCAATCTCACTCGCCGCCACGTCTTCTTCAGCAATAAGCGGGGTTCGGACACCCTTGCCCTTCAAGGCTAAACCTGGTCGCCCATGGCGACTGTCCTTACTAAGGCCTTCGCTCTCAGGGTTTTTCCACAGCGCACCGTGGAATCTGCTGGTCGCCCTCTCGCGTAAGTCACAAACGTCTGTATGTCTTCGCTGGGGCCACCTGGTTTGCGTTTTGTCAGGAGATTAAGTTTGATGCCGCTTCGTCCCCTCAAACGGTTTCAGTTTTTCGTGGAGTATCCTCTCTCACTTGCTTAGAACTAGGAACTTGTCCTCTCCAAAACCCTTGTCAGGTTATAGGGCGGGGGGGGGCCCTGTTAGCACGATCTCGTTGCTTTAGTTCCCAAGTTTAAGGAGAATCCTCTCGGACCTTGCCAGTCGCCTCACTTTCCTGGACGCTGTGCGCCTCCAATCCGCCTCCAGAACGGTCCCATGTCCTCATTGGGACATCTTTTTGGTTCTGCTTTTTCTCAGGGACCAAATGTGAACCCCTGGATCGTTGTCTCTTAAGCTTCTGACTCTCAAAACAGTTTTTCTCATTTCTCTCGCCATGCCCGTCGCATCATGGTTTGCATGCTCTGAGGTGGTCCTCACCAGGACGTCCATTCGAGGAGGAACTTTTCCGTCCTGTCTCCCTTTCTTTCTCCCGGAGTTTCGTGCAAGAACCAGTCTGGGGATGTTCCTCTCCCTTTGGTCTCTATTTCGAGTCTGCGCTCCTTCTGGGTCCTGATGGATCGTGATATCTTCCTCTGCCCCGTTTAGGGCTCTTCGTTCTTATCCTGGCTCTGGTACAAAGTCCTTCAGAGGGTAAACGTCGCCCTGTTTCGTCCTCCATTAACCCAAAAAAAGTAGGGTACTGAAGCGATGTGGCTAAGGGTAACTGTGTCCCGTTTGGATCCCTCGAACCTCCCATTAAGTTTGGCCTATGCCCGTCTCTGGTTAGGCTAACCTGAAGAACCCCATTCCGCCCACGAGTTCGGGCCATCAGCGCTTTCTCTTGCGGTAGTCAAGGGGTGTCCCCTCCTTGTAAGGTTATGGTGGCCTCGAGTTTTCTGGAAGTCGCAAAACACCTTTCTTCAGTTTTACCTGAGGGCTATCTCCGCTCAGGCGAAGACGACTCCCTTTTCCATTAAGAAAGGTGGTCGTTGCTCAGGTCCCTGTCTCTTGTAGTGTGAGTACCGGTGTTTTTTGTGCCCCCCTGTTTTTTCTCTGTGTTCTTTGGTATATCAGTGACATGCCTTTGGGGGTGTTTTTATTTGCATATTTTTCCCAGGGATGTTTTGTACATCTTTCCGGGGGATTCTCTTAGGAGTGTTTTCCTCTTTTTTACTGATATGCTTTTGGGTTGTTTTGGTGTGTCCAGTTGGCCTCGCATCACCCTCCACCACGTGGGTAATTCTGCAGTTGTTTTGAGTGTTGGTATAGTATGATTAAATTAGATTGTGGATTTTGATTAATCCTACTATCATTTAAATTTCAATACTTTACCAACACTCCAACACCAAAAAATGTTCCCTGCCCAGCCTCCCTCCCCTTGATGCGGGTGGTAAAATTACAACGAATGACATTCCGGTGTCCCAAGTGTGCGCGTCATACCCATGGTAAGTAAGGGGAGTCACTCCCGCTACTCCCTGCGGTATGGGTGCGGTCCCCTTTGGGCACCACTTTTCGTTTTAGCTATTGCTAATGGTAAGGTTCCAGGTTTTTTTAGCTAATGCAGTTTGTTTTGAGTGTTGGTAAGTTTAAATTAATAGATATTAGGATTAATCAAAAATCCCCATTTTATATTGACCCACTTTGACCCACTGCTCGACTGACCCCAACTTTGACCCACTGCTCGACCTGTACCCCAAACTTTTGACTAATTACGCTAATTACGGGCGCTTTGCCAAAATGTCAAGTACCCTAACCGTCAGCATGGTTCATCGCCGCTGGATACTGCGAAAGTTTGGCGGCGCTAAACCACTCTAAATACGGTTGCTATCGTCAACACAGACAGACGACACACAGACACCGCTGGCATATATATTTAGATGCTGACATATGTCTTAGTCATAAAGGTGCGGGGATTTTCTTTAATTTTTGTTTGTATTTGTTTTTTTTTGTTTAAATAATATTTTCCAGGTGGAAATTTAAGATGTACAATTCCTTGGCAAGGACAACGTTTCCGTTTTTCACATTGTCCATCCTTCCCTGGCCTGTCCTGACCTGGGCGCTGAATCCAGTCCCAAACCCATTGTCACCACATGTTACGCCACAGGTAAAGTGTTGGGTGTGGGTGTGTTCTCCACTTCCCCTTCCCTGCCTGTCTGCTGGGCACTGAAGAACAGTACACCATTGTCAGCCACATGGTTCGCTACATTAAATGTTGCGTGTGTGTGTCTCATCTTCCATGCCTTTTTTTGCTGGCGCTCAAGATCATACACTATCGTTCACCATATGATCGACACAGGTAGTGTGGTTGTTGTGTGTGTGGTCTCTTTCCCATGCCTTTTTTGCTGGGCGCTCAAGATCAGTACACCTAATATCAGCCAACATGGTCGACACATGTGTGGGTGTGTGTGTGTAGTCTTCCATCTTCATGCCTTGTTATTGCTGGGGCAACTATCAAGAACTTTACAACCTATCGTTACCGCATTATGGTCGCCACAGGTAAGTGTGTGGGTGTGTGTCTCATCTTCCATGCCTTTTTTGCTGGGCGCTCAAGATCAGTACACTATAGTCAGCCACATGGTCGCCACAGGTAAGTGTGTGGGTGTGGGTGTGTGTCTCATCTTCCATGCCTTTTTTGCTGGGCGCTCAAGATCAGTACACTATAGTCAGCCACATGGTCGCCACAGGTAAGTGTGTGGGTGTGGGTGTGTGTCTCATCTTCCATGCCTTTTTTGCTGGGTGCTCAAGATCAGTACACTTTAGTCATCCACATGGTCCCCGCACAGGTAAGTGGGGTGTGTGTGGGTGTACCTCATCTTCCTCCACGCGCTTTCTTTTTCTGGGCACTCAAGATCAGTACGCCTATCGTTAACCATACGGGGGGGGTTTCGCCACAGGTAAGGTGTGTGTGGGTGTGGGTGTGTGTCTCATCTTCCATGCCTTTTTTGCTGGGCGCTCAAGATCAGTACACTATAGTCAGCCACATGGTCGCCACAGGTAAGTGTGTGGGTGTGGGTGTGTGTCTCATCTTCCATGCCTTTTTTGCTGGGCGCTCAAGATCAGTACACTATCGTTAACCATATGGTCGACACAGGTAAGTGTGTGGGTGTGGGTGTGTGTCTCATCTTCCATGCCTTTTTTGCTGGTGTGCGCTCCAGAATCCAGTACACTATAGTCAGCCACATGGTCGCCACAGGTAAGTGTGTGTGGGTGTGGGTGTGTGTCTCATCTTCCATGCCTTTTTTGCTGGGCGCTCAAGATCAGTACACTATCGTTAACCATATGGTCGACACAGGTAAATTTGTGTGTATGTGTTTGTGCGTGCGTGTGCGTGTGTGAGTGTGTGTTCACTGTTTGTGACATGAGTCCCTTGTGTGGCATGCGTGCATTGTTCCCATGTGTGCGTGCGTGCAGTGTGCATGTGTGTTCGGTTTGAGACGTCAGACGAAACCACATCTGCCTGCCGTGACTCCAATGAGTTAAACTGGGGGGTTTTCTCCTTCCTCCCAGAATACCTGAACTACGAGGACACCAAGTTCTCCAAGAGTCGAGGCACGGGCGTGTTCGGCGACCAGGCAAAGGACACTGGGATACCGGCCGACGTTTACCGGTTCTACCTCTTATACGTCCGGCCGGAGTCGCAGGTTAGTTCTTGTTGGGTTGGGTTTGGTTTTTCGAATTTTTTTTTTGTAACTGGGGGGTCCCGACAAGTTAAGCGGAATAGCTGACGTTCCCAGCACTGTTTAAAGACCCACCACGTCATGTGTCAAAATAATAATATAATAAATGAAAAACTATATAGCGCTGTTCGATGGCATGCCATCAGCGCTGTTTGATGGCATGCCATCCTCACAGCACTTTGCAAAGATTTAGAGTTCACAAAAAACAATTACACCGACTCATACATACCCCCCACCCCCATACAGGGAGGAACCCCTCTCACACAAAGCAATACAAACGAAACCTGACGCAGAAACAAAAAGCAAGCACCTTTTCCTCAACTTTCACACACTCCCTCGGTGTTCACGTGGTTTTCCCCTCTTATAGCTGGTAAGAAAATCTTAAGAAATATTCCTAGCATAAGAGGGGATGTGACATGTGACGTGGGGGGGGGGGGGGTCTTTAGCTTTATGTGCTACAGTTTGAGGATGCCGTGCCATGATTTTGTTTTTGAAGAACAACGTGGTGAAACTGACTGTCATTAACCTTTAACGGATCATGTTTTTGACTACACAGACACGATGGCGGGGGTCTTCCACGACCCCCTACTTGTCAATGAGTCAATTCCGATGTGTTTATCCCTGTCTGGATGGTGGGGGTCTTCCACGACCCCCTACTCAGAAAAGAGGCACCATGTGTTTATCCCTGTCCGGATGGCGGGGGTCTCCCACGACCCCTACTCAATGCACTGCAGTGCTCTTTAAAGTAGGG
>CM065712.1:23837805-23857805 GCA_017654935.2 Phymorhynchus buccinoides | reverse complement strand
TGATGATGATGATGATGACGATCTCACCCACAACAAGAGATCCTTCATCTTAGAATAATGGGGTGGTGTGTGTGGGGAGACAAACGTAGAATGGAAGGTGTGCTGATGATGATGATGTGATGATGATGATGAGGGTGATGATGATGATTATGACTGGTGATGATGATGATGGTGATGATCTCCACCACACAACAGAGATCCTTCATCAATAACTTAGAATAGAACGTATGGGAAGGTGTGCTTCTGGAATGGTGGGTGATGATGATGATGATGGGTTGATTGGTGATGATGATGGTGATGATGATGATGGTGTGATGGTGATGATGATGATGATGATGATGATGATGATGATGATGATGAGATCTCACACACAACAGAGATCCTTCATCAATAAACTTAGAATAGAACGTAGAATGGAAGTTGTGCTGCTTGATGATGATGGTGGTGATGATGATGATGATGATGATTATGGTGATGGTGTGATGATGATAACTTTTGTGATGATGATGATGGTGATGATGATGATCATGATGATGGTGATGATGATGATGATCTGATGATCTCACACCACAACAGAGATCCTTCATCGATATAACTTAGAATAGAACGTAGAATGGAAGGTGTGCTGATGGATGAATGATGGTGAGTGAATGATGGTGATGGTGAATGGTGATGACTGAAGGGAAATGATGATTGATGGTGGTCATCGATAAGAGTTATGAATACGATGGTGGTGAGAATGAATGGTGGGTGATGATGAATGATGATGGATGATTATGGTGAATGATGATGCGTGATTATGGTGATGATCTCACGCACAACGGAGATCCCTTTTCATCGATAACGTAGAATAGAACGTAGAATGGAAGGTGTGATGATGATGATGATGGGGTGATGATGGATTACAATGGTGGTGATGATGATGATAAAGATGATGATGAATACTCACGCACTAGACGGAGATCCTTCATCTATAACTTAGAATAGAACGTTAATGGAATGATGATGACGATATGATGTGTGATGGTGGTGATGATGATGGTGATGATGATGATGATGATGATGATGATGATGATGATCTCACGACGACGAGATCCTTCATCAATAACTTAGAATAGAACGTTGGGTTGATGTGTGATGACGATGATGATGTGATTATGGTGATGATGTTGATGATGGTGATGGTGATGATGATGATCTCACGACAACGGAGATCCTTGATCGATAACTTGTAGAATGGAAGATGATGTGGTGGTGGTGTGATGATGGTGATGATGATGATCTCACGACAAGTGGAGATCCTAGATGACGATAACTTGTAGAATGGAAGGTGTGGTGATGATGATGATGATGATCTCACGACAATGGAGATCCTTGATCGATAACTTGTAGAATGGAAGGTGTGGTGATGATGATGATGATGATCTCACGACAACGGAGTTATCCTTGATCGATAACTTGTAGAAAGGAAGGTATGGTGATGATGATGATGACGATCTCACGACAACGGAGATCCTTGATCGATAAGCCTTGTAGAATGTCTTTGAGGTGTGGTGATGATGATGATGATGATCTCACGACAATGGAGATCCTTGATCGATAACCTTTGTAGAATGGAAGGTGTGTGATGATGATGATGATGATCGCTCTCGCTACAACGTGAGATCCTTGATCGATAACTTGTAGAATGGAAGGTGTGGTGATGATGATGATGATGATCTCACGACAATGGAGATCCTTGATCGCTAACTTGTAGAAAAAGAAGGTTGTGGTGATGATATGATGACTGATGATCTCACGACATATGGAGATCCTATGATCAGAGTAACTTTTTAGAATGGAAGTGTGGTGGTGTGATGATGATGATGAATTCTCACGACTAATGGGAGATCCCTTGATCGTTATAACTTGTAGAAAGGAAGGTGTGGTGATGATGATGATGATGATCTCACGACAACTTAGGATGGATCCTTGATCGATAACTTGTAGAAAGGAAGGTATGGTGATGATGATGATGATGATCTCACGACAATGGAGATCCTGCATCGACAACTTGTAGAAAGGAAGGTATCATGCGTCAGATTACAGCTGTGTCAGAGATGCGTCAAGGCGACCACGTGGTGAGATACTTGTAAAATGATGATCTGATCGACGACATCGGAGAGATATGGCCAGTACATCGGTAAAACTTGTTGAGAAATGTATGAATGCACTGGTGATGATGATTAGCTCTGATTACAAATGGATCAAGTTATCTGAACGACAATGGAGTTCGTGTTTTTACATTGAAAATTTTTGTAAGATATGAAATTTAACAGAAATGGATGTTTGTCAGGTTTGGGATGGTATCCGCAATATTCTCCTTTCAACAGATGGGAAGCCAGTACATGCAGGATAGACTCGGCAATCCTATATGTATTGCTCCAAGTGAAGTGTACTTCTCCGGGATAGTACCCGTCAATCTGATATCTATCTGTGTCAAATGGCTGGTCCGGGAAGTACCCATCCGCTATCGTGTGTTGAAAGCTGGCGGGATAATACCCGCAAATGATCTAAAATCCGTGTGTGGTTTTGCCGGTCTCCCCGATAGTGCCGTAATATCTGATGGTATTTAGGATGTGTGTGTTTAAAGGCTAGTACCCATATACCATTTATTGCTCCATTGTCTATGTTGCCGGCTGCGGGTAGTACCCGAAAATCTGATATCTTTGCTCCGTGGTTGTTTCTAGCACGAATCTTTGGGGATAGTAAATATGTAGTTATCTACGAGGTCTGTGTGTTTGCAGTTGTCGGGGATATTCTCCGCAAAATAATTCCTCCTCATCTCCATGATCTGGGAAGCCAGTCATGGGCTTAGGATAGTTATCCAAGCACATATCCTATACTTGATATTGCTCGGCGTGTGTGTGTAGTTTGCAGGCTAACCGGGATGGTATCCGCAATATCCTGGCTATCTCCAGACTGGGAAACCAGTACATGCAGGATAGTATCCGCAATATCCTATATTTATTGCTCCGTGTGTGTGTGTTCGCAGGCTCCGGGATATTATTCCTCGCGAATATCCTGCCTGGCCATTCTCCACTAGACCTCCAGGCTGGGAACGCAGTGGACTAGCTTCCGGGATAGGTAAGCCGTAATATCTTCCATTATATTGCTCCGTGTGTGTGTGTTCGCAGGCTCCGGGATATTATCCGCAATATCCTGCCTGACCATCTCCAGGCTGGGGAACCAGTACACGCGGGATAGTAACCGCAATATCCTATATTTATTGCTCTGTGCATGTGTGTGTTCGCAGGTTGCGGGATAGTATCCGCAATATCCTATATTGTTCCATGTTTGTGTGTGTGTGTTGCAGGCTCCGGGATAGTATCCGCAATATCCTGACCATCTCCAGGCTGGGGAACCAGTACATGCAGGCCAACAAGCCCTGGGTGTCCGTCAAAGGCAGCCCCCAGGAAAAGTTAGTTTGTTTGTGTGCGTGTCTGTCTGTCTGCCTTCCTGCCTGCCTGCCTGTCTGTCTGTCTGTCTGTGGTCTTTTAAATTTTCTTAGGCGTACCAACAAGCAGTGTTGATTCTAGAGCACGGTCTTGCTGGATTCCCGCATTTTTTTTCTGATTTGGACGCATAAAAACGCGAACGGTGCGGCCCAAGTCACGCAAAAAAAAAAAAAAAAAAACGCACTTTACTTTAACGAGCACGGAATCGCGGCTGCTGTGTTTATAGTCTTCTCAATACTGCGTTACCGAGCATCTTTGGTGTGTGAGCATCTTTGGCTCTGTCCAATCACACAAATTGTCAGTCCGGCATTGTCATTTTCCGGTAGAACTACCAACCAAGTTTTCTTCATATGCTCGACAGCGATTGTTGTAAGGCTCTGTGAGCAAAGAAAACAAAGAAAACTTGTTTGGTTTCGTGGCCTATCAACGAAGAATGCTTGCATAACCATCGAAAAACGCTATGGGTCAAAAAATGATGAAGAAGAAGAAACGACACTCGCAACTCTGGCCGATTACGCGGCTATCCGCGATGTGTCAACCAACTGTGCCTTGCAAAACAACAGTCTTTCGAAAGGGTTGGTTGTGTTTCAAGGAAGAGGACTGATGACATCCACGATTAGAGCCGTGGTGATATGATCACTGAATTGGTCACAACGCGAAAGCTACTGAACGCGGCATTTGTAAAGTAAAGGACTTCGGTTAGACTTAGAACACATTGCTCTCTCTCTCTCTCTCTTTGCTCTCTCTCTCTCTCTCTCTGTCCTCTCTCTCTCTCTCTCTCTCTCTAATCCTCCTATTGTCTCTCGCTCTCACTTTGTGCTACTCTGACATCTCACTTTGTAGGACATGCGTGCATCTGCTCACTTGCTTTCTCACTTCCCGTTTCCTCGCAGGAAGAGAGCCGGATGCGTTGTCAGTGTGTGCGTCAACGTGTCATGTCTACTGTCGGTCTTGCTGTCGCCCTACATGCCGTCGACCAGCGACGTCATTCAGCGTCAGCTCAACGCTCCCGCCGACGTCAATGTCGTCACTGACACCTTCGTGTGTCGCCTGCGGGCGGGGCATCAGATAGGAAAGGTATGCTAGCGTTGTTCATGTGTTGTGTCATGTCTTATAATACTATTATGTCTGTAAATATATCTTTGTTTTTGCAAAATTTGTCTGTTATAATTAGTCATGTAACTGGTATGTCGATGGCAGTATGATTTTATTTTGAAGTTGCAGTATTGTATCCAAGCTTGATTGAGAATGTACGTGAATGTGGTCTGTGTTTCTTCTTCAAATTTTCATATTGTAACTATTTTACTCTTGTATAATTGTGTGTGTGTGTATAGTGCGTGCATGTGTGTGTGTGTGTGTGTGAGGAAGAAAGAGAATGTTGCGTGCAAGCATCGTGTTTATTTTACTTTCTAATGATTCATTATTTGTTTGCCTTCAATGTTCTTGTTATCAATGTAAATCGCATTGAGCTCATGTGAGAAAGAGCCCTATAGAAATTATCAGTATTATGCTAGCATCATACAAATAGTTCCCCCACCTTCTGGATGTTCTGTGCTTGTACCTTCCTCTAATTTCTCACCATTTTTGACTCTGCCTTTTCTCTTTGCTTACTGTCAAGTAAGGCCGAAAGATAGTAGATGACAGTAAGCAAAGGGAAAAGGCAGAGTCAAAGAGTGACAGATTAGAGGAAGTTGAGGGAACTATTTATAATTTAAAAAACAGTATCCCCAGGTGGGGGAGAGGGGGGAGGGGGCAGAGTAGTCAAAGAGAGTGCCAGAGGAAGTTACAAGCACAGAACTTCCAGAAGGTGAGGGAATTATTTATTATTTAAAAAACAGTATCCCCATGTGGGGGAGCTTCCAGAAGGTGGGGGAACTATTTATACAAAAGAGCCCCCGGGTATCCCCCACGGAGAGACTCTGGAATTAAACCCCAAAAAAAAAAATGTGTCCCCATTTGCAGCCAAGTCCCCTCTTCCAGAAGATAGAGGCGTCCACCATTGCCGACCTCAAGGCCAAGTTTGCCGGCAAACCCGCTCCCCCCAAGGCTGGGGACAATAAAGCCAAGGTAGGATTTCTTTTTGTTTTTAACCCTTTCACCGCCAGCCGTTTTTCAGCAAACAAAATACCATTAACCCTTTCATCGCCAGCCATATTTCAGCCAAAAATGTCCATTAAATTTACCTGGGTAGAGAACAAAATCCATCTGCAGTGTTTTGGGGATTCTTCTGTGACATATATAAAATAAGGTCTATCCTTACTTCCCAGAACTAAGAAATAGGGTCTTTGATGCCTTTTCAGTGACATTGGTGTTAAATCACTGTGGTGCTAAAAATGCGACTTTGGCGGTGAAAGGGTTAGCTTACTTGGCTACAGAAAAGATTTTGTCTGCAATATTTGTGGGATTTCTCTGCTCCCCACACGGGGAATTTAGAATAGGGTCAATCCTTACTGCCCAAATTTAGGAACACAATATCATTGAATAACAGACCCTGATTTCAAGAGTTTTAATGACATGGGTGTTAAATCATTGTGGTGCTAAAAAATGTTACGTTGGCGGTGAAAGGGTTAAACTTAACTGGGTAGAGAAAAAAAATGTATCTGCAATATTGTGAATTCCTCTGTGACATGTATAACATTAGGCCTATCCTTACCTCCCAAAATGAAGAAAATAGGGTCTTTGGATAACTGGTCCAGACTGGATGCCTTTTAGTGACATGGGCGTTAATGGTTGTGGTGCATAAATGCCGACATCATGCGGTGAAAGGGTTAATCTGACTGTCTGATTGTCTGTCTGTCCATCGAGGGCTCACTTCTCCCAAAATGTATTTGTGACTTTTCTGGGGGGTTTTTTGTGTGTGTGTTTTGTTTTTGTGTGTGGCTCAAGCCACAAACCTATAACTCACTTTGTCGTCTGTCTGTCTGTCTGTCGATCTGTCGGTCTGTCGGTCCAAAATTGTCGCACATTTTGACAAAATTGTCGCACTTCAAAATCGAGGCTACACTTCAAATTGAGGCCGCTCTTTAAAATGATGTATTTTAAAAGCGTACAAAATAATTAAACATACGTAATACAGACACTACAACAGACACGACGAGTATGCGGTGCTTCTTTTGATGAGTATAAGTAGGATACATAGTTTTTTTAAATGTTTTCCAAATGCCCCACAGAGTATGCTGTGCTTCTTTCAATGAGCATAAGTAGGATACATAGTTTTAAATGTTTTCCAAAAGTTACGAAATGGTGCAGAGATAACATTCTGGTTTACAGATTAAAATTATTGAAAAGCCAGGGGAGGTGACTCATGATTGGAGTGGTAAAAATAGACCGCGTGCCACAAACTATTGCAATTTCGCGCTTGTTTCCTCATAGCTTTAACATTTTGTGCATTTCTTACATGTCAATTCGTTAACTCGCTCGGAACGAATGAGCCCAATCCAGACTCGTGGCATGTACAGTGGAGCCTCCCTTATAAGACCCCCCGTTATAAGACTCCCTCCCACTTAAGACCTACTTCCCTGAGACATTGCCCTTCTTTGCAAGTATTTGAAATTACCTCCCTTATAAGATCTCCCATTATAAGACTCCCTCCCACATAAGACCTACTTCTCTGAGACATTGCCCTTCTTTGTAAGTATTTGAAATTACCTCCCTTATAAGATCTCCCATTATAAGACTCCCTCCCACATAAGACCTACTTCTCTGAGACATTGCCCTTTGTAAGTATTTCAAATTATCTCCCTTATAAGACCTCCCATTATAAGACTCCCTCCCACATAAGACCTACTTCTCTGAGACATTGCCCTTCTTTGTTAGTATTTGAAATTATCTCCCTTATAAGACCTCCCATTATAAGACTCCCTCCCACATAAGACCCACTTCTCTGAGACATTGCCCTTCTTTGTCAGTATTTGAAATTATCTCCCTTATAAGACCTCCCATTATAAGACTCCCTCCCACATAAGACCCACTTCTCTGAGACATTGCCCTTCTTTGTAAGTATTAAAATTACCTCCGTTATAAGACTCCCTCCCACATAAGACCCACTTCTCTGAGACATTGCCCTTCTTTGTAAGTATTTGAAATTACCTCCGTTATAAGACTCCCTCCCACATAAGACCCACTTCTCTGAGACATTGCCCTTCTTTGTAAGTATTAAAATTACCTCCGTTATACAACTCCCTCCCATTTACCCCCACCCCACCCCACCCCCACCCCCCCACGTCACGTGTCACATTCTCTCTTATGCTTGGAAGATTTCTTAAGATTAATTACCAGCGATAAGAGGGAAAACATGTGAAAAAACCATGATTTTTGGTTTAAATGATTTTTGATTTTTCAAATGCACATTAAACAAATATTAAACAAACATATCGGCAACAACAAGCTTAAAGCTTATACTGCGCCACTTTACTTCATATACATTTTTTTTTTTTTTTGGATTTGGACACGTGACGTGGTGGGTCTGTAAGACCTCATTTGGAATGTTTTTTTGAAGGTCTTATAAGGGAGCGTGCAACTCTGTGAGAGTTTTTCGAGAGTTTTTGCTTTCTGGGGTGGAAATACTACCAGACATTAGGTATTAGGTACTTTATAGTCACAGAGGCGTCTCTGTGAAATTCGGGTTGCTCCCACCTGGAGAGCGCCACCCAATTTTTTTTTTTTTTTTTTTTTTTTTTTTTTGCATGCGAGTTTTGTCACTGATGAGGGGGGGGGGGGGGGTTAAATTTTTACCAAATGACAACTTTTTCGTTGCCACTGGGTTTAACGTATGCTAAGTGCATGGGCACACGGGACCTCAGTTTATCGTCTCGTCCGAAAGACTCCACGTTCAGACCGTTAAGGCCTAGTGCAGAATGAGAGGAAAAAATCCCCTGTACCCAGGTTCGAACTCGGGTTTACTTGACACGAAGCGAACGCGATACCACTGTGCCACTCTACATGCCTACCATCACGGGTTATCCGTATTTATTACGGAAATGTCTTGATTTTGGCAGTGTGTTCCGAAAATACGGAAAACAGGCGCATGTTACTGGAAAAATAAAAACATCAACAACAAAAAATTACGATGCCGGCTGGTGGTTTAGCGTCTGCAAGAGAGAGAGAGAGAGAGAGAGAGGCGGGAAAGCAATACGGAAAGCTTACGAAAGTCAGCCCCGAAGTTTTCCGAGAGAGAGTTTTTCAACCAATCGTCTTTCACCAAGGTCGAGCCAAAATTTGACCGGCTACGCGCTTGGCAGCTTCAAGCGTCGGAGTGCGCGAATTCCATGAAGATGGATGCTGGACGGAAGCTATGTTCCTGAAAATCATGCTCTGTTACGGATTTTGAGTGGGAGTGCAGCCCTGAAAGTGGAAAATGTTGTGTCCACCAGCTGGTTGGCTGGTAACTTATTTTTTTTACCAGCCAAACCAAAAGTTTTACCAGCCAAACCAAAATCCGTTTTGCCAATCAGTGACGAGTTTGGAGAACAGATTGAACACTTCATTTTGTTGGCCTTGTCGTCGAAGAGAAGCCACGGAAATTCTTTCTTCCATTTTGGTAGAAAAGTTTGTGTTTCACTCTTGCCCTTTTTGGGTGAAGGCTGCGATGCCTTTGAACTTGAAGTTGAAGCCGAAGAACGTTTCATTTCGAACATGCACTGGCTGGCGAGCACGCAAATTGCGTATCGTGTTTCCGGTGCGTGGGAAAACATGGATTGGGAAAGGAATCTCGCGCGAGAAAGAACATCGTTTTTTGCCCACTCGCATTTGGCGGGTGAAGTGAATTATAAACTCGTCAATTTTATTTTTCACTCGCCACTTTGAGGGCTGGAGTGTTCCTGAAAAGCAAATTTGGGGGTAGGCATGTCTGCAGTACACACCAAATAGCAAAGTGATGAAGGTAGTCAATCTGGTGCTTTGCAATCGATTAGTGCATCGTGTTCATGATAATCTTTGGAACGTGTCAGTTTCTAATTCTCCAAAACTGGTGTTTATGCTGCTTTTTTTTCAACCTCATTAAATGGCCCGTCCTAAGGCTTGTGTAAGGGGAAGTAACTGGCCAGTGCAGAGAGAGTTAAATGGCCCGTCCTAAGGCTTGTGTAAGGGGAAGTAACTGGCCAGTGCAGAGAGAGTTAAATGGCCCGTCCTAAGGCTTGTGTAAGGGGAAGCAACTGGCCAGTGCAGAGAGAGTTAAATGGCCCGTCCTAAGGCTTGTGTAAGGGGAAGTAACTGGCCAGTGCAGAGAGAGTGAAATGGCCCGTCCTAAGGCTTGTATAAGGGGAAGCAACTGGCCAGTGCAGAGAGAGTTAAATTATAGCGCCATGTACTTTTTTTAACATTCTTGCCCGTTGCATCTCAACCAATAAGAGAGAAGTGCCGTACTTTACGGCCCATAAAGTGTAAAGAAAATCGTAATTTGAACAAAGATAGGGCGCATACACCCGATAAGGCGCAAAGAAACCAAAGAAATCAAACAAAGGAAGAACGAAATGATCAGCGAAAGTAACATCATTACAGGGCCTGTGACGGAAGTGGAAGCCTAGCAAACAAAAATACAATGGAAATCTTCACTTCATATGCCATCCGTTTTGTCTTAGGCATGATGAGGGTTGTTTGATCCGATCAGTGCTAGGTCAATTGCTAGGTCTATTGCTGTGTCCGATTGTGATCACGGAAGAGATACAATCGTGAAGCGAAAGTGCAATGTGAGTGAACTGTTGTCGGTTTGTTGTGGAAGCTACCAGAGCATGGTGAGTTGTTCATTTCAACTCTCGACCCCCTTACTTTTTTCTGTTTAGAGTATAGAAAGGGCGCATGTGTTGGATTGGGCGCAGGGGTCAAAGTTCAGTTTAAAAAAAAAGTTGCGCCTAATAGGCCATAAATTACGGTAACTACATTTTTTTTCGAGTGCATGCGTTGCTTCAATGAATGCTCTAAAAGCAGACAAACGTATGGCAGGGTGCTTGGCAGTGAATGTCTTTGCATTTGGTGGGAGTGTAGAGTGATGTACTTGGGCGATTGTATTCACCCTTGGTGCTAGAAGAGAGAGTTAACCCCTTGACTGCCACCAACGTATTACACTACTGACCTGATGATGTCATCAGATGAAGAGGAATAACCCTGATATGCTGGCTTTTCCTCTAACACAGTCAAGAGAGTTATATCCCCAGACCATTTTGCCAGATTGGCTCTATCAGTTGTCTTTTTCATGGCACCCAATGATTTTTTATTTTTTTTTTAAGTTTCTCTGGCAGTCAAGGGGTTAAACCATAGCAGTAACGTAAAATGCTTGAGTTTCAACACAACGCAGCACAAAAAATAGCCGACACCGTCTTGACGATTTTTTCAAAATGTTTTAAACTCAATTCCACTAGGGTGCAGCACCATCAGCTACAGCAGCAGCAGCAGCAGCGCCACCTAGCAAAGGCTCAGGGGAGAGCACCGCGAACGGTCCATCGGGCGTGGTGAATGAGGCGGAGGTGGCGAGATTGACGGAAGAAGTCACCAAACAGGTGTGTTGTGTGTGTTTAGAACTGCGGCAAATGTTAAGAAACGCTCCCTCCTCTGCCCCTTTCATTCCTTTCAGACGGCTTCAGGTTAGGGTTAGGGATAGGTTTAGGGTCAGCTTAGTCATCAACTTTCATTTTTCTGTGTATTTGACACTAAACTGACCCTAAACCTATCCCTAACCCTATTGCTAACCCTAACCTGAGACCGTCTAATCCAAAAACAAAATTTAAAAAGTATGTTATGTTATTGACACTTAACTGACCTTTTAAAAAGTATGTTATGTTATTGACACTTAACTGACCCTAAACCTATGCCTAACCCTATTCCTAACCCTAACCTGAGACCGTCTAATCCAAAAACAAAATTTAAAAAGTATGTTATGTTATTGACACTTAACTGACCCTAAACCTATGCCTATCCCTATTTCTAACCCTAACCTGAGACCGTCTAATCCAAAAACAAAATTTTAAAAAGTATGTTATGTTATTGACACTTAACTGACCCTAAACCTATGCCTAACCCTATTCCTAACCCTAACCTGAGACCGTCTAATCCAAAAACAAAATTTAAAAAAAGTATGTTATGTTATTGACACTTAACTGACCCTAAACCTATGCCTAACCCTATTGCTAACCCTAACCTGAGACCGTATCTAATCCAAAAACAAAAAAAAAGTATGTTATGTTAACTTAAGTATCTTATGCCTGACCCTATTGACACTAAACTGACCCTAAACCTATGACCTTAACTGACCCTATTGCTAACCCTAACCTGAGACCGTCTAATCCAAAAACAAAATTTAAAAAGTATCTTATGTTATTGACACTTAACTGACCCTAAACCTATGCCTAACCCTATTGCTAACCCTAACCTGAGACCGTCTAATCCAAAAACAAAATTTAAAAAAGTATGTTATGTTATTGACACTTAACTGACCCTAAACCTATGCCTAACCCTATTGCTAACCCTAACCTGAGACCGTCTAATCCAAAAACAAAATTTTAAAAAGTATGTTATGTTATTGACACTTAACTGACCCTAAACCTATGCCTAACCCTATTGCTAACCCTAACCTGAGACCGTCTAATCCAAAAACAAAATTTAAAAAGTATGTTATGTTATTGACACTTAACTGACCCTAAACCTATGCCTATCCCTATTTCTAACACTTACCTGAGACCGTCTAATCCAAAAACAAAATTAAAAAAAGTATGTTATGTTATTGACACTTAACTGACCCTAAACCTATGCCTAACCCTATTGCTAACCCTAACCTGAGACCGTCTAATCCAAAAACAAAATTTTAAAAAGTATGTTATGTTATTGACACTTAACTGACCCTAAACCTATGCCTAACCCTATTGCTAACCCTAACCTGAGACCGTCTAATCCAAAAACAAAATTTAAAAAGTATGTTATGTTATTGACACTTAACTGACCCTAAACCTATGCCTAACCCTATTGCTAACCCTAACCTGAGACCGTCTAATCCAAAAACAAAATTAAAAAAAGTATGTTATGTTATTGACACTTAACTGACCCTAAACCTATGCCTAACCCTATTGCTAACCCTAACCTGAGACCGTCTAATCCAAAAACAAAATTTAAAAAAGTATGTTATGTTATTGACACTTAACTGACCCTAAACCTATGCCTGACCCTATTGCTAACCCTAACCTGAGACCGTCTAATCCAAAAACAAAATTTAAAAAAAGTATGTTATGTTATTGACACTTAACTGACCCTAAACCTATGCCTAACCCTATTGCTAACCCTAACCTGAGACCTTCTAATCCAAAAACAAAATTTAAAAAAAGTATGTTATGTTATTGACACTTAACTGACCCTAAACCTATGCCTAACCCTATTGCTAACCCTAACCTGAGACCGTCTAATCCAAAAACAAAATTTAAAAAAAGTATGTTATGTTATTGACACTTAACTGACCCTAAACCTATGCCTAACCCTATTGCTAACCCTAACCTGAGACCGTCTAATCCAAAAACAAAATTTAAAAAAGTATGTTATGTTATTGACACTTAACTGACCCTAAACCTATGCCTAACCCTATTGCTAACCCTAACCTGAGACCTTCTAATCCAAAAACAAAATTTAAAAAAGTATGTTATGTTATTGACACTTAACTGACCCTAAACCTATGCCTAACCCTATTGCTAACCCTAACCTGAGACCGTCTAATCCAAAAACAAAATTTAAAAAAGTATGGTATGTCATTCTTCTTCTTCGTCGTCGATCACATCAGATGGAGATGCCAGCAGTCTGGTATGTTATTGACACTTAACTGACCCTAAACCTATGCCTAACCCTATTCCTAACCCTAACTGAAACCATCTGAAATGAATGGAAGTGTAGCAGACCTGCCTACCCATGGAAGTTCAGTTTAACGTGTGTGTATCGGCTTTTGCCATGTACGACAGGCTGAAGAAAAAACCAACCAGGGCCTGTATTCACGTTGAGATAGCATGAGACTTAGCATGATGCTAACTTAGAAGCTCTTCCAAAAGTCCTATTAAATCCTATAGGACATTGGAAGAGCTTCTAAGTTAGCATCATGCTAAGTCTCATGCTATCTCAACGTGAATACAGGCCCTGGGTATAAACAAAAAATTATGTTCCTGAATCACTGTTTTAGCCAAAAGGCCGAGAAGCGATCAGAATTAGTTCATACCCATACGATTTTTCCGTATTTTGTACACAATTTTGAGCCCCAGTACTGCAGTACAGTAAATGGAACATTAATACTGCAAAATTTTGATTAAGGTCTTCTAAGATCGGTCAAAATCAAGTGTTTTTCGTCATTTCGCATGGCGGTTTAATGTTCTGTAATGTTCCGTTTTGGGGTCTCCTTGCAAAATATGGAATTTTGAGAAAAAGTACGGAATTTTATTTCATGGAGGGCCTAAAAAAATAAATTGGGGGTAGGCAGGTCTGAGGGAGCTTTTCTTAACATTTGCTGAAATTGCCTGCATTCAAAACCAGCCGGGCGCAATCGAAGCTGGCAATGTTTTCTATGGCGTACGAAGCATGTCAAACATTCAATGCAAATGGGAAGGGTGGAGGGTTGTAGTATGAAAGTGAGCGCGCAGTTGTTAAAGACCCAGCACGTCATGTGTCATAATCACGGTTTTCACGCCTCTTCCCTCTTATAGCTGGTAAGAAATCTTCCTTGCATAAGAGGGAATGTGACACGTGACGTGGGGGGTCTTTAAAATGAGCGGGGCGTCTGAAGTGTGAAAGAATGAAAGCGTCTGAAGTGTGAAAGAATACTTTTAAAGCATGTCATTACAATTTGTTCTTTTATAAATTGTTTGGTTTCTTGTGTGTATATTTGACGTGTCCGCAAGAAAATTATCCTTGTTTTTTATGAGGACAAAATAAAAGTTTTGAGTCGTCGAGTTGAGTAAGAAAATACAAGAACAAATTGTGAATTTTGTGTGAAATTTAGAGGGTGCGCCTTACAATAAAGGTGCGCGCCTTTTGGTCAGAAAAATTCTTTTTTTTTTTCTTTTTTTTTTTGGCACTTGTGCAGGGTAACACCCCTTTCACTGCCAAAGACAAATCCAGAAATTATCAATTTTCTCATTTTAAAATTTAAGAGACCTCTTAGACTCAATCTAAGAAAATGGTCGAGATATATATACATTTCCTGACTTGTCTGAACCAAACACCAGCATTGCATCAAAAGTTGTGACATCGTCAATGACATCACACACACGGAGCAAGCCGTGAACGGGTTAATCCTTTTTATAGCAAACATTTTTTTTTTTTTAACCCTATGCCTCCCGATCAATCGAACCGAGAATCGATCCTATTGCATAAGAGAAGAGGAGTAACTCCGAACATCACACCAAATCTTTTATCTAAAAAAAATCACCCAGAATAAAGTCGAACTCACATTTAATTTCTGAAAGATGCATATTGAATAGCAATGATATTTTCATTCCAAAGCTAACACAATGTCACACAACAAACCATGAATTAGAAGAAAA
Organism: Phymorhynchus buccinoides; assembly: GCA_017654935.2. NCBI lineage: Eukaryota > Metazoa > Mollusca > Gastropoda > Neogastropoda > Raphitomidae > Phymorhynchus > Phymorhynchus buccinoides. The sequence goes on along the minus strand of CM065712.1, from coordinate 23,842,807 downwards.
AATCCGTAATGGCGCTCCGAGCATCGCGCCGAGTCAATACTGCGCACGTCACGTGGAAAGAGAAAAAAAATTGGGGGGTCACTTCGAAAAATCCGTTCAAAAAGACTATTGGGTGCTTTCCCTTGCTGTAAAGACCAAAAACGGATCAGTGAGTGTCAGGAACAGGAAGAACTAACCTAGTATTGTGGGTAGGGAGAAAGTGAAAGTGAACGTACTAGACCTGGCGTTCAGCGGGCGCAATCGGCGTCATCGGTCATCAGGGAAGAAAAAAATATCGGGCGGATTTCGGTTCTGCAGCCATGAGAGGGTTAATCTCACAAGTAGTATTGGCGATCAAAAAAACTAAAATTCAGTCCTTTCAATGTGTACTGCCAGATTCCTGCTGTTTTTGTTGTTGTTGTCTTTACCCTAGACTCCAGGGATCATCATCCCAACAGCCGAAGCAGTTGAACACTATGGTACAAATGCACCAGCTGGGGATGAGAACATTGACCGGTTTTTGATTACTCCGCCACGTGGGCGGCCACACTCTGATTTTAGACCGATGGTGTTATGCTGGGAGCTTGTCATGGTTTAAAGACAATCCCCCGCATAACTATGCAGAGCCTAACATTTTGATGTAGCCTTGGTGTTCTAGCTTATGTCAATTGTTCTGACACGGCCTTATGCCAAGGCGAATTTCTGCTATAACTTTGCTTCTTTGGCTCACTCGTGTTAACAAATTCGTTAACACAAAGTGAGTATAGTATGATAGTTGTTCGGTTGTGTGTTGCGACCACATGTGTGTGTGTGTGTTGTGTCCGTGGTCTAATCTCCAAACTTTAACGTTGGCATTTTCAAACTTTGCACACATATAGATGTCTGTGCAAGCTTTCAAGCAATAATGATTTGAATAATTAAATACTCAAAACAACACTGTAAACAGATAACATTTTAGATTAGTGGGTTAGAGAGTATTCAACAGGCAACATGAGTTAAGAAACTCATCAACACTGAAAGCCTCGATAGCTCATTGGTAGAGTGTCTGTCCGTCGTGCCAATGGGTCTGATTGTCGGCACAGGCCCTTTTTTTTTATCTTTTTTTTATTTTATCCATTAACGATAGTTTCATTTGTACTTTAAAATTTTATTTCCCAATCTTTGACTTTAACCCTTTCACAGCCAGCTATTTTTCAGCCAAAAGATGCATAACTGGGTAGAGAAGAAAAAAAAGGATCTGTTGTATTGGGAATTCTTGTGTGCCAAAATAGGGTCTTCAGATAACGGGCCCTGATTTTGATGCCTTTTAGTGACATGGGTGATAAAACCATTGTGGTGCATAAATGCGGCATTGGCGGCGAAAGGGTTAGATACACACTGCCCCCCCCCCCCCCCCTCAATCTTTGTTTGTTGTTGTCCCACATGTTCCTGTTCGAGTGAGCCTTGAAGGCTTTTCCTCTTGTTTAGTTTTTTTTAACTTTTACTTCATTACAGGGCAATGCTGTGAGAGAGCTGAAGACGGCCAAGGCGGATAAATCCGCCATCGATGCGGAAGTGGCCAAGCTACTGGACTTGAAGAAGCAGCTGGCGTTGGCTCAGGGACTCGACCCCAACGCCGCAGCGCCCCCCAGCGGCGGAGGAAAGAGAAAGGGGAAGAAGAAGTAGAGGGGGAGGGAGAGGGATTGATCTCAAGACGAATTTCCCTGTTTTCTGCTTTGTATGATTTGGAAGTTGTGGAATAGTCGGCGTTGTGGTGTTTGTTGAAAAGATGCTCTTAAATGAAATGTTTCGAGATAGTTTTGTTTCTTGTTAGAAGAGGGGGGGGGGGCAAAAAGACGGCCTCAGACGTTCTCCCCTGGGGGGGGGGGGGGGGGGGGGTCTTTCGTAAAAATAGTTCCCCCACTTCTGGAAGTTCTGTGCTTGCAACTTCCTCTAATCTGTCACTCTCTTTGACTCTGCCTTTTCCCTTTGCTTTGCTGTCATCTACTATCTTTCTGACTTATTGGCCCATTCTCCTGCCCTTTTAAAAAAAAAAATCTTCCAAATAAATTTTCTCCTTTGAGCTCCTCCGAAATCGGAATGTGTCGGCTGTACGCAGCGGGGAGACCAGTGAAAACTGAAAACCGGACACATACATACCTTACCCATTATGGCCATATGGCCTGGGAACGCAGAAGAAGAAGAAGAAGGTGGCCTCAGATGAATTTCTTTGATTGTATGTGTGAGTGATGATGAAAATGGCGAGTGCTGATTTTAGCTGTTGATTGGAAAGAAGCTTTTAAACATTTAGGTTTTTGGGTTTGACACTTGGTTTGTTTGTTGTGTCTTCAAAAAAGAGTAGAGAAATAAAGAAATTTAACCCTTTCGCCGCCAAAGTTGCATTTTAGCACCACAGTGATTTAACACCTATGTCACTAAAAGGCATCAAAATTGGGGTCTATTATCCAAAAGACCCTATTGTCTTAGTTTTGGGAAGCAAGGATAGACCTTATTTTATATATGTCACAGAAGAATCCACAGTACTGCAAATGGATTTTGTTCTCTACCCAGGTAAATTTAATGGACATTTTGGAATGAAATGTGGCTGGCAGTGAAAGGGTTAAATAATACAGAAAAACTTTTTTTTTTTTTTTTTTTTTTAGTGTTCATATGTAGAGTCAATTTTTACATGATTTTCTGTTTTTTTAATTTAGATGGATTTTAATTGTTTGCTTCTTTAGTTATCATTGTTCAGTTTATTTGTGACTTGTTTATTGCTGGGAGCTAATTTGGTTATCATTTTTGGCTCACTCGTGTTAACAACTCACTATAGTGAATCTATAGTATGATAGATGTTCGGTTGTGTGTATGTGTGTGTGTGTGTTGTGTCCGTGGCTAATCTCCAAACTTTAACGTTGGCATTTTCTCGGGAAATAGAAGGCGTACATTGTTCAAACTTTGCACACACATAGATGTTTATGCCCGCTTTCAAACAATAATGATTGGAATAATTAAATACTTAAAACAACACTGTAATTAGATAACATTTTAGATTAGTGGGTTAGAGAGTATTCAACAGGCAACATGAGTTAAGAAACTCGTCAATACTGAAAGCCTCGATAGCTCATTGGTAGAGTGTCTGTCTGTCATGCCAATGGTTCCGGGTTGATTCTCGGCACTGGCACTTTTTTTTTTTTTTTTTTTTTTTTTTAAGTATCCATTAACGATAGTTTCATTTGTACTTTAAAATTGTATTGGCAATCTTGCCACTTTAGACACCCCCCCCTCAATCTTTGTTGTTGTCCCACATGTGCCTGTTCGAGTGAGCCTTTGAAGGCTTTGCCTCTTGTTTTGTTTTAGTATTTATTTGTGGTTTCTGTTGATTGGGATCTAATTTGGTTATTTAGTATTTATTTGTGGTTTCTGTTGATTGGGATCTAATTTGGTTATCATTTCTTTAGTATTTATTTGTGGTTTATCTGTTGATTGGGATCTAATTTGGTTATCATTTCTTTAGTATTTATTTGTGGTTTATCTTGTTGGGATCTAATTTGGTTATCATTTCTTTAGTATTTATTTGTGGTTTCTGTTGATTGGGATCTAATTTGGTTATCATTTCTTTAGTATTTATTTGTGGTTTATCTTTCTTGTTGGGATCTAATTTGGTTATCATTTCTTTAGTATTTATTTGTGGTTTATCTTGTTGGGATCTAATTTGGTTATCATTTCTTTAGTATTTATTTGTGGTTTCTGTTGATTGGGATCTAATTTGGTTATCATTTCTTTAGTATTTATTTGTGGTTTATCTTGTTGGGATCTAATTTGGTTATCATTTCTTTAGTATTTATTTGTGGTTTCTGTTGATTGGGATCTAATTTGGTTATCATTTCTTTAGTATTCATTTGTGGTTGATCTTTATTGTTAGGATATAATTTGGTTATCGTCGTCTATGCAATTTGTAGTTCAAGGTATTGTTTATGCCTAGGAGTTAGTTTTAAACAGTGGTACGTGGATTATTATTATTATTATTCCGATCGGAGGATTCAATATGCATCTCTCATTCATTGCTTCATACATGTACACGCGTGTAAACATGCACAAGTTTTCACACAAACGCGCGCACACACTGTTGTAGGTCTTATCTGCGCACACACACACATTGAAAATATACCATTAATTATGCTATACGAGTTAGTGTTATCCATCCATCACACCGGCACAACATCGCCTTCCCAGACCTGTTTACCCTTCCGGTTTTGCCGGAATTATTCCGGAAATTTGCTAAAATTCTGGGTAAAATAGTAAATTCCGGGTGAACGCTGAAAATTCCGGGATTTCGAAAAAACGTCTATTATTTGTTTCCATTCGTAGGAAAAGACGCAAGGGTTGACCGAAACGTGTACCTAATCATTGGTTTAAGGGGTGAAATGTTTTTATTTTGGTCGATCTATTTAGGGACTGAGCAAATGGCGGCAAGACTTTTACTGTCGATTCGAAGAGCTTTCCGGGCAGTTTTTTAATGGTAGAGATTGTAATTAGGGCTTGAAAATGAGTCAATTTAGATTATATTATCACTGGAAAATATGATGATGTGAGAATTTTCAATTTTTCAACGGAAAATGAAGTGAAAATTGATCGCGATGGCGCCGAGTTGCAACTTGGCATCCGCCGATCCGCGGCCGAGTGATTTTTCTCTGTCCCATCGTGGACATTTCCAGGTATTTTGCTTTTTCCAGCTTGTTTTATACTAAAATTGACTAAGAATTAGTAACTGAATTTACTAATAAAACTTTTCTGGCGAAATTGAGCCAAAAAATCATCACAATATCGAAAATCGACGCCGATGTTCGCGGAAAGGAGAAGTGTGTAACCCCCCCCCTTGAAATCGTAAAGAAAGCACTCAATGTGTGCATCATTTTGAGGGGTACGCAAGCCCCTTTGGTACTCTTATTTTTTTTTTTCCATGGTCATACTCCTCGCACCTGATTATTGTTGTGTGTTTCTGTGGCCCAAGTGGGTATGAAATTAAACCTTTGTCTTCCCT
>CM065712.1:23749642-23837305 GCA_017654935.2 Phymorhynchus buccinoides | reverse complement strand
CTTCCTCTTTTCTTCCCCCTTCTTCCCTCCTCCCCTTCCCCCTCCCCTCCCCCCCTCCCCCCCCTCCCCTCCCTTCTCTAGAGAGAGAGACACTCCCTCCTTTTTTTTTTTCCCATTTTCCCTCTGGTAACTTTGTCGCGTCATAACTTTGCTAGCACAAGGCCAATTGCCTCACGAGAGTTGCTTCCCTTGCTGCTTATGACGGACATTTGCCACGCCATAGTGTGAGTCTGTGTGATCTTGTCGTCCTGTAGCGTCGGTGTTTCACTGGTTTTTGATTGAAATGCCTTCCAAAAAGAAGACAAAACTTATAAGCGGGCAGTCGCTAATTTCGTTTGGGGGATCAGTTAACAAGCAAGCAGAGATCGACAGCACTTGTGAAGTTGCTACCACTTCTACTGCAGACACAGTAGCAATGAGTGCACGAGAATCTGAGAAAAAAAATGAAGTGATCTGACAGTTAAAAAAACAAATTAAATTCATTGTCAGTGAGAGTTTATGTTGACCGAGTGAGAGGGCCTAAAATTGTTAAAATTGTTCTATTGAAATTGGCCTAAGGTTTTGTGGCTGTTTAGGCCAAATGGCCTATAGTGAAAATTTCTAGCACCATCTCTGTACTTTGGTGAGTGCTAATTAATAAAGTTCTGCTTTTTTTTTGGTATGTTGTTTTTGTTGAAGTTGAACTAAGTCATATGGATTATTTATATAGACTAGGTATGAGTGTTAGTATGATTTAAACTTAATTTCTTCAAGATTGCCTAGGTGCCTTATTAATTACCAAATTAAATTTTCTATTATACAATGTTTGACAGGAGGTAAACAAAAAAATATATGTTGAACTTGAAGAGCTGTTAAGTACTGCTTTCTTTTTTGAATAGACGGTTTTTGGAAAAAAAACCACCTAGGGGAGAGCACTTCGTAAAAATTAGAGTTGATTGCCTCGACTTACTCGGTCAAAAGCAACAATGCAACAATGGCGTCGAAGCTTGAAACCGCAGGATGCGAATCAGCGACTTGCAAACTTTTTTTTTATAGAAGAATGACGTACGGTGTTCTAAGTGCTATATGTCTAGACTCAAACACACGAGGCGAGAGCTGGAAGATCTACCTGATGGTAGAGTAACTTCCCCTGTTTGACCGATTGAATTAGGCAAGATCACTCCCACACACCATGAAATTACTCCCCTTAATTATTTCTGAACAATTCCTATTAGCGGCTAATAGCCTGTTATATTTACATCATTTATACTATAATTATAGAAGACTGTCAAGTGGTATTTTAGGATTTTGGACTCATCACTGAACATTTTTTTAACACTTTCGCCACCAGCCATTTTCAGCTAAATATGTCCATTAAGCTTGAACTGGGAAGAGAAAACAAAAATAACTTCAATATTGGGAATTCCCTCTGTGACATGTCTAACATCAGGCCTATCCTTACCTCCCAAAATTAAGGAAATAGGGTTTTCGGATAGCAGGCCCTGATTTGATGCATTTCAGTGACAATGGGTGTTAAACCATTGTGGTGCATAAATGCGACATTGGCGGTGAAAGGGTTAAACTTAATGTTTGTGTAAGTCCCTACAAGTTTTACAAGATGTCATAGCCATATAAACTATACTCCCAGTTCAAGACAGCTCAAAACAAAAGCAAAATTCAAGTTTTTCATTATTTATATTACTCCCGTTATAAATTATAATGGAAATAAAATGGGAAAATAAATTGTATGCTCCTACTCCTGGTTGGTAAATTTTGAATTATTTCCCTTGAATTGAATCAAATGCAAAATTCAGGGAAGTTAAATTTGGACTCTACTCTCTTAAGGTAATTTGGGGGGGGGGATTAAAAAAATTCCTGTATACATCATTATCTAGCATTGCTTAGAAGTTAGATAATTATTTTGCAGCAAAATATTATCAGGTGACTTCAAAATTGCCACAAAAAATTGCCACAAAACACCCCCTCATGGTCTCAAGCTTTTGAGATTGGGCGGGTGGGTGTTTATGCTGGTTGAGAACTGTTGGGTCAGTAGTAATAAAAACTACATTCAAATCATAGCCTGCTATATTTCTTTTCAAAGTACTGTGTCCCTTCCATCCACGTGACCAATCTTGATGACAAATACTGAAATAGAAGGACTGTTTCCTCATGTCTTGACAATAACACAACATATTTCACCTGTATGGCAAGCCTTGTAAAAGGACTTTCAGTTTCTGACTCAACCAATCTTGATGACAAATACTGAAATAGAAAGACTGTTTCCTCATGTCTTGACAATAACACGACATATTTCACCTGTATGGCAAGCCTTATAAAAGGACTTTCAGTTTCAGCAATTTTTTTTTTTTTTTAGGCCAGCGCATATTGTTTAAAGACCCACTGACCCAGCAGATTTAAGTCCCTTGTTTTTTTCTAGGTAGGTGTGACCCACATCCAAATTCCCAGTGTTTCCCATAACGCACATATGTGCGTCTCTGAAGCACAAAAATCACAGAGGGACTCTGATTTCAGCTCTGGGCGTCCCATGGGACACACACTTTTTTTTAACAGACTGAGACAGCAGGGTTCATTCTTCGATTTTGACCGATGGCTTTAGCAGGCAGGCGGTCATCTGACCGATTGATTTTTTCGTCAAAGCAGTCAACAACTTCAAGGATTCTGTCGTCTGCTAAACTTAGTTATTCCGCAGCCTCGGACCATAATCAGAACTAAAAAGTTGTATCTGGCGAAACGAACGCCGAAACGAAGAAATCGCGGCATTGCACATTCGGTAAAGCTTTTCCGATCCATCTTTTTGAAGACCAAATAAAGTTCCAGCATGACCTAGTCTAAGTTCTAGTGCTAAACAAGATCGTTCTCGGCCTTTTGACAACAATTCGTGTTTAAAACCAGCCATGCCTCCCCAAAAGAAGCCACGAGTAGGAAAGGGGCAGAAGAATATGTTTGCTAGTTTCGGACTCGCTCAGACATCGTCTGCTCGCTCAGACATCGTCTGCAACTTGTAGGATCGTTGGAATTAGGTCAAACCACCCCAACTTTTCCATATCAAAACTCCGAACCCGATTTTCGCTTCGTGCCACAGCGGTCAGTCTGTTTGCTTTGTTTTTGTTGGTTGTCAGTCTTGTTTCTGACCATCCTGGTTTTTCCTTTCTAAAGCAGACATGTCCGGTCATTCCAAAACGATCTTTGTTTACTTCTGAATGCTTGTTCGCGATAGTGAAGTGCTTCAAGTTTTAGGTCTGATTTCTTCGTTGACCAAATCTGAACGTTTTTTGCAAGTTCGACAGAGGAAAAAGCAGCAGCATCAAGCCGTTCTTTTAGAGATGTGAATGGCATCATCTCAAAAACATAAGCTACTGCATATATATATGCAAGTGTGTGTACGCTTGTGTGTCTGTCTGCCTGTCTCTCTGTCCATATCTCGATCTGTTTGTCTCCCCCCCCCCCCCCCCACTCTCTCTCTCTCTCTGTAGTCAGCCTATTCCATTTCCAGAGGTTATGCACATGTGTTTGCCTGTGCATGTAGCATGTGTGTTTAGCATGTAATTGCTTTTGTTAAAGCATTTTTTTATCATATACTTAGGGGACTCTTAAAAATATGAAAAGGAGTCAGGACTCTTAAAATTTTGCATAGGGAGTCCCTGGGACTCTCACATTTCACCCCTATGGGAAACACTGATTCCCCATGGTCAAAATGAGGCTGCTCTTCAAAGTCTCTGTCTGGAACGACTTGAATGAGTTAAACTGTGTCTACCACAGAGTGTTTTCTTCATCAAATTTTGAGCGAGTTAAATAGGAAAAAAAACCTATGAACTGTTTCACACTCTTCGGAAAACGTAAATCTACAGTTCTTTCCCTTTTTCAGTTTTTGGCTCACTCGCGTTAACACGAAGTGAGTCTATAGTATGATGGTTGTTCGGTTGTGTGTGTGTTGCGTGCATGGTCTAATCTCCAAACTTTAACGTTGGCATTTTCTCGGGAAATAGAAGGCGTCCATTCAAACTGTGCACACAAATAGATGTCTATGCAAGCTTTCAAACAATAATGATTTAAATAATTAAATACTTAAAACAACACTGTATACAGATAAGAAACAGATAACATTTTAGATTAGTGGGTTAGAGAGTATTCAACAGGCAACATGAGTTAAGAAACTCATCAACACTGAAAGCCTCGATAGCTCATTGATAGAGTGTTTGTCATGCCAATGGTTCCGGGTCCGATTCTCCGCACGGGCACTTAAATTTTTAAAATTTTTTAGTTGTATCCATTAACGATAGTTTCATTTGTACTCTAAAATGTTATTGGCAAACTTGTACTTTAGACCCCCCTTCAATCTTTGTTGTTGTCCCACATGTTCCTGTTCGAGTGAGCCTTGAAGGCTTTGTTTCTTGTTACATCTTTGTCCGTACATGCTTATTCCTTCAACAAATGGATGAGCAGGGGACAGATCCGCGAATCAACCCTTCTGAGGCCAAATTTGGCTCGGCACACAGCAATGCAATAAATCCATTATCCCTTGGCAGTGAAGGGGTTAAATATAATTAACAATAATTAGGCTTTTTCGAGAGAAAAAAATCACGTTTCAATGCTTGTTTGTTGCAGATCATCCTTTTTACCACAAGGTCTGGAGAAGAAAAAAACTGGCCGCTCCGTCAGTCCCCGGGAACACCGGCAACACTCTACACACTCACTGAACTGATTCAGGAATCCGGCAAAACCCTTTGATCTGGCAAAACCCTTTGACAAGTCGTCGTTTTTTTGGAGGCGGGTGACTGTTAGGCAGACAAGACTGGAGTGGAAGGAGCGAAGGAAGGAAGGAGACCAGCACTGGCGACCAATCCATTTCACTGTGAAGGGGCTGGAAATAGAGGCTTGCCGGATCAGTCCATTTTCACCAAAGGGGTGAGGCAGAAGGAAGGAAGGAAGGAGACGAGCACTGGCGACCAATCCCTTTCACCGTGAAGAGGCTGGAAATAACGGCTTGCCGGATCAGTCCATTTTCACCAAAGGGGTGAGGCAGACGAAAGGAAGGCCCAGAGGGAGGAAGGAAGGAAGGCTAACGGCTGGTCGGATCGTTCCATTTTCACCCGAAGGGGGTGGGGGGCCAAGGTTGGAAGGAAGGAGGCGAGCGGCTGGTCGGATCGACCCATTTTCACCGGAAGGGGTGAGGCAAGGTGGAGTCTAGCGTGTCGTCGGCTGGAGGCAGGATGGCGGTGTGCCGGGTCTCCACCCCTCCTATACCTGAAGTCACCTGCCCCGTGGCCGAGAACTGGTGCTACACGCAGGTCAGTTTGGGCCAACTGTACAGTGAGAGTGACTCTGTACTTGTATAACTGTGATAGATTTTGTTGTGGTATGGCTTGTACCCACGTGTCGTCATATCCGGCCACAAGGAGCGCCATATTATGGGAGACCGCCATCTTAGTCAGTAACTTTGTTTGAAAAAATGCCAGATCGATGCTGCGTATTTGGCTGTTCCAATTCGAAACTTATCTAAACTGTATTTATAACATCTGGATGTTTTCTTTACACATTTAGATAACATTTTCACTTTGTTTACACACAAATAAGGACTAAGATGGCGACACTTCCGTTGGAAGGGTCGAGATGCGCACGCAGGTGGGGGGGAGCCATACAGCGATGATAAATAATTTGATCGCATTGTTATTTTGTGTGTGTGACTAGTAGTTGTAAGCACGAATTACAGAGGGATGTGTGTGTGTGTTTGTGTGTGTGTGTGTGTGTGTGTGTGTGTGACGAGAGAATGGGCTAAAGGTGAAGCCTCTAGGGGAAGACTAGTAGTAGTAGTAGTAGTAGTAGTAGTAGTAGTACAGTGGAAACTCCCTTATAAGACTTCCCATTATAAGACTCACTCCCACATAAGACCTACTTCTCTGACACATTGCCCTTTGTAGGTATTAAAGTTACCTACATTATAATAATACAAGACCCCTCCCTTACAAGACCTCATTTTGGATGATTTTTGAAGGTCTTATAAGGGAGGTTCCACTGTATACAGCATTTTATTGCATTGTTGTTTGTGAGTGACTAGTAGTTGTAAGCACAAATTACAGGTGTGTGTGTGTGTGTGTGAGAGAGAGAGAGAGAGAGAGAGAGAGAGAGAGAGAGAGAGAGAGAGAGAGATGATGGAATGGGCTAAAGGTGAAGTCTCTAGGGGAAGACTTCCTGTAGTTGTAGTAGTAGTAGTTACAGCAGTTGTTGTTGCTGATTGTTATGTGCATTTTTTTGCCGGCCAAACAAAGTCTGTATTGTTTTGTCTGCTCATGTTATTGGATTTTTGTTTCATGTTTTAATTCCATTTCAATTCTGTGTAAAGCGCCCTGTAGCCTACATAGGATGGGCGCTATATGAATTGTCCTCATTATTATTATGATTATTATTAACTCTCTCTATACTACTGTACGCTAATAGCTATAGCCTATAGCGTACATGCCACGCACAAACGTTCCACACTAGGTGGGTTTGCATCATTACATAAAAATGATTAAAAAAATAATGCTTAATCGCACAGTTTGAAATTTTGCGGTATTGTTTATTATAATAAAAAGCTAGCATATGTTATAATTCCAAATTATTTTTTTTTATTATTAGCAGATTTTAAAAAAAGCATAGCAAAGAAGACGAAGAGAGGGATAGTGACTCGTTTTCATTCATTGCGGTACTAAAAATAGACTGGAAGTGATTTCATTGGTTGAAACCTATTAAGGGACCGTAGAGGAACACTTCTATACCAGTTTGGGTTGCATGGCTTCGCGGAGTTGTGAATTGTGAATGGTCAAATGCTATGTACGCTATAGCGTACTTTAGTATTGAACGGTTGTAAAGGGAAGCAATCGACCAGTAAAGAGTGAGTTAAGACTTTTAAGGTTTTACATTTTTGATTTAAAAAAAAGTTCCTTTAACTGGCCCCCAGTTTGCCTCCCAGTTTGACAATCATATACCATATTTTTCGGATTTTAAGGTACATCTTTGAATTAGGCGCATCCCCCAAATTATACGATTTTACCACGGTTTTCAGAGGATTGGACGTCAGACTATTCTGATGCCTGACTGTCCTGAGACACGAGAAATCAAAAGGACAATGTCCTGGCTCTTGCAGAAATCAATAGGACAGTGTCCTGGCTCTTGCAGAAATCAATAGGACAATGACCTGGCTCTTGCAGAAATCAATAGGACAATGTCCTGGCTCTTGCAGAAATCAATAGGACAATGTCCTGGCTCTTGCAGAAATCAATAGGACAATGTCCTGGCTCCTGCAGAAATCAATAGGACAATGACCTGGCTCTTGCAGAAATCAATAGGACAATGACCTGGCTCTTGCAGAAATCAATAGGACAATGACCTGGCTCTTGCAGAAATCAATAGGACAATGTCCTGGCTCTTGCAGAAATCAATAGGACAATGTCCTGGCTCTTGCAGAAATCAATAGGACAATGTCCTGGCTCTTGCAGAAATCAATAGGACAATGTCCTGGCTCTTGCAGAAATCAATAGGACAATGTCCTGGCTCTTGCAGAAATCAATAGGACAATGTCCTGGCTCTTGCAGAAATCAATAGGACAATGTCCTGGCTCTTGCAGAAATCAATAGGACAATGTCCTGGCTCTTGCAGAAATCAATAAGACAATGTCCTGGCTCTTGCAGAAATCAATAGGACAATGTCCTGGCTCTTGCAGATATCAATAGAACAATGTCCTGGCTCTTGCAGAAATCAATAAGACAAAACGTGCCAGTGTTAATATTTTAATCACCCATTTGTCCTTACAAAGAACACAATAATAGGACATTTTAAATTTCGATAGGTCATCGGCACATTTTACTGCAGCTATCGTTTTATTCTTGGCCCCAACTTCAAGCCAATGACAGAAGCCATTTGAGTTTAACCCTTTCACTGCCAGCCATCTTTGAGCCAAAAAATTCCATTAAAGCTATTTGGCTACAGAAAGGATTTGTCTGCAATATTGATGGATGTCTCTGTGACACACTTAGAATAGGGTCAATCCTTACTGCCCAAATTTAGGACACAATATCATTGAATATCAGACCCTGATTTCAAGAGTTTTTATGACATGGTTGTTAAATCATTGTGGTGCAAAAATGTGACATTGGGATTGAAAGGGTTAAAACAGGGCCAAGGTTTTAAAACATGCGAACATTTCAGGTTGATTTGGTCCCTTTATTCAGAGGAGAGCACAAGCATTTCATACTATACATGTATACTTTTTCAATGTGAGTAGTAAAGACTAAAACGCAGCAAGCAAGAGATCGAAATATAAAGAGAAGCTTAAAATCTGACATGATCTCAAAACCATCTCTTCACCTTTTTGTATGCTAATTGCTATGCATTTTTTGGCAATAAAATAAAGACCCCCCCCCTGCCTTTTTTGTTTGATCAATATACAGTACAATGTTTTGAATTGTTATGACAGGTGTGACCCCCCCCCCACCCCCCTCCCCCCTAATCCTCTCACATTTCTCTTCCCTCAGTGCATTGTTTTAATGACATTATTCGACAAATATTCATTGTATCAGCTATTTTGGTTTGTAGATGTGATTGAAAAACTATGAAAAAAGCTTACCCCCATGGGAGAAAGGTGGCAGAGTGGCTAAGACGTTCGCCTGCCAAAATGTAATGCGTGACTGCAGCTTGAGTGACCTGGGTTCGAATCCCGGCCTCGCCCTTTCTTTCTAGTTTGACAGGAAAATCGAACTGAACGTCCAGTCCTTTGGATGGGGACTTAAAGCTAGTCTGACCCGTGCGCTTTACGCACGTAAAAATCCCACGGCGGTTGAAAGTCGGTAAGAGCAGGGAGAAATCCCGCTGCCTGGTATGGCCAAATTGATAGCTAGGTTTTCCAAGTGTACCCCCCCCCCCCCCCAATTTAAAAACAAAATTGGGTAGGCGCTGTACTTCTGGCAACGCGCTCTCCGGGGGAGAGCAGCCCGAATTTCACAGAGATAAATCTCTGTGACTAGAATATACCAAACACCCTCTCGTGCCTACAGTCCCCCCAAAATTGAAAAATGGGACTCATGTTTTGTTTTCTAAACCACAACATTTTGAGTTTTTACTTTTACTCAAAATGACTGTTACATGCAAGTTGATTATGAATAAAATGGCATATTAAACATGCTACTTTTAATTGAAAATAAAATGTGCGCATATATTATGTGGGTTAAAGGAGACAGATGGCCTCTTGTTGATGACAAATTTGTTTCAAATCGGCTCTCAGGGAAAAATATGCTTTTGTTGAATAAGTACTGTAGTTTGAAGAATATGGTTCTCTCCTCTTTTGGGGCTATATAATTCGTCTCCAACTCATCTGAAGCAGGAATTGAAAGAACTTTTTATTTGTAGTGCAGGGTTTGATGTCGCCTCGCTATGCGAATTTCAAGTAGGGATGTATTCGAGAAAATTTTAGACTTGTGACGTTGTTGGTAATGTTACTTGTGATGTAGAAGGAAACAAATCTGAGGTCAACTGAAGAACTAGTTAAGAATACTGATTTGTGAACGACTGTCGTTCTTGTTGTTCTCATATTTTTGTGTGATTGTTGGAGTTCAGTCTTTTGACTTTTGCAGACATTTTAACTCCTTTGCATCGCAACCATTTTGAATTATTAAAAAAACTCACAAATCACTCCAGCCATGCACACAAACAAAGCGTACATAAACAAAAGGAGAAATGAAAGAAGATTACAGGTTTTTACTTCAGGTTTAGACGTACGTTTAGACTTTCTTATATATAGACTTTATATAGAAAAACGCTACACCGATTGGTTTCCCTACAACAAACCACTACAAAAGCAAAGTAAGAGGCAAAATTGTGGTCTAAGGGAGCGAAGCGAGTTTAGAAGTGACCAAGGTATGGTGTGCACACACTTTTACTTCCCGTGAAGCAAATGCATCGAATTGACAGCTATCTATTAATTCCTGACGTATATGGCCGGGAACGACTTGAATGAGTTAAGCATGCAGAGTCTTGCAGAGGAAATCAATGAAAAGTACAGTTTGAATGACAGCTGTGTGTGCAGTTCATGCGTCCGACATGAGCGCATTGACATCGACATCATGTGATTGTACTTCCTTCACGCTCAAGGCCTCTGTCGTCATTTCCTACCTCGACTCAGTTCAAAATCTCACTTAGCAGACACATTCTTTAAATTTGTGAGCATCGTTTTATTTCAGAAAAAAAATAAAAATCCAGGAAACTCGCCCTTTCACTGCATTTATGGCATTTATTTGTGTTTATCTAAACGACGCAATCAAAGCCAAGTGTAACTGAAAACGTTTACAACTGTTTGTCTGTGAGCTTTATAATAAATGGATATTTGTTTTATATAGTGGCGCTTTTTGTCAAGCACAAAGCGCTTTACAATCAGCATTTAAACACACACACACCACACGCATGCGTACAAACACACACACACATATATGCACGCACACAGACACAGTGATATACCGAGGGTCGAAAAGTGACAGAACAAACTGTCCTGAGACGAGATAAATCAATAGGACAATGTCCTGGCTCTTGCAGAAATCAATACGACAAAGCGTGCCAGTGTTAAAAATGTAATCAGACATTTGTCCTGACAG
The DNA here is from genome assembly GCA_017654935.2 of Phymorhynchus buccinoides. Taxonomy (NCBI): domain Eukaryota; kingdom Metazoa; phylum Mollusca; class Gastropoda; order Neogastropoda; family Raphitomidae; genus Phymorhynchus; species Phymorhynchus buccinoides. The sequence goes on along the minus strand of CM065712.1, from coordinate 23,826,686 downwards.
GGGAGAACACAATAGGGCATTTTAAATGTTAATAGGTCAATGGCCTATGACCGGTGCCTCGGGACATCACTGCAGACATACCCACACATACCCACATGTATACATTTAATGAAACGTATGCAGAAAGTGAGAAACACATCCTCACTGACACGCACACACACTTACACTTGTAAGCATACACTTCTTCTTCTGTGGTGGCGACCAACTTCTATTTACAGAAGTAAATGTACACACTTAGGGGTGTGACCAAAGGAGAAGAAAGAAGGAAAAAGAGAGGAGGAACAAAACAAAAAATGATACAAAAATGCCTCAGGAGCCTGCAGATCTTAGTTCAGCTCTTCCTTGCCCTACGGTTGTTGAAGTTATTCACATTCTTGTTGTTTAGTGAAGCAGATTTAAGTCCAATTTTGAAAACAGAAACAAAGACATAAGGTATGTACAAACACACGCACGCATGCAGGCACGCACACCTGCACACACACACACACACACACACACACACACACACACACACACTCTCCTTCTCTAACCGAACGCAATCTCTCCTGCGCACACATATACAAGTTAGTATAAGTTATAGATACACACATACAAGCACACATACACACACACAGTGACCCCCACAAAAATTAGTTCTTTTATTGAATCAATCATTTATCAATAATCAATTTATTTATTTACACAAATATTCATTCCTTTATTTATTTATCGCAGGTGAAGGTGATCAAGTTCTCCTACATCTGGACCATCAACAACTTCAGCTTCTGCCGGGAGGAGATGGGGGAGGTGTTGAAGAGTTCCACTTTCTCTGCTGGCGCCAACGACAAACTGAAATGGTTCGTCTGTCTGTATGTCTGTGTGTGTGTGTGTGTGTGTGTGTGTGTGAGAGAGATATGGGGGAGGTGTTGAAGAGTTCCACTTTCTCTGCTGGAGCCAACGACAAACTGAAATGGTTCGTCTGTCTGTCTGTGTGTGTGTGTGTGTGTGTGTGCGTGTGCGCAAGATATGGGGGACTGAAATGGTTCTGTCTGTGTGTCTGTCTGTCTGTCTGTCCGTCTGTCCATCTGTCTGTTTGTCCGTCTGTCAGGATGGAGGGAGGGTTTGGGGGAGGTGTTCAAGATCCACTTTCTCTGCCGGCGCCAACGACCAACTGAAATGGTTCGTGTGTCTGTCTGTCTGTCTTTAGGCCGAATTTCACAGAGATAAGTCTCTGTGACTAGAATATACCAAATACCAATAATATCTGCAGCGCTGTGTGTTTGTTTCACCTCTTATTGTTTTTGCTAATGCTTTGTTTCGTGATTGCAACTGTGTGTACGCGTGTATGTATGCGGATGCTTTTATTTTTTTATTTTTTATTTTTTTTTATTTTTTATTAATGCTTTGTGTCTTGTTCGGCACTTCCTTTTGCTTTTGTGTCTTTGTCATTCCCCCCCCCCCCCCCCCCTTGATTGCTGTGAGGGAGGTGTGGAAAGGGGAGGGAAGTGCTTGCTTTTGTTTCTGCGTCAGGTTTGTTTGTACTGCTTTGTGTGAGAGGGGTTCCTCCCTGTGTGGGGGTGGGGGTGGGGGGGGGGTATGTATGAGTCAGTGTAATAGTTTAAAAACATTTTTGTTTATCCTTGTAAAGCGCTGTGAGGATGGCATGCCATCGAACAGCGCTATATAAGTTTCATTTAATACAGACCTGTTTACTCTACTCTTTTCGAGTAGTATTCTACTCAATTTGGACCTCTACTACTCTTCAAAATTGAAAATAATGCTCTAATTACTCATTTTCAGTGAACATTGTTTGATGGTTTAACCCTTTCATCGCCAAAGTCGCATTTTAGCACCACAATGATTTAACTATGTCACTAAAAGGCATCAAATTGGGGTCTATTAAAAAAAAACCCACCTATTGTCTTAGTTTTGGGAAGTAAGGATAGACCTTATTTTGCATATGCCACAGAAAAATCCCCAATACTGCAGATGGATTTTGTTCTCTACCCAGGTAATGTTAATGGGAATTCCTGCCTGAAATATGGCTGGCGGTGAAAGGGTTAATGAATAAAACTACACATTTTGAGCCCAAACTACTCATTTCAGCTATCCAGACTACTCAAGACTTGTGTAGGAGGTAAACAGGTCTGATTTATTATTATTATTGTTGTTGTCAGGTGTTTACGGGTGAACCCCAAGGGTCTGGACGAGGAGAGCAAGGACTACCTGTCGCTGTATCTCCTGCTGGTGTCCTGCAACAAGAGCGAGGTGCGCGCCAAGTTCAAGTTTTCCATCCTCAACGCCAAGCGGGAGGAGACCAAGGCCATGGGTGAGACAGAGAGAGAGAGAGAGAGAGGCGTGCACAGAGTGGGGGGCAAAATCTACCATTTTTTTCCTGTTTTTTCTTCTTCTTCTTCTTCGTTCGCTCAGACAGATTCCTGTCATATGAGCGTAGATGCGTCATGCTGCCGTTATGCGCCTAAGAAATACAGTGGAACCTCCCTTATAAGACCTCATTTTGGATGATATTTAAGGTCTTATAAGGGAGGTTCCACTGTATTTCTTAGTTAGGCGCATAACGGCAGCATGACGCATCTACGCTCATATGACAGGACCTTAAATATCATCCAAAATGAGGTCTTATACGGGAGGGGTCTTATAAGGGAGGGGTCTTATAAGGGAGGTAGTTTTAATGCTTGCAAGAAAGGGCAATGTTTTACTTTTAGAGAAGTAGGTCTTATGTGGTACCGTAGGGAGTCTTATAATGGGAGGTCTTACAAGGGAGGTTCCACTGTATTAGAAATCAGCGGACGGGGGATTGCAGATGTGTTTTGGCGTGTAATTAGGTATTGGGCACTTTATAGTCACAAAGGCGTCTCTGTGAAATTCGGGTTGCTCCCACCTGGAGAGCGCGTTGCAGCCAGAGGCGCACCACCCAATTTATAAAAAAAAAATGCATGCCATTTTTGTGTGACTGATGAGGAAGGAAAGGTGGGTAGGGGGTGGGATAAATTTTGACCAAATGACAACTTTTTCGTTGCCACTGGGATTAACGTGTGCTAAGTGCATGGGCACACAGGACCTCGGTTTATCGTCTCATCCGAAAGACTCCACGTTCAGAACGTTAAGGCCTTAGTGCAGAGTGAGGGGAAAAAATCCCCTGTACCCAGGTTCGAACTCGGGTTTACTTGACATGAGGCGAACGCGGTACCACTGTGCCACTCTACACTATTGTTGCACACTCCTTCGTTTTTCTTACTTCCAGGTTTGTTGTTGTTGCGAATTGCGGATGAATTTCCGTACAGAAGTTTTTTTGTCGGGTTCTCTCATGTGTAGAATATAAAACAAATGAATCATATAGTAAAAAGCCAAGTGTCCGTCCGTGTGTGTGTGTGTCTGTGTGTCTGAAACACGAAACGGGCCTTATAACTCCACCGTTTTTCGACCGATTCGCTTCAAATTTGCTGTGAGCCCTAACGGGGCAACGGCAACCGAGGCGGCCGTGTCATTTGCGCGGTTTTGCAAATGCGCGAAACGCGCATCTGACTGCCTTTCGGCGCCCGTATCTCCTGTATTTCTGGACCGATTGCCTTCAAATTTGGCAGATATATGACCGGGGACGGTGACTATCAATGTACCAAACCCGAAGCGAATCCATTACTTAGGCGCATAACAGCAGCATGATGCAAAACGGGCCTTATAACTCCGCCGGTTTTCAACCGAATCCCGTCATATTTGCTGTCAGGCTTGCTGTCACCGGGGCAATGCCTGGCAGCAAATTTGAAGAAAATCGGGAGAGTGCGTCACTCTCAGAGCAGCACCAACGGGAAACGGGGCTTTATAACTCTGCCGTTTCTTAACAGAATCGCTTCAAATTTGCTGTACTCAGTGTTACCAGTACTTGGCGTTACCGTTTCTAGGCGTTACCGTTACTAGGGAGAGCGCATCACTCTCAGAGCAGCGCCAACGCGAAACGGGGCCTTATAACTCCACCGTTTCTTCACCAAATCGCTTCAAATTTGCTGTACTCAGCGTTACCAGTACTTGGCATTACCGTTACTAGGCGTTACTGGTACTCAGCGTTGCGCTAGTACAGATAAATATTTACATGCTTTTACCAGGAACTTTATATTTTTAGGATTGTTTAAGTCAAGTTGTTTACTGGGCGGCCCCTGGACCCCTGCCTTGCAGGGTTTTTGAAATTTTCCAGGAGTACCTATGCATAATGTGCACACTGCTTCATGTTTTTTTACTTCCAGATTTAAGATTTTATTTTGCGGGAGTGCGGATGAATTTCCGTACGGAAGTTTTTTGTAAATGTGCACATGCACTAAAGGGCCTGCTACTTTACATGCGATTCGCTGTCAACGCGATGCGATTGGTGACGATGCGAGTCATGATTCGCATGAAATTCATGTGTTTGGGTCTACTTGAGTACAGTAAAAACGGGTCTATAAGACGCACCTGTATATAAGCCGCATCCCTTGAATTGACAAAACAAGCCCCACATGGCCGAAAGGCCAAAGAGGGCGTAAAGCATTATTTCTTCCTTGACAAAACATTAGGTATTCATTCACATATGAGCCGCACCTGTTTATAAGCCGCAGAGAAAATTGTATGTGCACAAACCAACACAAATATAGAAATTCTCCTATCAGAACATACTTGTATTTAATGTCCTCGGAAACTTTAACCCCTTGACTGCCAGAGAAAATTAAAGAAAAAAATAATGGGGCAAATCATGCCATGAAAAAGACAACTGATAAAGCCAATCTGGCAAAATGGTCTGGGGATATTACTCTCTTGACTGTGTTAGAGCAAATGCCAGCATATCAGGGTTACTCCTCTTCATCTGATGATGTCATCAGTGATGTCATCAGGTCAGTACGTAATACGTTGGTGGCAGTCAAGGGGTTAAGCATGAGATTTGAATCTATTGATTACCAAAACCAGTTTTGAGTCTAAAGAAGCTCAAAATGGGCTGAAGAATGTGGCCAGAAACAGATTTAATCATACTGATAAATGTAGAATGGTAAAAAAAATATCCACAGACAACCCGCACCAGTCTATACGCCGCATGGGCCAAAGTTGAGGAAAAAAGTAGCGGCTTATCGTCCGCATTTTACGGTATATAGAGCGAAAGTCATAGGAACGTTTTTAGACGGAAGATTTTCACTGGGAATCTTGACTCGCATCATCACAATCGCATCGCATTGACAGCGACTCGTATGTAGTGTTGTAGGCTCTTAACCCCTTCAAGACTTCACTGCCTTAGACGGGATTGGACTGGGGTTGCCTAGAAATAAACAAAACAAAATAAGAAGCGCAAGAAAACTCAACACTGTCAATGATTCAGTTTTTGATCCAAGTTTATTTTCCGCTTCAAAAGCGTGGTTACTTGCAATATAATCGGAATCATTAGTCTCCTTATTGCTGTCACTGTTAATGAAAACATATTGGAGTATTGTCTGAGGTTCGTGTAGGGACGATTTGTTTTTGACATTTTCAACATTAAAGATTGAAACAGAAGTGCCCAAACATAGGTGAAGCGAAAGTTGGAAGAGTGATAATAATAATAATAATTGGCACTTATATAGCGCACATATCTAGAAAATTCTATTCATGGCGCTTTACAAAGAAATAAAACTATAAACATTCACACACACACATTCACACACACACACACACACACACACACACACACGCACACACACACACAAAAAGAAAGACGATGAAGGGGAGAGGGTGGGAAAGGGGGTGACGCAGGGGGGGGGGGGGGGGGCGTCGCACACACATACACGCTGCATGCATACACACACATACACACACACACACGCTCGCATGTGATGAAGAGAAGTAACTGGAAAAACGTGGTTTGGATTGAAAAAACATGGATTTAGACAAGTTTTAGACTCGGAAATCGCTGTTCTGAGAATACTCGGAATTAGGCCTTGACTGGCGTTCTCCTGTTGCGAGTGTACTCGGAATTCGTCCGAAATGAGTTTGATTTATGACTACAATTTGTGCTTGTTTTAATTTTTTGTTTTTCGTTGTGCAGAGAGCCAGCGAGCGTACAGATTCGTGCAGGGCAAGGACTGGGGCTTCAAGAAATTCATCCGCCGCGACTTCCTCATGGACGAGGCCAACGGCTTGTTACCCGACGACAAACTGACGATATTTTGTGAGGTGAGAGACAAAGAGAGGGAAGGAGCGAGAGAGAGATAGAGAGAGAGAGAGATTAAAATTGAAGTTATAGCCCTGTCGACAACTAAGGCTATGTCAGGGCTATCACTACGTTAAATCTTACCACGAGAGAGAGAGAGAGAGAGAGAGAGAGAGAGAGAGAGAGAGAGAGAGAGAGATTAAAATTATAACCCTGTCGACAACTAAGGCCATGTCAGGGCTGTCACTACGTTAAATCTTACCACGAGAGAGAGGGAGAGAGAGAGAGAGAGAGAGAGAGAGAGAGAGAGAGAGAGATTAAAATTATAACCCTGTTGACAACTAAGGCCATGTCAGGGCTATCACTACGTTAAATCTTACCACGAGAGAGAGGGAGAGAGAGAGAGAGAGAGAGAGATTAAAATTATAACCCTGTCGACAACTAAGGCCATGTCAGGGCTATCACTACGTTAAATCTTACCACGAGAGAGAGAGAGAGATTAAAATTATAACCCTGTCGACAACTAAGGCCATGTCAGGGCTATCACTACGTTAAATCTTACCACGAGAGAGAGAGAGAGATTAAAATTATAACCCTGTCGACAACTAAGGCCATGTCAGGGCTATCACTACGTTAAATCTTACCACGAGAGAGAGAGAGAGAGAGAGAGATTAAAATTATAACCCTGTCGACAACTATGGCCATGTCAGGGCTGTCACCACGTTAAATCTTACCATATGAGAGAGAAAATGAATGAATGAATGTGTGTTTCTGTATGTCACGTGTGTGCATGCTTGTATCCAGTGGAGTATACTTGACACGAAATGCTAGGAGAAAGGATTTATTTTGTTGTGTAAGCCGAATTTCGTGCAGAGCAAATCGGGTCAATTTCAAGTCAAGTCAAGTGTAGACAACGCTACGAGATTGTCAATAGGACAATGTCTTACCTAGCTCTTGCAGAAATCAATGAGACAAAGCGTGCCAGTGTTTAAAAAAATATAATCAGACATAATTTGTCCTGACAGGGGAGAACACAATAGGACATTTTCAATGTTAACCCTTTCACTGCCAAAGTCGCATTTTAGCACCACAATGACTTAACACCCATGTCACTAAAAGGCATCAAATCAGGGTCTGTTATCCAAAGACCCTATTCTCTTCATTTTGGGAGGTAAGGATAGATCTTACTTTAAATATGTCACAGAGGAATCCCCAATATTCCTCTACCCAGGTAAATTGAATGGAAATATTTTGCTGAAAAATGGCTGGCGGTGAAAGGGTTAATATTTAATCAGACATTTGTCCTGACAGGGGAGAACACAATAGGACATTTTCAATCTTAATAGGTCAATGGCCTATGACCGGGGCCTAGGGACATCACTGTTTAATGTAGAGAGAGTTGATGACGTTCATAATGTTGTTCGTTATTTTCTGACAGGTGAGTGTGGTCGGTGACACGGTCAACGTCTCGGGTCAGTCCAACTGCACGCCAGTCAAAGTTCCAGAGTGTCGGCTGTCTGAAGACCTGGGACAGCTGTTCCAGAACTCGTCCTTCAGCGACGTCTTCCTCTGTGTTGGGGGTCACGAGTTCAGAGTTCACAAGTCGATTTTGGCAGGTCAGTATGGTGGAATGTTTTCATCAAAAAAGATAGTTTAAAAAAAAATCGAAGGATCATAGCCTATGGTAAAATGCTGTGGTCAAAAGAGAACTCTTCCTTCAGTGACGTCTTCCTCTGTGTCGGAGGTCACGAGTTCAGAGTTCACAAGTCGATTTTGGCAGGTCAGTATGGTCAAATGTTTTTGTCAAAAGATTTTTTTTTTCAATTGATTATGGTCTGTTGCGGTAAGTTTTGGTCAAAAGAGAACTCGTCTTTCAGTGACGTTTTCCTGTGTGTCGGGGGTCACGAGTTCAGAGTGCACAAGTCTATGCTCGTAGGTCAGTATGGTCGAGTGTTTTGGTCAAAAGACAAAATTTTGTTTTTCCAATATATCATGGTCTATGGTAGAATGTTTTGGTCAAAAGAGAACTCGTCCTTCAGTGACATTTTCATCTGTCAGAGGGCGCAAGTTTCAGAGTGCAAAATCCCCCCGTGGGGATACCGGGGGGTCTTCCGTACAAATAGTCCTCCTCCCCCCCTCCTTTTGATTATGTTAGTTACTCTACTCTTTTCGAGTAGTATTGTACTCAAATTGGACCTCTACTACTAATAATGCTCTAATTACTCATTTTCAGTGAACATTGTTTGATGGTTTAATGAATAAAACCACACATGTTGAGCCAAAACTACTAATTTCAGCTATCCAGACTACTCAAGACTTGTGTAGGTGGTAAACAGGTCTGTGTTAGAGCAAAAGCCAGCATATCAGGGTTACTCCTTCATCTGATGACGTCATCAGGTCAGTACGTAATACGTTGGTGGCAGTCAAGGGGTTAAAAGTCTTGTTGTAAAGTGTTTTATTTCTTAGTCACCACTGAAGAAGGGAGCAAGGTTCTACTGAAAGCTGAAAAGACAGAAAGCTTCATATGTTTTGCTTGAAAGCAAACTTGTTTCAATTATTTTATCTATTCTAACCACACTGATCAACACTCAAAACAATAGCATAAACATCACCAGTTTGGAAACCAATGCCCCATCACATAAAAAACGAAAGTAGCAAAGGACCGCAACTCCGCTTACCCGGAAGCCCGGTTACTCCCCTTAGCTTCGGGTCACGCGGTCCATTTGACCTGCCAAAGTCACTTTATCATTTTCCTCTGATGTGGTAGCATCGCTATTGGAAGCCATCCTTTCAGCAACTTCATTTTTCTGCAGTTTATCTGGTCGGTTCATCCTTATTTTTACTTATTCTTCATTAGTATTCTTGCTAGTGTTACTAGTTAGAATAGATAGTAGAATTAATAAAAATTCCTCAATCTTAGCAAATTGTTTATTGTTTTAGGGCGAATGGACTGGCTTACTCTCGCTGTGAATGAAAATGTCATGGGTGTTCTACCTTACGGTTCCTCCCGTGGGGATACCCAGGGGGTCTTTTGTATAAATAGTTCCCCCACCTTCTGGAAGTTCTGTGCTTGTAACTTCCTCTAATCTGTCACTCTCTTTGACTCTGCCTTTTCCCTTTGCTTACTGTCATCTACTATCTTTCTGCCTTACTGGTCCATTCTCCTGCCTTTTTTTTTCTCTTCAAGAAACGCTTTCAAAAAGATCTCCACCAGCCGAAGTCAAACTTACTGAGCCTAACTGCAGTGGAACCTCCTTTATAAGATCTCCCACATAAGACCTTCTTCTCCAAGACATTGCCCTTCTTTGTTAGTATTAAAATTAGTTCCCTTATAAGACCCCTCCCATAACTATAAGACCTCATATATTTTGGATGATTTTCTTAAAGACCCACCAGATCACGTGTCAAAATCACGGGTTTCACGTGTTTTCCCTCTTATAGCTGGTAAGAAATCTTGTTTTGACCAGGTCTGACTCCCGTACTAATTCCCCCAATTTCAAAACGAAACATCGTTTTAAAGAGCAGCCTTAATTTGAAGTTGGGGACATATGTATGTGGGTCACAGCGACCTAGAAAAAAACCAAGGGACTTAATCGTGGTGCGTCAGTGTGTCTTTAAACCCACAGCCGGCTATTATATAAAGCGTTCACGCAAGGCGCTCGCCGTCATTCTCCACGATGCTGGCGAGAGAGACGGTTGGTTCAACCGTTCTTTTTTTTCTGTTGCTCGAGCCACTGTGAGTCAGAACTACGCAGCGACTAGGCTAGCAGTCTACACCCGATCCCTGGGATCGGTAGTTATCCCTTTAAGGTCTTATAAGGGAAGTTTCACTGTATTTCTTGTTTGGTTTAAAAAATTTTATTCATAAACAATCACATATCAAAGCAGCATCAGAATAAGGATCACAGAGCACAACAAGCTTAAAGCTTATACTAGGTGCTCAAAACATTTGAAGTACACAGTATTGGCTGCAACTAGTGAAGTTAGTACACTGGGTAAATGATGAAAGAAAGGGAAAAGGAACAGAAGCATAACAACGTGGGAATACTAAGTAAAGGAGAACAAACAAATTCATAGACATATTCATGAACAACCAATCAAAAAATAGATACAGAAGAAGAAGAGGAAAAAAAAAAGAAGAAGTACAAATTATGACAAGTACGACAAGTAGGGGCAAGATTATGTTAGTTAATTAGATACCAAATACATCATGTTTCAGCATCAAGACAAGCAGACCATTGCGAAAGCATTTCATTTCAACCAGGGCAACATGGTATTTCTTGTTTAGGCGCGTAACGGCAGCATGACACATCTGCATTCATAATTGACAGGAAACCGTCTGAGCGATGGAAGAAGACGAAGAACCTTACAGTTTTTTGGGTTCTGTTTTCACAGCGCGGTCTCCGGTGTTCTTCGCCATGTTTGACCATGAGATGACGGAGAGCAAGCGGGTGAGTCATTGGGAACATTTTGGCTTTTTAACCCTTTCACCGCCAGTCATTTTTCAGCCCCAAATTCCATTAACCTTTAGCACACTGCATTTTTTTCTGATGTTCCGTACTCTGCCACTGTATTCTTTTTGAGGCGGTGGAAAAACGCTTACACCCACTTGATTCAAAATGCTCTAATTTGCTCTGTGTGTTGTGGTGCAGACTTGATTATTGGAATACTATTAACCCTTTCACCGCCAACGTCGTATTTTAGCACCGCAGTGATTTAACACCTATGTCACTAAAAGGCGTCAAATTGGGGTCTACCATCCAAAGACCCTATTGTCTTAATTTTGGGAAGTAAGGATAGACCTTATTTTATATATGTCACAGAAGAATCCCCAAAACTGCAGACGGATTTTGTTCTCTACCCAGGTAAATTTAATAGTTGAAACATGGCTGGCGATGAAAGGGTTAAAGAAATGATTGAGGAAAGTGTTGATGCTAAGCATTTTGTTGTCCGTGCATGTTTGTTTTGTTGTTGGGAAACAAAAAGAAGAAGCAAAAACAACAAAGCGAAAGTGTTGACTTACTGTTTCGGCACTGTCGGACTGAGTGCAGAATGCTTCAACTTTGACCCCTGCGGCTAAAACAACGATTGCGGCTAATTTGTGAATATTTCCCCTTCCGCATTTTAGGCTGGTCGTCAACTCCAGCCTGTGCGTGTTGACATCGTCGATCTCGGTAAAAAAACAAACCGTTCTCATGCCGAAACTGAAGAATTTAATCAGCGATATGATGATCTGACCACCAAATTTCACCACTTATGAACACGTGTCTTCACTGAGCAGTTTATGATCAAAGTTTGAACTGAAACAGTTGCGATCGTGTCGATCTTTACGAACTCTGTGCATACGTAAATGCGAAGTCAACTTCCAAGTTGAAACTAGGTGATCGGTCTCACTCCTTAAGTTGGAACTCGGTGAATGGTCTCACTTTACCAAAAAAAAGTTGAAAAGCAGCTCCTTTTCGTTATCAAACTGATAAATCGGCGTTAGTGTGTGCACTGAAACACTCGCTGAATGCAAACAACTCGCAAAATCCGATAAATGAAAGCAGCTGGCGCATTAGCGTTTGCCGTGATTTCGTATATGTGCCATTTTGTCAGCCGAGTTGTACGTGCGGTAAAAGTTCCGTGTGTGCAAACTGTGAATGAAAATGAACTGCCAGTACGTTACTTTGTCATGTTTTGTGTTGTGTCGTTATGCAGAATTCAGTATTTAGTAAGGCGAAGGTTAGTAGTGTGTAGTTTGTGTGCGAGTGCAACACGGGCCGTCAAAGTTGCCGTGGCTTTCGACCGTTCGTCTGCTCGTCTTCTCAGGTTCGTTTTTCTTGTTCAGTCTCTTGCGGCTTAGACACTGAACGCGGCTTTATCGTTGTTTTTCTCTCCAGAATTTTAACCCCTTGACTGCCAGAGAAAATTAAAGAAAACATAATTGGGCAAATCATGACATGAAAAAGACAACTGATAGAGCCAATCTGAGAAAATGGTTTGGGGATATTACTCTCTTGATTATGTTAGAGCAAAAGCCAGCATATCAGGGTTATTCCTCTTCATCTGATGACGTCATCAGTGATGTCACCAGGTCAGTACGTGATACGTTAGTGGCAGTCAAGGGGTTAATAAAATTCACGGGGTGAGGCTTAGACAACGGTGCGCTTTGTAGTCCGGAAAATACGGTAATGATATATGCATGTTTATTATTGTCCATATCGCTGTGTCGTTTCAGAACCGCGTGGAGATAACGGATGTGGACCATGACGTGATGCGGGAGATGCTGCGCTTCATCTACACCGGGCGAGCCCCGAACCTGGACAAAATGGCAGACGAGCTGCTGGCCGCCGCCGATAAGGTCAGAGGTCGATTCTTTCATCAAGGTCATGTGTGAGGAAGCACTGTACTTTAACCCTTCCAATGTCGCATTTATGCACCACAATGGTTTAGCACCAGTGCCATTAACCCTTTCACCGCCAATGTCGCATTTATGCACCACGATGGTTTAGCACCAGTGCCATTAACCCTTTCACCGCCAATGTCGCATTTATGCACCACGATGGTTTAGCACCAGTGCCGTTAACCCTTTCACCGCCAATGTCGCATTTATGCACCACGATGGTTTAGCACCAGTGCCGTTAACCCTTTCACCGCCAATGTCGCATTTATGCACCACGATGGTTTAGCACCAGTGCCGTTAACCCTTTCACCGCCAATGTCACATTTATGCACCACGATGGTTTAGCACCAGTGCCGTTAACCCTTTCACCGCCAATGTCACATTTATGCACCACGATGGTTTAGCACCAGTGCCATTAACCCTTTCACCGCCAATGTCACATTTATGCACCACGATGGTTTAGCACCAGTGCCGTTAACCCTTTCACCGCCAATGTCACATTTATGCACCACGATGGTTTAGCACCAGTGCCATTAACCCTTTCACCGCCAATGTCACATTTTAGCACCACAATGATTTAACACCCATGTCATGAAAAGGCCTCAAACCAGGGTCTGTTATCCAAAGAGCCTATTTTCATAATTTTAGGAGTTAAGGATAGACCTTCCTTAAATACATGTCACAGAGGAATCCCCAATATTGCAGATGATGTTAGGAGGTAAGGAATGGATAGACCTTCCTTAAATACATGTCACAGAGGAATCCCCAATATTGCAGATGATGTTAGGAGGTAAGGAATGGATAGACCTTCCTTAAATACATGTCACAGAGGAATCCCCAATATTGCAGATGATGTTAGGAGGTAAGGAATGGATAGACCTTCCTTAAATACATGTCACAGAGGAATCCCCAATATTGCAGATGATGTTAGGAGGTAAGGAATGGATAGACCTTCCTTAAATACATGTCACAGAGGAATCCCCAATATTGCAGATGATGTTAGGAGGTAAGGAATGGATAGACCTTCCTTAAATGCATGTCACAGAGGTATCCCCAATATTGCAGATGATGTTAGGAGGTAAGGAATGGATAGACCTTCCTTAAATGCATGTCACAGAGGAATCCCCAATATTGCAGATGATGTTAGGAGGTAAGGAATGGATAGACCTTCCTTAAATACATGTCACAGAGGAATCCCCAATATTGCAGATGATGTTAGGAGGTAAGGAATGGATAGACCTTCCTTAAATGCATGTCACAGAGGTATCCCCAATATTGCAGATGATGTTAGGAGGTAAGGAATGGATAGACCTTCCTTAAATGCATGTCACAGAGGAATCCCCAATATTGCAGATGATGTTAGGAGGTAAGGAATGGATAGACCTTCCTTAAATACATGTCACAGAGGAATCCCCAATATTGCAGATGATGTTAGGAGGTAAGGAATGGATAGACCTTCCTTAAATACATGTCACAGAGGTATCCCCAATATTGCAGATGATGTTAGGAGGTAAGGAATGGATAGACCTTCCTTAAATGCATGTCACAGAGGTATCCCCAATATTGCAGATGATGTTAGGAGGTAAGGAATGGATAGACCTTCCTTAAATACATGTCACAGAGGAATCCCCAATATTGCAGATGATGTTAGGAGGTAAGGAATGGATAGACCTTCCTTAAATACATGTCACAGAGGTATCCCCAATATTGCAGATGATGTTAGGAGGTAAGGAATGGATAGACCTTCCTTAAATGCATGTCACAGAGGAATCCCCAATATTGCAGATGATGTTAGGAGGTAAGGAATGGATAGACCTTCCTTAAATACATGTCACAGAGGAATCCCCAATATTGCAGATGATTTTAGGAGGTAAGGAATGGATAGACCTTCCTTAAATACATGTCACAGAGGAATCCCCAATATTGCAGATGATGTTAGGAGGTAAGGAATGGATAGACCTTCCTTAAATACATGTCACAGAGGAATCCCCAATATTGCAGATGATGTTAGGAGGTAAGGAATGGATAGACCTTCCTTAAATACATGTCACAGAGGAATCCCCAATATTGCAGATGATGTTAGGAGGTAAGGAATGGATAGACCTTCCTTAAATACATGTCACAGAGGAATCCCCAATATTGCAGATGATGTTAGGAGGTAAGGAATGGATAGACCTTCCTTAAATACATGTCACAGAGGAATCCCCAATATTGCAGATGATGTTAGGAGGTAAGGAATGGATAGACCTTCCTTAAATACATGTCACAGAGGAATCCCCAATATTGCAGATGATGTTAGGAGGTAAGGAATGGATAGGCCTTACTTTATACATGTCACAGAGGAATCCCCAATATTGCAGATGATGTTAGGAGGTAAGGAATGGATAGACCTTCCTTAAATACATGTCACAGAGGAATCCCCAATATTGCAGATGATGTTAGGAGGTAAGGAATGGATAGACCTTCCTTAAATACATGTCACAGAGGAATCCCCAATATTGCAGATGATGTTAGGAGGTAAGGAATGGATAGACCTTCCTTAAATACATGTCACAGAGGAATCCCCAATATTGCAGATGATGTTAGGAGGTAAGGAATGGATAGACCTTCCTTAAATACATGTCACAGAGGTATCCCCAATATTGCAGATGATGTTAGGAGGTAAGGAATGGATAGACCTTCCTTAAATACATGTCACAGAGGTATCCCCAATATTGCAGATGATGTTAGGAGGTAAGGAATGGATAGACCTTCCTTAAATACATGTCACAGAGGAATCCCCAATATTGCAGATGATGTTAGGAGGTAAGGAATGGATAGGCCTTACTTTATACATGTCACAGAGGAATCCCCAATATTGCAGATGATGTTAGGAGGTAAGGAATGGATAGACCTTCCTTAAATACATGTCACAGAGGAATCCCCAATATTGCAGATGATGTTAGGAGGTAAGGAATGGATAGACCTTCCTTAAATACATGTCACAGAGGAATCCCCAATATTGCAGATGATGTTAGGAGGTAAGGAATGGATAGACCTTCCTTAAATACATGTCACAGAGGAATCCCCAATATTGCAGATGATGTTAGGAGGTAAGGAATGGATAGACCTTCCTTAAATACATGTCACAGAGGTATCCCCAATATTGCAGATGATGTTAGGAGGTAAGGAATGGATAGACCTTCCTTAAATACATGTCACAGAGGTATCCCCAATATTGCAGATGATGTTAGGAGGTAAGGAATGGATAGACCTTCCTTAAATACATGTCACAGAGGAATCCCCAATATTGCAGATGATGTTAGGAGGTAAGGAATGGATAGACCTTCCTTAAATACATGTCACAGAGGTATCCCCAATATTGCAGATGATGTTAGGAGGTAAGGAATGGATAGACCTTCCTTAAATACATGTCACAGAGGTATCCCCAATATTGCAGATGATTTTAGGAGGTAAGGAATGGATAGACCTTCCTTAAATACATGTCACAGAGGAATCCCCAATATTGCAGATGATGTTAGGAGGTAAGGAATGGATAGGCCTTACTTTATACATGTCACAGAGGAATCCCCAATATTGCAGATGATGTTAGGAGGTAAGGAATGGATAGGCCTTACTTTATACATGTCACAGAGGAATCCCCAATATTGCAGATGATGTTAGGAGGTAAGGAATGGATAGGCCTTACTTTATACATGTCACAGAGGAATCCCCAATATTGCAGATGATGTTAGGAGGTAAGGAATGGATAGGCCTTACTTTATACATGTCACAGAGGAATCCCCAATATTGCAGATGATGTTAGGAGGTAAGGAATGGATAGGCCTTACTTTATACATGTCACAGAGGAATCCCCAATATTGCAGATGATGTTAGGAGGTAAGGAATGGATAGGCCTTACTTTATACATGTCACAGAGGAATCCCCAATATTGCAGATGATGTTAGGAGGTAAGGAATGGATAGGCCTTACTTTATACATGTCACAGAGGAATCCCCAATATTGCAGATGATGTTAGGAGGTAAGGAATGGATAGGCCTTACTTTATACATGTCACAGAGGAATCCCCAATATTGCAGATGATGTTAGGAGGTAAGGAATGGATAGGCCTTACTTTATACATGTCACAGAGGAATCCCCAATATTGCAGATGATGTTAGGAGGTAAGGAATGGATAGACCTTCCTTAAATACATGTCACAGAGGAATCCCCAATATTGCAGATGATGTTAGGAGGTAAGGAATGGATAGGCCTTACTTTATACATGTCACAGAGGAATCCCCAATATTGCAGATGATGTTAGGAGGTAAGGAATGGATAGGCCTTACTTTATACATGTCACAGAGGAATCCCCAATATTGCAGATGATGTTAGGAGGTAAGGAATGGATAGACCTTCCTTAAATACATGTCACAGAGGAATCCCCAATATTGCAGATGATGTTAGGAGGTAAGGAATGGATAGGCCTTACTTTATACATGTCACAGAGGAATCCCCAATATTGCAGATGATGTTAGGAGGTAAGGAATGGATAGACCTTCCTTAAATACATGTCACAGAGGAATCCCCAATATTGCAGATGATGTTAGGAGGTAAGGAATGGATAGACCTTCCTTAAATACATGTCACAGAGGAATCCCCAATATTGCAGATGATGTTAGGAGGTAAGGAATGGATAGACCTTCCTTAAATACATGTCACAGAGGAATCCCCAATATTGCAGATGATGTTAGGAGGTGAGGAATGGATAGACCTTCCTTAAATGCATGTCACAGAGGTATCCCCAATATTGCAGATGATGTTAGGAGGTAAGGAATGGATAGACCTTCCTTAAATGCATGTCACAGAGGAATCCCCAATATTGCAGATGATGTTAGGAGGTAAGGAATGGATAGACCTTCCTTAAATACATGTCACAGAGGAATCCCCAATATTGCAGATGATGTTAGGAGGTAAGGAATGGATAGACCTTCCTTAAATACATGTCACAGAGGTATCCCCAATATTGCAGATGATGTTAGGAGGTAAGGAATGGATAGACCTTCCTTAAATACATGTCACAGAGGTATCCCCAATATTGCAGATGATGTTAGGAGGTAAGGAATGGATAGACCTTCCTTAAATACATGTCACAGAGGAATCCCCAATATTGCAGATGATGTTAGGAGGTAAGGAATGGATAGACCTTCCTTAAATACATGTCACAGAGGTATCCCCAATATTGCAGATGATGTTAGGAGGTAAGGAATGGATAGACCTTCCTTAAATGCATGTCACAGAGGAATCCCCAATATTGCAGATGATGTTAGGAGGTAAGGAATGGATAGACCTTCCTTAAATACATGTCACAGAGGAATCCCCAATATTGCAGATGATGTTAGGAGGTAAGGAATGGATAGACCTTCCTTAAATACATGTCACAGAGGAATCCCCAATATTGCAGATGATTTTAGGAGGTAAGGAATGGATAGACCTTCCTTAAATGCATGTCACAGAGGTATCCCCAATATTGCAGATGATGTTAGGAGGTAAGGAATGGATAGACCTTCCTTAAATACATGTCACAGAGGTATCCCCAATATTGCAGATGATGTTAGGAGGTAAGGAATGGATAGACCTTCCTTAAATACATGTCACAGAGGTATCCCCAATATTGCAGATGATGTTAGGAGGTAAGGAATGGATAGACCTTCCTTAAATACATGTCACAGAGGAATCCCCAATATTGCAGATGATGTTAGGAGGTAAGGAATGGATAGACCTTCCTTAAATACATGTCACAGAGGTATCCCCAATATTGCAGATGATGTTAGGAGGTAAGGAATGGATAGACCTTCCTTAAATACATGTCACAGAGGAATCCCCAATATTGCAGATGATTTTAGGAGGTAAGGAATGGATAGACCTTCCTTAAATACATGTCACAGAGGAATCCCCAATATTGCAGATGATGTTAGGAGGTAAGGAATGGATAGACCTTCCTTAAATACATGTCACAGAGGAATCCCCAATATTGCAGATGATGTTAGGAGGTAAGGAATGGATAGACCTTCCTTAAATACATGTCACAGAGGAATCCCCAATATTGCAGATGATGTTAGGAGGTAAGGAATGGATAGACCTTCCTTAAATACATGTCACAGAGGTATCCCCAATATTGCAGATGATGTTAGGAGGTAAGGAATGGATAGACCTTCCTTAAATGCATGTCACAGAGGTATCCCCAATATTGCAGATGATGTTAGGAGGTAAGGAATGGATAGACCTTCCTTAAATACATGTCACAGAGGAATCCCCAATATTGCAGATGATGTTAGGAGGTAAGGAATGGATAGACCTTCCTTAAATACATGTCACAGAGGTATCCCCAATATTGCAGATGATGTTAGGAGGTAAGGAATGGATAGACCTTCCTTAAATGCATGTCACAGAGGAATCCCCAATATTGCAGATGATGTTAGGAGGTAAGGAATGGATAGACCTTCCTTAAATACATGTCACAGAGGAATCCCCAATATTGCAGATGATTTTAGGAGGTAAGGAATGGATAGACCTTCCTTAAATACATGTCACAGAGGAATCCCCAATATTGCAGATGATGTTAGGAGGTAAGGAATGGATAGACCTTCCTTAAATACATGTCACAGAGGAATCCCCAATATTGCAGATGATGTTAGGAGGTAAGGAATGGATAGACCTTCCTTAAATACATGTCACAGAGGAATCCCCAATATTGCAGATGATGTTAGGAGGTAAGGAATGGATAGACCTTCCTTAAATACATGTCACAGAGGAATCCCCAATATTGCAGATGATGTTAGGAGGTAAGGAATGGATAGACCTTCCTTAAATACATGTCACAGAGGAATCCCCAATATTGCAGATGATGTTAGGAGGTAAGGAATGGATAGACCTTCCTTAAATACATGTCACAGAGGAATCCCCAATATTGCAGATGATGTTAGGAGGTAAGGAATGGATAGGCCTTACTTTATACATGTCACAGAGGAATCCCCAATATTGCAGATGATGTTAGGAGGTAAGGAATGGATAGACCTTCCTTAAATACATGTCACAGAGGAATCCCCAATATTGCAGATGATGTTAGGAGGTAAGGAATGGATAGACCTTCCTTAAATACATGTCACAGAGGAATCCCCAATATTGCAGATGATGTTAGGAGGTAAGGAATGGATAGACCTTCCTTAAATACATGTCACAGAGGAATCCCCAATATTGCAGATGATGTTAGGAGGTAAGGAATGGATAGACCTTCCTTAAATACATGTCACAGAGGTATCCCCAATATTGCAGATGATGTTAGGAGGTAAGGAATGGATAGACCTTCCTTAAATACATGTCACAGAGGTATCCCCAATATTGCAGATGATGTTAGGAGGTAAGGAATGGATAGACCTTCCTTAAATACATGTCACAGAGGAATCCCCAATATTGCAGATGATGTTAGGAGGTAAGGAATGGATAGACCTTCCTTAAATACATGTCACAGAGGTATCCCCAATATTGCAGATGATGTTAGGAGGTAAGGAATGGATAGACCTTCCTTAAATACATGTCACAGAGGTATCCCCAATATTGCAGATGATTTTAGGAGGTAAGGAATGGATAGACCTTCCTTAAATACATGTCACAGAGGAATCCCCAATATTGCAGATGATGTTAGGAGGTAAGGAATGGATAGGCCTTACTTTATACATGTCACAGAGGAATCCCCAATATTGCAGATGATGTTAGGAGGTAAGGAATGGATAGGCCTTACTTTATACATGTCACAGAGGAATCCCCAATATTGCAGATGATGTTAGGAGGTAAGGAATGGATAGGCCTTACTTTATACATGTCACAGAGGAATCCCCAATATTGCAGATGATGTTAGGAGGTAAGGAATGGATAGGCCTTACTTTATACATGTCACAGAGGAATCCCCAATATTGCAGATGATGTTAGGAGGTAAGGAATGGATAGGCCTTACTTTATACATGTCACAGAGGAATCCCCAATATTGCAGATGATGTTAGGAGGTAAGGAATGGATAGGCCTTACTTTATACATGTCACAGAGGAATCCCCAATATTGCAGATGATGTTAGGAGGTAAGGAATGGATAGGCCTTACTTTATACATGTCACAGAGGAATCCCCAATATTGCAGATGATGTTAGGAGGTAAGGAATGGATAGGCCTTACTTTATACATGTCACAGAGGAATCCCCAATATTGCAGATGATGTTAGGAGGTAAGGAATGGATAGACCTTCCTTAAATACATGTCACAGAGGAATCCCCAATATTGCAGATGATGTTAGGAGGTAAGGAATGGATAGGCCTTACTTTATACATGTCACAGAGGAATCCCCAATATTGCAGATGATGTTAGGAGGTAAGGAATGGATAGGCCTTACTTTATACATGTCACAGAGGAATCCCCAATATTGCAGATGATGTTAGGAGGTAAGGAATGGATAGACCTTCCTTAAATACATGTCACAGAGGAATCCCCAATATTGCAGATGATGTTAGGAGGTAAGGAATGGATAGGCCTTACTTTATACATGTCACAGAGGAATCCCCAATATTGCAGATGATGTTAGGAGGTAAGGAATGGATAGACCTTCCTTAAATACATGTCACAGAGGAATCCCCAATATTGCAGATGATGTTAGGAGGTAAGGAATGGATAGACCTTCCTTAAATACATGTCACAGAGGAATCCCCAATATTGCAGATGATGTTAGGAGGTAAGGAATGGATAGACCTTCCTTAAATACATGTCACAGAGGAATCCCCAATATTGCAGATGATGTTAGGAGGTGAGGAATGGATAGACCTTCCTTAAATGCATGTCACAGAGGTATCCCCAATATTGCAGATGATGTTAGGAGGTAAGGAATGGATAGACCTTCCTTAAATGCATGTCACAGAGGAATCCCCAATATTGCAGATGATGTTAGGAGGTAAGGAATGGATAGACCTTCCTTAAATACATGTCACAGAGGAATCCCCAATATTGCAGATGATGTTAGGAGGTAAGGAATGGATAGACCTTCCTTAAATACATGTCACAGAGGTATCCCCAATATTGCAGATGATGTTAGGAGGTAAGGAATGGATAGACCTTCCTTAAATACATGTCACAGAGGTATCCCCAATATTGCAGATGATGTTAGGAGGTAAGGAATGGATAGACCTTCCTTAAATACATGTCACAGAGGAATCCCCAATATTGCAGATGATGTTAGGAGGTAAGGAATGGATAGACCTTCCTTAAATACATGTCACAGAGGTATCCCCAATATTGCAGATGATGTTAGGAGGTAAGGAATGGATAGACCTTCCTTAAATGCATGTCACAGAGGAATCCCCAATATTGCAGATGATGTTAGGAGGTAAGGAATGGATAGACCTTCCTTAAATACATGTCACAGAGGAATCCCCAATATTGCAGATGATGTTAGGAGGTAAGGAATGGATAGACCTTCCTTAAATACATGTCACAGAGGAATCCCCAATATTGCAGATGATTTTAGGAGGTAAGGAATGGATAGACCTTCCTTAAATGCATGTCACAGAGGAATCCCCAATATTGCAGATGATGTTAGGAGGTAAGGAATGGATAGACCTTCCTTAAATACATGTCACAGAGGAATCCCCAATATTGCAGATGATGTTAGGAGGTAAGGAATGGATAGACCTTCCTTAAATACATGTCACAGAGGAATCCCCAATATTGCAGATGATGTTAGGAGGTAAGGAATGGATAGACCTTCCTTAAATACATGTCACAGAGGAATCCCCAATATTGCAGATGATGTTAGGAGGTAAGGAATGGATAGACCTTCCTTAAATACATGTCACAGAGGTATCCCCAATATTGCAGATGATGTTAGGAGGTAAGGAATGGATAGACCTTCCTTAAATACATGTCACAGAGGTATCCCCAATATTGCAGATGATGTTAGGAGGTAAGGAATGGATAGACCTTCCTTAAATACATGTCACAGAGGAATCCCCAATATTGCAGATGATGTTAGGAGGTAAGGAATGGATAGACCTTCCTTAAATACATGTCACAGAGGAATCCCCAATATTGCAGATGATGTTAGGAGGTAAGGAATGGATAGACCTTCCTTAAATACATGTCACAGAGGTATCCCCAATATTGCAGATGATGTTAGGAGGTAAGGAATGGATAGACCTTCCTTAAATACATGTCACAGAGGAATCCCCAATATTGCAGATGATGTTAGGAGGTAAGGAATGGATAGACCTTCTTTAAATACATGTCACAGAGGAATCCCCAATATTGCAGATGATGTTAGGAGGTAAGGAATGGATAGACCTTCCTTAAATACATGTCACAGAGGTATCCCCAATATTGCAGATGATGTTAGGAGGTAAGGAATGGATAGACCTTCCTTAAATACATGTCACAGAGGTATCCCCAATATTGCAGATGATTTTAGGAGGTAAGGAATGGATAGACCTTCCTTAAATACATGTCACAGAGGAATCCCCAATATTGCAGATGATGTTAGGAGGTAAGGAATGGATAGGCCTTACTTTATACATGTCACAGAGGAATCCCCAATATTGCAGATGATGTTAGGAGGTAAGGAATGGATAGGCCTTACTTTATGCATGTCACAGAGGAATCCCCAATATTGCAGATGATGTTAGGAGGTAAGGAATGGATAGGCCTTACTTTATACATGTCACAGAGGAATCCCCAATATTGCAGATGATGTTAGGAGGTAAGGAATGGATAGGCCTTACTTTATACATGTCACAGAGGAATCCCCAATATTGCAGATGATGTTAGGAGGTAAGGAATGGATAGGCCTTACTTTATACATGTCACAGAGGAATCCCCAATATTGCAGATGATGTTAGGAGGTAAGGAATGGATAGGCCTTACTTTATACATGTCACAGAGGAATCCCCAATATTGCAGATGATGTTAGGAGGTAAGGAATGGATAGGCCTTACTTTATACATGTCACAGAGGAATCCCCAATATTGCAGATGATGTTAGGAGGTAAGGAATGGATAGGCCTTACTTTATACATGTCACAGAGGAATCCCCAATATTGCAGATGATGTTAGGAGGTAAGGAATGGATAGACCTTCCTTAAATACATGTCACAGAGGAATCCCCAATATTGCAGATGATGTTAGGAGGTAAGGAATGGATAGGCCTTACTTTATACATGTCACAGAGGAATCCCCAATATTGCAGATGATGTTAGGAGGTAAGGAATGGATAGGCCTTACTTTATACATGTCACAGAGGAATCCCCAATATTGCAGATGATGTTAGGAGGTAAGGAATGGATAGACCTTCCTTAAATACATGTCACAGAGGAATCCCCAATATTGCAGATGATGTTAGGAGGTAAGGAATGGATAGGCCTTACTTTATACATGTCACAGAGGAATCCCCAATATTGCAGATGATGTTAGGAGGTAAGGAATGGATAGACCTTCCTTAAATACATGTCACAGAGGTATCCCCAATATTGCAGATGATGTTAGGAGGTAAGGAATGGATAGGCCTTACTTTATACACGTCACAGAGGAATCCCCAATATTGCAGATGATGTTAGGAGGTAAGGAATGGATAGGCCTTACTTTATACATGTCACAGAGGTATCCCCAATATTGCAGATGATGTTAGGAGGTAAGGAATGGATAGGCCTTACTTTATACATGTCACAGAGGAATCCCCAATATTGCAGATGATGTTAGGAGGTAAGGAATGGATAGACCTTCCTTAAATACATGTCACAGAGGAATCCCCAATATTGCAGATGATGTTAGGAGGTAAGGAATGGATAGACCTTCCTTAAATACATGTCACAGAGGAATCCCCAATATTGCAGATGATGTTAGGAGGTAAGGAATGGATAGACCTTCCTTAAATACATGTCACAGAGGAATCCCCAATATTGCAGATGATGTTAGGAGGTAAGGAATGGATAGACCTTCCTTAAATACATGTCACAGAGGAATCCCCAATATTGCAGATGATTTTTTTTCTCTACCCAGGTAAGATTAATGGAAAAGTTTTGTTGAAAAATGGCTGACGGCGAAAGGGTTAAAAGACATCAAATCAGGGTCTGTTATCGGTAGACCCCATTTAAAAAAAAAAAATTGCTGTCCCATCTTCTGGGCCGTACAGTGGCGTTGCTCCCACGTCGCTCATTCCGATTCCCAATTCGCAGCCACACCTCCGCACGTTCAGGTCGCAGAATCCGAGACAGTTCAAGGGGAGCGAATCTATTTTAGTCCGTCAGGAGGCAACCAACCGAGGAGACACTGCACTGCTGCTGAGTCACTTAGGTGGAGTTCAGTCGAGCCTGTTCAGGACACCACCTACTAAGCCCCCCTACTGACGACACTATTATTGTAGTCACAGAGCCAGCGTGAGTGAGGTCCTCCTCCGAGGGCGCCACCATGACCGTCCACAGACAGCTCCCCAGAACACACTGATCCCCATGACTTTGACCCGAACGCACCAAGGCATAGACTGGATCGGAAACCGAAACTGAGGTCACCATGAGAGCAGGGCTTGCAAAGCCACAGAATTTGAGACTTTTTTAAATTATTTTTTTAAATAATTGATGGAAATGAGGCGGATGACTATGATGATGATGATGATGCTATGGAGTTCCGTATCGGTCTGAGACTGCGTACCCTGTATCCTACGCTTCCTTTCATAATGATATCCCAGCGTTAACTCACTCGGGGCGATTGAGCCGAATTCGGCTCATGGCTCGCACAACCGTTTAGGACGAATGGCCCGGATCCGGCTCATAAGAGTTTTCAAGAGGTTTTCATTTCTGGCGTGTAACCAGCTTTCCTGTGCGAAGTCATAACCTATTTTCAGTTTGCTTTGACCTTGCCTCTCTTGAAATCAACCAATCATTGCAGACTTTACATTCAGCTTTGGTTGTAGAGAGGGGTCAAAGATCGGAATGTGAAATTTTCCTTCTTTCTATGTGTTAGCTGTTTTCGTCAATAGGAGACAAACGATGAAGGTAAGGAATCTGATATTTTACGATCGTTTAGTGCATGGTGTTGCTAATCTTTTCTGAAAATATTGATGCCTAACTCTTCATAACTTGGTTTTGTTGATTATTTTACGAACCTAGTCAAATGCCAAGTCCCCACAGAACAAGGGGAAATAATTCGGCCAGTCCCGAGTGAGTTAACCAGGCCCGAGAACTACAGACACCTGCAGTGTTGGTCTTGAAATTAGAGCAACACTCTCAGAATCGCATCCGTTAAGCGGATGAAGCTCGACTGTGTGGATTCAGTCTTCCCATTGAGCCCACAGCCACTCACTCTGGGTAGGAGTTGGTCCAGGACCGAAAAACCCCTCGCCTCTGATGGGATTCGAACCCAAGACCTCCCAGCCAGTAGTCCGCGACGCTAACCACTATGCTACGGTGGCTGGTAGACCCCATTTTCTTGATTTTGGGAAAAAAGAATGGTCTTATAAGGAAGCGCTGTGCTTTGACCTCATGATCGACAATGTAATGACAATGATGATAATGATGATGATGACGATGATAGCACCTTGTTGATGTGTGCAGTATGCGTTGGAGCGCCTCAAAGTGATGTGTGAGGAGGCGCTATGCTCTAACCTCATGATCGACAACGTGTGCGAAATTCTGGTCCTGGCGGATCTACACAGCGCTGACCAGCTTAAGAGTCACGCCATCGATTTTATCAACAGGTCAGAATGAACGAACTAACAAATCTTTTTTATTGAGGCAAAAGAAGAAGCGCCACAAAGCTTTTGGTATATTCTAGTCACAGAGACTTATCTCTGTGAAATTCGGGTTGCTCTCCCCCGGAGAGAGCCTCATCGCAAGTGCAGCACCTACACAATTTTCTTTTGGGGGGGGGGGGGGGGGGCACAGGGTGAGGAGGGCCGGGGGGGGTGGACCACACTTGGAAAACCTAGCTATCAATTTGGCCATACCAGGCAGCGGGATTTCTCCCTGCTCTTACCGACTTTCAGCTGCCGTGGGATTTTTATTTTACATGCTTAAAGCACACGGGTCAGACTAGCTTTAAGTCCCCATCCGAAGGACTGGACGTTCGGTTCGATTTTCCTGTCAAACTAGAAAGAAAGGGCGAGGATGCCGGGATTCGAACCCGTGTCTCTCATGTTGCAGTCACGCATTACATTTGGCAGGCGAACGTCTTAGCCACTCTGCCCACCTTTCTCATCTTGCCATCAGAAAAGCGAAAATGCGAGCAAAAATCGTCAGAAAAACAACGTAAGCAAAACAACTCAAAATATGTAGGGAAAGAAGAAAAAGATGGACAAGGTCCGTGGACACGCTCAAGAACACACGCACACGCACGCATGCACGCACGCATGCAGACACAGTTATCCACAATATCGAAATTTATACGCTCGTATCAAAGCAAAGTGCCAAGTATATAATGACATATCATAGTACCGTATTCATCGGACTATAAGGCATATTTCCTGGGTACAGGGGATTTTTTCCTCTCATTCTGCACTAGGCCTTAACGGTCTGAACGTGGAGTCTTTCGGATGAGACGATAAACCGAGGTCCCGTGTGCCCATGCACTTAGCATACATTAAACCCAGTGGCAACGAAAAAGTTGTCATTTGGTCAAAATTTACCCTCCCTCGTCAGTCACAAAAATCGCATGCCAGGTGGGAGCAACCCGAATTTCACAGAGACGCATCTGTGACTATAAAGTACCTAATACCTAATACCTAATTTCTGTATAAGGCACATCCCCCAAATTTTACCCAATCTTCAGTTTTTGGTATAAGGCACAGGGGTGTGAGTCTGGGGAAACAAAATAAATGCTTTATTGTCTGAAAAATCCGGTAGTCCTACATCCATGATTATTCAGTAACTGAAAATTGATTTCCCACAAGCATAATGAGAGACTTAGTGCGATTTTTTTCACGCCAGAGGGCATGACGCTCGTGTGGGGCTAATCCTCTCTATATTCTTAGTTGGGGATAAAGAAAATGAGAGAGACAGTGAGTAGTCCTACCATCTCTCTCTCTCTTACTACGCCCAAGTAAGAAATCGCGTGATAAGCCCTTAGTGCATTGACTGCCCTCTGGCGTGACAAATATCGCCATAGGTCGACCATTGTGACCCAGCACCATGAAAGGGACATGAAGTGTCAAACTGACCATTTTGAGAAAATGATACATTTGAAAACTTCAGCCAATTCTCTTTCTAATAACGCAAGAACCATTCTTGTATCCTTTTCCGTTCCAGAGTTATGAGCATTTAAAGTTAGTAGGGTGAGTGTCAAGCCATTTTGAGAAAACACTGTTTAAAGTCTAGCCTAGCTGAAGAAGATGCATCAACCTACTCATTTTAAAACACTTATAAGACCATTAAGAGACCATATTGAAGATTGTTCTTTATACAGATGAAAGGTAAGTAGTCAGAGAACACAAAAAGACCCATAACTCAAAATTTACAAAAAAAGGAGATTTTTAACTTTGCAAGCCATCGTCGTCATCATCATCATCACCACCATCATCACCACCATCATCACCATCATCATCACCATCATCATCATCATCATCATCATCACCATCATCATCACCACCATCATCATCACCATCGTCATCACCATCATCATCACCACCATCACCACCACCACCATTCTATTTTACAATTATCTTTGCGTCTGTCTTGTTTCCATGCACGCCACAGACGTGATGGACTCGTCCGGCTGGAAGGACATCATCATCATCATCATCATCACCATCATCATAATCATCATCATCACCATCATCATCATCACCACCATTCTATTTTTTACAATTACCATAATTTTCGGGTTATAAGGCGATATTTTTTTTTGCAATTTCGACCTATGCGCCTAATAAACGAGGGCACCCTAATAGTGAACAAAATCGTGAGAAGAGGTGCAACGATTGCCGTGTTCAGTACAGTCTACTGTGAGTCAGACATCGAAAGTGGTGATGAGTCACTGATGCGACGAATACTCGCGTTAAAATGCTTCAAAATCCCTTTTATCATCCGAGATACCATCCAACAGATGCCATAACCCTTCATTGGATGTAAAAAGCAACGTTGTAGAGCTTAAAATGCCATAATTCTATCAGTTTTCGTGAAGAAAAGCCCAAACTCAACAACAGGAAGCAGCTCAAACAGAAGTTCGATTATTTGACAGGGGAGCCAACTCTAGTTTTTTACAGCAATAATGGCGGTCGGTAAGCGTTTACAGGACGCGTACAGGCTTTGACAGTTTGACTTTCTTTTGCGAGGTGCCTTATAAACGAGGACGCCTTTTTAATTTTTTCAGATTTTTCTTCAAAATTGCCCTACTCGCCTTATACACAGCAGCGCCTAATGATCCGAAAAATACGGTAATCTTTGTTTCTGTGTTGTTTCCAGTCACGCCACAGACGTCATGGACTCGTCCGGCTGGAAGGACATCATCTCCTCCCACCCTCACCTCATCGCAGAGGCCTTCCGCGCCCTCGCCTCCCAGCAGTCCCCGCCCCTCGGGCCCCCCCGCAAACGCATCAAGCAGTCCTAATGACTCCCACCCACCCCTACCCTATCCTACCCTACCCTCTTCAAATCTACCCCTCCACTCCTCTTTCCTTCCTTCCTGCAGCGTCGCTCGCGTCAGAATAGTCCTTTGTTGTTGTTATCGTGCGAACGTCCAGATTTTGTGCGTCGTGTGATTTTGTGGTGTGTGTGTCGCGATTCTCATTTTTTGGAAAAGCGGTCCTAGTGTACACCACACCACACCACACCACCCTCCCCTTCCTCTGACTCCCTTCTCATCCTCCCTCTTCCTTTTCCCTCTCTCCCTCTCTCCTTCAAAGCAAGGGGTGTTTGTGCCTGAAGCCACTGCAACGACCACCTTTTGCAAGAGTGAATGCCCTTGGTGGGTGGGGGGAAGATGCTTGAGTACTGACCAAACAAGGGTGTAACTCTCGACAAATAACCCTATTTGAGTCCCCTGAATGGCTGCCTTTTGCAAGAGTGAATGCCCTTTTGGATACTGACCATCAAGGGCTTAACTCTTGCCGTTCAAGGGCGTTAATCAGCCTAGTTGCAATGGCCAACAGGACGGACAAGTTTTCAGCTTGCTGACTGACTACCTGAAGAAAAGAGCGCTGGGAATCTTGCTGTCATCATGGGTGAATTGAAAGTAGTCCAGGAGTATACTCCTGGAATCAGGATTGGAAAAGAACTGATTGAAAAAGAGTCTTCAGGGTTGGTCGTCTTGTCAACCGGAACCATCACACGGTCTTATAATAAAATAAAACATTTTCTGTCAACATTGATGGCGGATTAACACAAGATGATAGGTATATGCAATTCTAACACACGTACGCACTTGCACGCACACACACACACACAGACAGACAGACAGACAGACACACACACACACACACACACGCACGCACACACACGCGCGCACACGCACACAGACACTCACACACACACACAGACAGACAGACAGACAGACACACACACACACACACACACACACACACACTCACTGTATCAGTGTATACACAGAAACACACGCACACACACAGACAGACACACACACACACACACACACGCACAGACACACACACACACACAGACGCACACGCACACACACACACACACACACACACACTGTATCAGTGTATACACAGACACACACATATACATTCAAAATTATTTTTAAGGCAGGGTCACCACTTCAGGATTGGGAAGATTCAGAGAACGTCTGTGACGCGTTGCACCAGATCCAGAGCTTCCGATATTTCAATATGCATCCAATCTCCTGATCGTAACACCGATAGTATTAATACTACTACTACTGAACATTTATATAGCGCTTTGTTCCCTTTGTGGGGAGCTCAAAGCGCTTTACATAGACAGTAAAACTTAAATAAGTTAACATTATTACACATAAGACTCGCTACAATCAAATCAAATATACATAAAATAACATTATTTAAACAAAGCCCTGTTCATAACCAGGTATAAACAATAGTATAAGAAAAGAAACAAAATTGCAAGGGAAATCAAAGTTATTAGTAACCATTCTCCCGACTTTCTTTGAGAAAAAAAAAGCTCTTCAATAATTATTCGAAACCAGGCTTCAGGCATGAAAACATCTCCGCCTTCTCCGCCTAATTTTGTTTCCAAAATCGACCAATCTCCGCCTTAAAAAAAAAATCTCCGCCTAAAAAAAGAAAGATCGAAAATCGAATAAAAACTCGGCATGCTGGGTCTTTAAATGGCACGATCATCATTTCGCGCCTTCTCCTCCTCCCGACGTCATCACTTCAACAAAACTTCTGACGTCAGCTGAAAATCCGGGTGGAAGGATTTCTCAGCTGAAAAAATCTCTTTTTTTTTGGAACAGTAGTTTTCATGCCTGAGGCTTGTTCATTGCGCGTTGGATTTCAGGCCAAATGGAAAGTTCGGCCAGAGAACACCACACTCGTCTTCATTCTATTTCCTCCCCCCCCCCCCCACCCCCATCTACTCCCATTTTCCCCCCCCCCCCCCCCCCCCCCCCCTCGCTCATTCCCCCTTTTTTCTCAAGTCCTGTTACGGTTCCTGACTGATTGATTTTCTTCGGGGTTTTTTTTGGCGCGCGCGTGTGTTAGCGTGACTTCAGGATTCGATGGATCGTCGTGGATTGCGGTCGTGTTTCTCATTCGATATTCGCTCTCCGTTTTTCTTCTTCCTGTGCGTGTGGATTTGTGCTCTATGTCTCTCTTTAAAAAAAATTCTTTAAACAGACTCATCACAGAGAGAGAGAGAGAGAGAAATACGGAGAGAGAGAAAAATCTGTTATTAAGATTTTTTTTTTTAATGGGAGAGAGAGAGAGAGAAAAACGGCAGTGGAGGTGTTTTTTTTTATAACGGTGTTTTTAATTTTATTTTTTTTTATTTTTATTTCTCTCTTCTAAAATGGGAAAGAGAGAGAGAGAGAGAGAGAGAGAGAGAGAGAGAGATCCAGAAAGAGGAGCATTTTACAGTGATTTTTCTTTTGTGTGTGCGTGTGTTATTTCGAAGGTTGTTGAGTGCGTCGAGTCAAATTTTGCGTCACGGTCACCACTCTTATTATCATCATGATCGTCATCATCATCATCATCATCATCAGTAGTAATATTGTTATTGTTATTATGTATATCTACCTACCTAATCTTATCCGTTTCACTCCACAATGGTATTTGACATATTATCGTCATTATTATTATCATTATTATTATTATTATTATTATCAGAAAACAATATGGGACAATGTGTGACTCTGAGGACTAAAAACAAACGGAAAAAAAGGATCAACACAAAACTGACTTGGGGTGTCATCATGGAGCTAACTAAAAACAAAGGTGTAATGTGATTTCTTTTTAAAAACACGTCAGAGCCTTTTTTTTTTTTTTTTTTTTTAAATTAAAGGGAGCACAGTGTTGTTGTTTTTTGTTTGTTTCAGTTTTTATGCTCCTTTTAATTGAAGTAAAAAAACAACTTGAAAAACTTGACATTTTATTATTATTATTATTATAATGTATAGTGTGGAAGCGGGGGTTAAGTCTGCGATCGAATCGGTTTTAATTTTTTTGGGGGCGGTGCGTTGTTATATATATCTTTGTTTTCTTCTTCTTCTTCTTTTTCTTCTGCGTTCCCAGGCCATAGTGGGTAAGGTACGTATGTCTCCGGTTTTCAGTTTTCACTGGCCTCCCCGCTGCGTACAGCCGACACATTATTATTTCGGAGGAGCTCAAAGGAGAAAAAACTATTTGGAAAATTAATTTTTTGAAAAAAGGCAGGTGAATGGGCCAATAAGTCAGAAAGATAGTAGATGATAGAAAGCAAAAGGGAAAAGGCAGAGTCAAAGAGAGTGGCAGAATAGAGGAAGTTACAAGCACAGAACTTCCAGAAGGTGGGAGAACTACTTTTACCAAAGACCTTCCCGGTATCCTCAAGGGGAGAGACTCGTGGGGGGGGGGTGTCGTCCAGCTCCCCGTATGTAGGCATGAGGCATCCACCCACTGCCCCAATATCTTTGTACAGTGGAACCTCCCCTATAAGACCCCTCCCATATAAGACCTGCTTCTCGGAGACATTGCCCTTTGTAAGTATTAAAATTACCCCCCTTATTAGACTCCCTCCCATATAAGACCTGCTTCTCGGAGACATTGCCCTTTGTCAGTATTAAAATTACCTCCCTTATAAGACTCCCTCCCATATAAGACCTCATTTTGGATGGGTTTTGAAGGTCTTATAAGGGAGGTTCCACTGTAGTAGAGAGAGATAGAGAGAGAGCAGGTTTGGAGTGAGGAAAAAGAGGAAAAAGAAAAAAGAGGAAAAAAACGCTAACAAAAGCAAGGGTGGATAGTGATAAGAGAGAAAGAGAGAGAGAGAAGGAGAAATAGGAAAGAGAGAGAGAGAGAGGGAAAGAGCAGGAATGAGAGACCCCCAACAAAAAAAAATCAACAGAGACTTTAAAAACACAAAAGGCCAGGGAAAGACAGAGAAAATAAATGTTTTAACGGAATGAGAGTGAAACAAGAAAGCATGAAATGAGAGAGAGAGAGAGAGAGAGAGAGAGAGATAGAGATTGAACAGTGAGAAAGCATTTTACATTTTTAGAAAAGAAAAAGAAAACTTTTTTTTTAAAGAATCAACTGATAAAAGTCTGAATAACACATTGACATACATGTAGTTTTATGATTTAATTTGACTTTCTTTAGATACCTAATAAAATAATCCCTCCCGTCTTCTCTGTTTTCTGTTACTAGTATTTCTCTCTGTGTGTTAATGTGGGTGGGTGGGTGGGTGGTTTTTTTTGCCCCCTATTTGTACTACCCCCCTCAAGTGCAGCAGAATCTTCAACGTGATGAATTTGGCTGCCTAAAGGAAAGAAGAATTTAACCCAATGACTCCCGACCATTCGCACCGAGAATCGATCCCAGTCCCCAGAGACAAGGGCATTAACTCCGAACGTCACACCAAATCTTTTCATTCAAAAAATCACCCAGAATAAAGTCTTAACTCACATTTCATTTCTGAAAGATGCATATTGAATAGCAATGATGATATTATTATTCCAAAGCTAACACACTGTCACACAACAAACCATGAATTGGAATTTAAAAAATCCGTAATGGCGCTCCGAGCATCGCGCTGAGTCAATACTGCGTCACGTCACGTGGAAAGGAGGACAAAATTTGGGGTCACTTCGAAAAATCCGTTCAAAAAGACTAGTGGGTGCTTTCCCTTGCTGTAAGAACCAAAAACGGACCACTGAGAGTCAGGAAAAGGAAGCACTAACTTAGTATATTGCATTGTGGGTAGGGAGAAAGTGAAAGTGAAACTACTAGACCTGCTGTTCAGCGGGCGCAATCGGGCGTTACGGGAACTAGACAACAACCAGGTTTTGGAGGCTGCCGGAGCTTGGGGATCTCAGAGGGTTAAGGTAGACGCACAGAGCAAGAGTTGTATGGTGGGATGTTTCTGCTCCCGTTGTAACAAATATTTAAAAAACGAAGACAGGGATGATAGGAGAGGGGGGGGGGGGGGGGGGGGGGGGAAGATGTATATTAAAAGAGAGGGAGAGAGCAACAAAGATTAACCTTTACCAGACTTCCAGGGTCGCCCACGACCCAGAGACACACAAAAACTGTTATATCTCAAAAACTATTTAAGCAATCGTCATGAAATTACATGACTTTATCAAAAACGTTAATGGCTTTACGTGTCTTGAATTTCATTAATGTGTATAAAATACAAATGACGTAATATGATGCGTCATTTTAACATGCTTGTCCCGATGGTGCGGGTCTCCTATGACCCATACTTTAAAGAGCAGAAATATGTCACTGCAGTGCATTGAGTGTGGGTCGTGGGAGACCCGCACCATCTGGATAAGGATAAACACATGGTGACTCTTTGACGAGTATGGGTCCTGGAGAACCCGCATCATCTGGACAGGGATAAACACTGTTAAAATGCATGTCCCTTTAACTGAGTATGGGTCGTGGAAGACCCGCGCGATCGTGTCTGTGTAGTCAAAAGCGTGATCCGGTAAAGGTTAAATGTAAGAAATGTCGACAGTGTTACCTTCATCCTGGTTACTGCTTTGGCTATTATTTCCCTCTCTCTCTCTTTTTGGGATATTCACGGAAAAGTGTCAAGATTAATAATAGAATTGTGGTTTGCCAGGATTTTGATCAGAGGTTGTTGCATGGCAAAAAGAAAAAAAAAGAATTGATTGGGAAAATGAGAGTATGAGAAGTTATACAGATTTGGATTTGATCGTGTGTGGTTTAGTAGTTTGATGTTTAGTATGCTTGTGCATTTGTGTGAGAGGGTGCTCACGTGTGTGTGTGTTTGAGAGAGAGAGTGTCTGTGTGTGTTTGTACGTGTGTTCATCTGTACACATACGTCATGTCCGTGTGTATGTATGTACCGTGCGTGTGTTCATCCGCATTATAAGTCACGTGAATAGGTGCGTGTGAGCGTGCATTTATCTTTTTATGCGAATCTTGGCACACGTTTACATGCGTCGGGGCTCCCGGGGCCCCCCATTTGGGGGTCTATGAAGTACTATAATTCTACAGGACCCTCTAAAAGAATGTGCAGGGTGTCCCAGGGATGCACTAGAAACATTCTTTTTTAGCATTCGCAATGCCACTGGGACCCTCTATCCCGCCTCTAGGACCCTCTATGCCGTAAGTGAAGGAGTCCCTGGGACCCCTTGTTTTGCGGGACGATTGGGAGCCCTGATGCGTGCGTGCGTTTGCAGGAAGACTTTATCCGATTAAAATCGTACACCTTTGTCTTATCATGCAGGGAAGTTTAGGTTAATTAAAATCTTGGAAGCGTTTGTGTGGTCAAGTTCGACATTTCACCTTATCCCTGGCTCTTTGCTTCACATGTTTTGTTGGTTTCTCCTCTGCGCAGATGCGTCATGCTGCCGTTATGCGCCTAACTATAGTTAGGCCCAGCAAGTCCGACTTCGGCTGGTAGAGGAAATGTTTTTGAAAGTGTTTTTCGTGAGAGAGAGAGAAAAAGGCAGGAGAATGGACCCCGGTTAGGCAGAAAGATAGTAGATGACGGCAAGCAAAGGGAAAAGGCAGAGTCAAAGAGCGACACATTAGAGGAAGTTACAAGCACAGGTGGGGTAGGGCTCCCAGGGACCCCCATTTGGGGGTCTATGAAGCACTAAAATTCTTAAGAACCCTGTAAAAGAATGTGCAGGGGGTCCCAGGGATGCACTAGAAACATTCTTTTTAGCATTCACAATGCCACTGGGACCCTCTATCCCGCCTCTAGGACCCTCTGTACTGTAAGTGAAGGAGTCCCTGGGACCCCTTGTTTTGCGGGACGATTGGGAGCCTTGATTGGGGGAACTATTTATGCAAAACACCCCCTGGTATCCCCACGGGAGGGGGGGTTGTTGGTTTTAAATCCCTGACGTCCGAAACTCGACTTTTATCTGACTTGTATACATGTATGTAGCCTTCATTCTTGCTTTGAACAAGCCCCTGTTATTATTTCCCTGCGTTCTCTAGGGGTCGATTATTAATTTATTTGGCATTCTTTCAGGGCGACTAAAGGATCTTATTACATATCGTCGGTGAAATTCAATTTTGGTAGTTTTGAGAAAAATGAAAAAAGCTTTTAAAAATTAACCGCGTTGACCACAATTGATTAAACTATGATGAATATGTTGTTCAAGACATTGCGAGTTTAGTCCTGCATTTCGTTAAAATGACTGTAACCAAAAAATTTTTTAGACTTGAAAAGAACGAAGAGATATATATGAGGTTTTTGTCTTTAACTAGATCTGAATTTGGGACTTACGAGTTTTTCGTCTATTTTCACAACCTCATTTACCCCAGATAGAAAGTCGTTAGAGCTACGAGCTTTTGGTGGAAGGTGGCGGGGAAAATTAGTAAGCTGACTATGTATCTGACTAAAAAATCGAGATACGAGGTTTTTGAATTTCACTGACGATATGTTACATCTCTTGTGTAAATATAGTAATTTGTAAAAAAGATGTAATGTCGTGAGTTTGGTTGGTTAAGTGTGTGTGTGTGTGTTAGATAATGCTTAAAAGAAATTCTTCATGTTCTGATTAAATAAATCGCAATGTGAGCCGTTTAAAGGTGGACCCTGACGAATGAGGTTTTTGCAAGAAACACATCGAGATCACCAGAAAAACAGCCTTTTCAAGGATCGGAACATTCACTTTGCTCTGGTTTCTTATAAATGAAACCGTCAAAACGGCGATTCCTCCTTGGCGGAGATACCGGAGAGAGTAGCCATTTTGGATGGGGTGGGTGGAGGTCACTCATTGTGGTTGAAGCGTTTTCTTTTTTCGTAGTGCAGTAAAAAATTAAAAAAAGGAGCTGTTTCCTTTGTTGTGAGCGAAACTCCTTTAGATAAACAGTTTAAAATAACAAAAATAAAAAGGCTTGTATTGTGAAAAGTTCGTGCAAACGATTTGGTCTAAACGCAGGCGGCCATTAGAAAAGAGACGGCAAACGCCTTCTCTTTGGGTGAAAGGATTTGACTTCCAGCACCTCCGCCAAGGAGGAATCGCTGATTTGACGGCTTGATTTCTGGGAACCAGGGCGCTGTGAGTGTTGCAATCTCTGTAAAGGGTGTTTTCCTGGTGATCTGGACGTGTTTCTTACAAAAACTCATCAGTCAGGGTGAGAAAATGCTTGAAAGATCAACTGATGCCCTCTGACCATATGCTACATTTGTGCGTGTATGTCAGATTATGCTTGAAAGCATATATACAGTGGAACCTCCCTTATAAGACCTCCCATTATAAGACTCCCTCCCACATAAGACCTACTTCTCTGAGACATTGCCCTTCTTTGTAAGTATTAAAATGACCTCCCTTATAAGACCCCTTCCTTATAAGACCTCATTTTGGATGATTTTTGAAGGTCTTATAAGGGACGTTCCACTGTATTTCTATTGAGCATGTGGTATGTGTGAGTAAGAGAATGCTCGAAAGAAACTTTTCTGAATTTATTGTTCATATAGATGTGAGTGTACCATAAAAAAAATGCTTTAAACTAAAGAGACTTGATTTGTGTTACGTTTTCTTTCTTTTTAATTTAATTTTATTTTATCGTCCTTGTGTGTGTGTATGTTGATGCTTGAAAGAAACTTTCCGCATTTGTTCATGCGTGTGCGTACGTCTCAAAATGTATGACTCGCGTGCGTGGAAGAGGAAACGTGAAAGAAAAAAAACCCAACAACCAACCCTCCTCCTCCTTCGTTCAATCATCCAACTTCAACGCAGTGAAGACTCGGATGATTAACTCCAAGAGGTTCGGTTCCGCGCTTAGGTTTAACTTGATTTGTTTTGGAAGAGTAGTAGGAAATCAAGGGGCACAAGGATCAGGCATGAAAGAATTCCGCGTTTCGCGGAAAATCCGTGGAAATTTTTCAAAACTTCCGTGGAGAAAAAAAAAATTCCTCGTAACGGACCGATCTTGCCGTATTCTTATATCTACAAGTCTCTATTTGGCGATTCTCAAACTGGTTAACCGGAAGTCGCTTTAGCTCACTCGCTTCAATTGTGTGAAGGAAGGCGAAATGAGTAGCTCCCGCTCAACAAATGTAGCGATGTTAGCTGAAAATGTGTGTGGAAGGCTATTTGTGCCGACCACATTTTCGGACCCCCTCCTCGCTGAATAAAACTTGTGATGTGAGGTATGTGAAAAGGTGGATGGAAAAAAATTTCTCGGCTGAAAAGATGCTTGAAAGATGTTTGTGTTGGAAAAAAAAATGTTGGGATCGTTGCCCCCCCCCTCGCTCAACAAAACTTCCGACGTCAGGTGAAAATCCGGGTGGAAGGATTTCTCGGACGAACTTTTTTCCTCTTTTTTGATCTTCATCCACTTTCATGCCTGAAGGATGGATATGGAGGGTGTTGTGGGGTGGGGGGGAGCAAGGGTGGGGGGTGAGGTTAGATTCGGTTCTTGAAGGCTTCCATCGTGGCGGCTGCTGCTGCCACAGGGCTAGGCTGGGGGAGCTTGTTCCACTGGGCAATGGCCCGAGGGAAGGACTGCTGGCGGTACTGAGTCCTGCAGGCTGGCAGCTGGAATGACTCTCACTCACCATGCAGGAGCCCTTTATTACATGATGATATTCTTAATAATTCTTTAAACAGGGTTCATAGGGGCCTTACCAGTCCTTATAAGTCTTGACTAATTGAAATCTCCAAGTAAGGCCTTACAAGTGCTTACATTCACTTCAAGGTCCTTACAAGTCCTGACGGCTGCCAAAAACTGCCCTGAGCAACAGGACCATACTCAAAATAGATCGCAGAAGCAGCACTTTTACACTTGAGAAACATCGCTCAGCACCTACTCCACCTTACCCCCCTCCCCCACCTTCCCGTTTCAACTGACCGCTTAGCAGACGAACGATGCACCGCGAGTTGTCAAGAGAAATTGGACTGAAATCTCGTTCTTTATCCTGGTGTCGTTTTGCGAGAAAACGCGTATATCTGTGTCAGGCCATAGTTTTTGTGTCTGCTTAGACATTGTTCACAATGCTGGGAAAGTGTTCCTTTCAAGATCGTTGGCTAAAAGATGGAGATTATCCTTAGGCCTACAGGTCCTTACAAGGTCCTTACTTGGGGATAGCTGAAAGCCCTGGGAACCCTGTTAAAACCCTTTCGCCGCCAGCCATTTTTTCAGCCCCAAAATACCATTAAACTTAACTGGGTAGAGAAGGAAAACAATCTGCAATATTGCAAATTCCTCTGTGACGTGTATAACATTAGGCCTATGCTTACTTCTCAAAATTAGGAAAATAGGGTCTTCGGATAACATGCCCTGATTTGATGCCTTTTAGTGATGTGGGTGTTAAGCCATTGTGGTGCAAAACATTGGCGGTGAAAGGGTTAACTGCAAATTGGAGGCCAAAAAAAAAGAAAGAAAAGAAAAGAGACACACATACACACACACACACACACACACACACACACACACACA
The DNA here is from genome assembly GCA_017654935.2 of Phymorhynchus buccinoides. NCBI lineage: Eukaryota > Metazoa > Mollusca > Gastropoda > Neogastropoda > Raphitomidae > Phymorhynchus > Phymorhynchus buccinoides. Next base: position 23,787,098 of record CM065712.1, on the reverse strand, counting down.
CACACACACACACACACACACACAGAGAAAGTGTGTGTCACAATCACACACACATACATACACACGCACAGACACACACTGAGAGAGAGAGAGAGTGTGTTACAAATACACACACACACACACACTCTCTCTCTCTCTCTCTCTCTCTCTCTCTCTCTCTCTCTCTCTCTCTCTCTCTCTCTCTCTCTCTCACACACACACACACACACACACATTAAAAAAAAACCACCTAAACATTGTTTTCCAGAAATATTTGAACTGGACATAGTGTGATTTGAACTGGACATAGTGTGATTTGAACTGGACATTGTGTGATTTTTTATTTAATTGCATTATTTTAAAAGTATGAACGTTTGGAAAGGACCAAAATCGATTGTAAAGAAGAAAAAAAAATTAAAAAAAATTGATATCAAATGATCTTTCATTTTTCTTCTCAAATTATTTTGATTGAGAAAGGGAAGGGTGGAGGGGTGTGTGTGTTATGTTAACTAGCAGCATTAAAAGTGTTACGATAACGGAACGTGTGAGCGTGAAAATGACCAATTTTCCTGTCGTGATATAGTCAAAGACTGTATAGGGGAAGACAAGCATCCAGTCTCTTTTCCCTATATGAGTAGTGAGGACAGAAACACTGGTTATGTCCCTTTTAAACGTGACACATTTACACGTCGATAGGCCAGTTGGATTCTCCGTTCAAATTCCAGTCTGAGTTTTTGGATAGCCGCCGCTGTGAATGGTGTATAACTACCCCACTAACGATAACTCTATCAGCCCGGGTTCGCTGTAACTCTTAAGTAGTCCATCTTACCCTTTTAGAATCTTTGGTATAACTACCCCACTAACGATAACTATCAGCCCGGGTTCGCTGTAACTCTTAAGTAGTCCATCTTACCCTTTTAGAATCTTTGGTATAACTACCCCACTAACGATAACTATCAGCCCGGTTCGCCGTAACTCTTAAGTAGTCCATCTTACCCTTTTAGAATCTTTGGTATAACTACCCCACTAACGATAACTATCAGCCCGGTTCGCTGTAACTCTTAAGTAGTCCATCTTACCCTTTTAGAATCTTTGGTATAACTACCCCACTAACGATAACTCTATCAGCCCGGTTCGCTGTAACTCTTAAGTAGTCCATCTTACCCTTTTAGAATCTTTGGTATAACTACCCCACTAACGATAACTCTATCAGCCCGGTTCGCTGTAACTCTTAAGTAGTCCATCTTACCCTTTTAGAATCTTTGGTATAACTACCCCACTAACGATAACTATCAGCCCGGTTCGCTGTAACTCTTAAGTAGTCCATCTTACCCTTTTAGAATCTTTGGTATAACTACCCCACTAACGATAACTCTATCAGCCCGGTTCGCTGTAACTCTTAAGTAGTCCATCTTACCCTTTTAGAATCTTTGGTATAACTACCCCACTAACGATAACTATCAGCCCGGTTCGCTGTAACTCTTAAGTAGTCCATCTTACCCTTTTAGAATCTTTGATATAACTACCCCACTAACGATAACTATCAGCCCGGTTCGCCGTAACTCTTAAGTAGTTCATCTTACCCTTTTAGAATCTTTGGTATAACTACCCCACTAACGATAACTCTATCAGCCCGGTTCGCCGTAACTCTTAAGTAGTCCATCTTACCCTTTTAGAATCTTTGATATAACTACCCCACTGACGATAAGTCTATCAGCCCGGTTCGCCCGTAACTCTTAAGTAGTCCATCTTACCCTTTTAGAATCTTTGGTATAACTACCCCACTAACGATAACTATCAGCCCGGTTCGCTGTAACTCTTAAGTAGTCCATCTTACCCTTTTAGAATCTTTGGTATAACTACCCCACTAACGATAACTATCAGCCCGGTTCGCCGTAACTCTTAAGTAGTCAACGACATGCATGGCATCTTACCCTTTTAGAATCTTTGATATAACTACCCCACTAACGATAACTATCAGCCCGGTTCGCCGTAACTCTTAAGTAGTCCATCTTACCCTTTTAGAATCTTTGATATAACTACCCCACTAACGATAACTATCAGCCCGGTTCGCCGTAACTCTTAAGTAGTTCATCTTACCCTTTTAGAATCTTAGGTATAACTACCCCACTAACGATAACTCTATCAGCCCGGTTCGCCGTAACTCTTAAGTAGTCCATCTTACCCTTTTAGAATCTTTGATATAACTACCCCACTGACGATAAGTCTATCAGCCCGGTTCGCCGTAACTCTTAAGTAGTCCATCTTACCCTTTTAGAATCTTTGATATAACTACCCCACTGACGATAAGTCTATCAGCCCGGTTCGCCGTAACTCTTAAGTAGTTCATCTTACCCTTTTAGAATCTTTGATATAGTATAGCGCAACATCAGCAACAAATGAGGTGATCTGAAATTTGTGTATGCATGAGTGTCCTTTATGTGTGTTGCAGACCCGTCTCATGCGTGTGAGAATGTTAAGGTCTCGATACACGCGAACATTTTTCACTTTCCCTACGGCAACGCAGCGACATGCCGACTCGTAAAGATTACTTGCATGGCAACGCAGCGACATGCCGACTTGTAAAGATTAGTTGCATGGCAACGCAACGACATGCCGACTCGTAAAGATTACTTGCATGGCAACGCAACGACATGCCGACTCATAAAGATTCAATGACATGCCGACTCATAAAGATTACTTGCATGGCAACGCAACGACATGCCGACTCATAAATATTACTTGCATGGCAACGCAACGACATGTCGACTCGTAAAGATTACTCGCATGGCAACACAGCGACATGCCGACTCGTAAAGATTACTTGCATGTCAACGCAACGACATGCCGACTCGTAAAGATTACTCGCATGGCAACACAGCGACATGCCGACTCGTAAAGATTACTCGCATGGCAACACAGCGACATGCCGACTCATAAAGATTACTTGCATGGCACAGACCTGTTTACTCTACTCTTTTCGAGTAGTATTCTACTCAATTTGAACCTCTACTGCTCTTCAAAATTGAAAAACATTCTCTAATTACTCATTTTCAGTCAACATTGTTTGATGGTTTAATGAATAAAACTACACATTTTGCACCAAAACTACTCATTTCAGCCATCGAGACTACTCAAGACTTGTGCAGGGGTTAAACAGGTCTGATGGCAACACATTGACATGCCCACTCGTAAAGATTACTTGCATATCACTGTGTTGCCATGGGGAAAGAGTGAAAAATGTTCACGTGTATTGAGACTACAGTGGAACCTCCCTTATCAGACCTCCCATTATAAGACTCCCTCCCATACAAGACCTACTTTTCTGAGACATTGCCCTTCTTTGTAAGTATTAAAATTACCTCCCCCTTAAGACCCCTCCCTTATAAGACCTTCAAAAATCACTCGTAAAAGTATCGCCTTATAGTCAAACAAAAAAATACAGTAAGCGTTTCCTACTGTTATAATATGCTATGTGGCGAAAAATCTTTCCTGTCAGCATTTATCCGAAGTTCCTGCTTGAAGGGGGGGAGGGGGGGGGTTTCTTTCTGAAGACCCTCTGCTATCCGGCTCTCCGTAGAGTTGTTTTTTTTTGCGCTATAAAATGTACTCCTTTATTTTATATTTTATTTGCTGGGAGTAGGATATGTGTAAAACTGTATAATCATTTTTCATTCTTTTTTCTTTTTTTTGGGCGTCGTACACATATATACAGTGGAACCTCCCTTATCAGACCTCCCATTATAAGACTCCCTCCCACATAAGACCTACTTCCAAAATCTAAAGTAAAAAGAAATGTCCCATATGGCTTAGGCCGAGAGGATGTAAAACATTATAGACCTACTTCTCTGAAACATTGCCCTTCTTTGTAAGTATTAAAATGACCTCCCTTATAAGACCCCTCCCTTATAAGACCTCATTTTGGATGACTTTTGAAGGTCTTATAAGGGAGGTTCCACTGTAATATGATCTGAGGAAGGAGGCTGATCAAAAGAAAGAACAAATGAGAAGAAGAAAGAAATGGAGGAAAATTTGTCCCTAAAAAGAAAAGCTTGATTCTTTGTTTGAGCTATCTTTGTCAATATGATGATTGAAAGAAGAAAGAAAGAGGAGGAGGAGAAGAGAGAAAGAAGAGAGTCGAGGAAGAATGGCAAAAAGCTTGATTCTTTGTTTCAGCTATCTTTGTCAATATGATGATTGAAAGAAGAAAGAAAGAGGAGGAGGAGAAGAAAGAAAGAGAGAAAGAAGAGAGTCGAAGAATGGCAAAAAGCTTGATTCTTTGTTTCAGCTATCTTTGTCAATATGATGATTGAAAGAAGAAAGGAGAGGAGGAGGAGAAGAAAGAAAGAGAGAAAGAAGAGAGTCGAGGAAGAATGGCAAAAAGCTTGATTCTTTGTTTCAGCTATCTTTGTCAATATGATGATTGAAAGAAGAAAGAAAGAGGAGGAGGAGAAGAAAGAAAGAGAGAAAGAAGAGAGTCGAGGAAGAATGGCAAAAAGCTTGATTCTTTGTTTCAGCTATCTTTGTCAATATGATGATTGAAAGAAGAAAGGAGAGGAGGAGGAGAAGAAAGAAAGAGAGAAAGAAAGAAGAGAGTAAGATGCGAGACGAGGAAGAACGGCAAAAAGTTTGATTTTTTTTTTCGTCCAAGCTATTTTGTCAATGAATGCAATGGCGAGGCCAGGAGAGGAGGTAACGAAATTGAACAAAGGGGGAAGAACTCTCTTTCTAATTAACTCCCCTTCCACCAAAGCTGATTACGATGCCGATCACCTAGCAATGAGTGGATCAGAGCCAAAGGGAGGCAAACCAAGCATCATTCTCTGAACCACTCAGGTGATTGGTATCGTAATCAACTTTGGTGGAGGGGAGTTAATTAGAAAGAGAGTTCTCCCCCTTTGTTCAATTGGGTTATTTTGTCAATGTATTGACATGAAAACAAACACCTAAAATTGTATTGGAGACCAAAGATTTTGGAGGTCAACGCCTTTTTTTTTAATCAATCCTCCGTGGACATCGGTCCGTTTTGTCAATGCGATGGAAAAGTGTTTTATTTATTTAAAAAAAGAAAGAACAGACGTTCGTAATATTTATTTATTTATGATGATGATACTTTGTGATGAAACAAAAGTGGTTTATTTAGGGTTGGGGGGGGGGGGGGGGGGGGGGACGTCTAATAATAATAAAATGGTTTCTAGTCTTTCTGAAAAATATTACGATTCAAAATCTTGCTGAGATCTTCTTTTAAGCATTTTGTGTTTGCGTGCGTCTATGTGTGTGAACATTTCAAATGTACTAAGGTATTGAAAAATCAACTAAATGGATTTACAATTCAAGATTCAGTTGTCTGTTTTTCTTTCTCCCCAAATGATTGATAATTATTAGGATCAAGTTGTCAAGGATTAGGATTTATGATTGAGTGTGTTTTTAAAAGGATCAATAAAATCCGAAGTATGCCAACCAGCTAAACTTGGGTGTTTTGGGTTTGTTTTCATCAAGGATTAGGATTTAACCCTTTCACTGCCAAAGTCGCATTTTAGCACCACAGTGATTTAACACCTATGTCATTACTAAAAGGCATCAAATTGGGGTCTATTATCCAAAGACCCTATTGTCTTAGTTTGGGGAAGTAAGGATAGACCTTATTTTATATATGTCACAGAAGAATCCCCAATACTGCAGATGGATTTTGTTCTCTACCCAGGTGAAGGTGATGGAATTTTTGGCTGAAATATGGCTGGCGGTGAAAGGGTTAACAAGCTTTTTGAAAGTTAATACAAATATTCAAATTGTCTTTTTGTTTTGAGCCTGCCTCTTGATTGTCACCCCCCTCCCCCCTCCTCCCACTTCCAGTTCCTTCTGCCTAGTCAGTAGATGAAAATCCGCGTGGAATGATTTCTCCCCTGGAAAATTGTCTCTTTTTTTTTGGAACATCCGGGTCGAGTTTCTCCAGACGACGGTCGCCGCGCGCATAACTGTTACGCCAAAAGGGGTCTAAGAAACACTTTAAGAAAACGTTTGCGAAAGAATAGTACAAACTCTTGTCTGATTGGTAAAAAAAAAGAAGTATTATTTTAACCAAACTTGAATGAACCAATCAACAACAAGAAATATATTCACCTCCTACTAGTTCCGGATAGTTCGCCGCTTGCTCGGTGTTTGGCAAGAAGAAAACGCCACGCGAACTATCGGCAAACGAAGGGTGTTTCTTAGACCGTTTTTGCTGATTTGAGCGAGCGCAACGTAGCGCTAGCTAGCCCCTGTGAAACGGACCCCAGTTTTGATGCCTGGTGTATGTGTTTCTCAAGAATGTAGCTTGTCCAAGAATGAACTTTTTTGTTCCTTTCGTATGATTGCAATTCAGTGGTTAAAATAAAAGCAAAGAAAAAAAACCCACCTCAAGTCTTTGTGATGAGATTTGAAATAAAACTGGATGTTAGGCTGCGATATTAAACGAACAGATATTGGAAAGATGAAATAATTGAAAATATTAAAATTATTGGAAATATTGAATCATTGAAAATATTAAAGTTATTGGATATGTTAAAACCAGGGGCGGATTTGTGAACTTGGGCATTGTGATATTTAACATATCATATTTTGCGGACTACAAGGTGCACCTGATTATAAGGCGCGCACCCCAAATTTTACACAAAACTCAGATTTTGTTGTTACAGTTTCTTACTATATTATCAGTCCGTTATAAGGCGCAGGGGTCTCAGTCTAGGAACGAAAAGTATCGCCTTATAGTCCGCGCAAAATGCGATAATTGTATGTGTGTCACTGTGTGTGTGTGCGTGCGCAGTATATGCTTTTAGTTTATGAATGAGTTGATTTCCGGAATAAAATATATTTGTAACCATTTGCTTTCAGCTATTTAAATGGTTGAATATTCTGGGTTATAACTATATCTTGAATAAATATCTTTGGGCACAATAGTGAAATATTCTGGGTTATGACTATATCTTGAATAAATATCTTGGGGCACAATAGTTAAATATTCTGGGTTATAACTATAGAATAAATATCTTTGGGCACTATAGTGAAATATTCTGGGTTATAGCTATATCTTCAATAAATATCTTTGGGTACTATAGTTAAATATTCTGGGTTATAACTATATCTTGAATAAATATCTTGGGGCACTATAGTGAAATATTCTGGGTTATAACTATATCTTGAGTAAATATTTTTGGGCACTATAGTTGAATTCTGGGTTATAACGGTGTCTTGAGTAAATATCTTTGGGCACTATAGTGAAATATTCTGGGCTATAACTATATCTTGAGTAAATATCTTTGGGCACTATAGTGAAATATTCTGGGTTATAACTATATCTTGAATAAATATTTTTGGGGCACCCATTTACCAGTAAAGGACTTCTCTTATTCTTACACTTAGTGAAATTGTATGTGTGTGTGTGTGTGTGTGTGTGTGTGTGTGTGTGTGTGTGTGTGTGTGTGTGTGTGTGTGTGTGTGACATTGTGTGTGTGTGTGAGTGTATGTGTGTGTGTGTGTGTGTGTGTGTGTGTGAGTGTATGTGTGTGTGTGTGTGACATTGTATGTGTGTGTGAGTGTATGTGTGTGTGGTGTGTATGTGTGTGTGTGTGTGACATTGTATGTGTGTGTGTGAGTGTATGTGTGTGTGGTGTGTGTGTGTGTGTGACATTGTATGTGTGTGTGTGTGTGCGTGTGACATTGTATGTGTGTGTGTGTGTGAGTGTATGTGTGTGTGGTGTGTATGTGTGTGTGTGTGACATTGTATGTGTGTGTGTGCGTGTGACATTGTATGTGTGTGTGAGTGTATGTGTGTGTGGTGTGTGTGTGAGTGTATGTGTGTGTGTGTGTGACATTGTATGTGTGTGGTGTGTGTGTGTGTGTGGTGTGTGTGTGATAAATACTTTCTTGGCAGACAGATGTAAGACCACTTTTCCTTATAACTTGGAAATATATTATGTGATAGTGCATGTGGAAAACAGACATAAAGGAATTTTGGCATAAATTGATATTTAACTTTTTCATGGTGGAGAAAAGAATCCTTGTTAATGCACAGAAAACTGAACTGAGTTATCTTGTCTAGTTTTTATTTTTTTAATTATTATTTGAAATTTGAATTTGCAGAAATCGGGCATAGAAGATACAATTTTGCCTCTTTGTTTTTATTGACTTGACTCAGAAAACGATCAAACAAAGAAATCATTCAAAGTTGTCTTTCATGTTGTGGATACTGGTAGAACACATACAAACAGAAATAAATATGCCCTAAATAGAAAAGTAATATTTTGGGGGGTTGTTGACTATTTTTGGCTTTTGCTCAAAACATTCTGAGCGACTTATGTAGGTTTTTCCCATGCACCGTCACATATGGTTTTGGCGAATATGTAAGATTGTATGTGCTTTCAATTCACTATTTATGCTTGGAACATGTATGTTGTGTGTGTATGTGTATAAGCTTTTTCCTGGCAGAAAAAACAACACTTTTCCTTATAACTCGGGAACACAATTTTGTTCTGAATGCGCGATTTACGCGCTTTCAAATCAATATTTACACATGGTACATGCACGTTGTGTGTGTGAGCGTGCATGCATATAAACATTTTCTCGGCAGACGTAAGAAGTAGAACACTTTTCCTTATATAATAAACTTTGGGAATATGCGCTTTCAATTTCATATTTATTATGCATGGGACAAGTACAGTTGAACCTCCCTTATTAGACCTCCCTTTATAAGACTCCCTCCCACATGAGACCTACTCCTCTCAGACATTGCCCTTCTTTGTAAGTACAGTGGCACCTCTCTTATAAGACCTCCCATTATAAGACTCCCTCCCACATGAGACCTACTCCTCTGAGACATTGCCCTTCTTTATAAGTACAGTGGCACCTCCCTTATAAGACCTCCCATTATAAGACTCCCTCCCACATGAGACCTACTCCTCTGAGACATTGCCCTTCTTTTGTAAGTACAGTGGAACCTCCCTTAATAGACCTCCCATTATAAGACTCCCTCTCACATGAGACCTACCGGTACTTCTCTGAGACATTGCCCTTCTTTGCAAGTATTAAAATTACCTCCCTTATGCAACTCCCTCCCATTTAAGACCTCACTTTGGATGGTTTTTGAAGGTCTTATAAGGGAGGTCCCACTGTATAAACTTTGGAAATATGGGTTTTCTGAATGTCACGTGTGATGATCGTATCGTATGCGCTTTCAATTTCATAATTATGCATGGGACATGTATGTGGTTTTTTTAAAGCATTTTTCAGGGACCTGTATGCTCTCGACTTTGATTTCCAACTTGATTTTTTCAATCGACTTGATGTAAATTATGTGTCTGCTCCCACGATTAGCTGAAGGCTGTGAATGATAGTACCTTTGGGCTCTTACTCCGAGCAGTAAAATGATACAGTAGTACGTTATGGTGTGAACGTGTTTGACAGTTGAAATGTCGTGAACTGTTAGTGTGTTCCCTCCCCTCCCTCTCCTCTCCCTCTCTCTGCCTACGTATGATGCTATCATGGATGCTCCTTCTTGATGAACAGGAGGAATAAATTAGTAGTGGGCCAAGGACTGTGCCCTGGGGGACTCCGCTAACCACTGCCGCTGTGTCTGATTTGGCACCGTCGACTTAGGGCTTGCTGGATTCAGTTCGGCAGTTCTTCTTCGATCGCTCAGTTTCCTGTCAATTATGAGCGCAGATGCGTCATGCTGCCGTTATGTGCCTAACTAAGAAATAGTTAGGCCCAGCAAGTCCGACTTCGGCTGGAGGAAATGTTTTTGAAAGTGTTTCGTGAAAAATGGCAGGAGATTGGACCGGGCAAGGCAGAAAGATAGTAGATGACAGTAAGCAAAGGGAAAAGGCAGAGTCAAAGAGTGACAGAGGAAGTTACAAGCACAGAAGGTGGGGGAACTATTTATGTAAAAGACCCCCCGGTATCCCCACGGGGGAGGTTCGACAGTTCGAATGCAGATCCTCGGACCCCATAATGGTAGATATCTCTCTGTCTCTCGACACAAAGCTGACACAGACGTTCAACACACAGTCAGAAACTGTGTCACTGAAAGCCATCAAATGAGGGTCTGGCATCCAGTGACCTTACGTTCTTAATGTTGGGAGGTAAGGACAGGCCCAATATTGATGCATGTCAAAGAGGAATCCCTACCGGGGTAAGTTTAAGGGATAGTTTTAGCTGAAAAATGGCTGGCGTTGAAAGGGTTAAGGTGTTTGATTGATTTTTTTAGAATTTATTTTTTGATTTTTGTTTGCTGACACAATCATGCAGAGCGATTGCGTCTGGTTTTCTCCGCCGCACTTTCACATTTCATTATCTGCCCCCCACCCCCACCCCGTAACCCCCCACCCCCACCCCCACCCCCCACCTTTTAAGCAAAATCTCGGTAAAGGTCAAGATGTGCCCCCCCCCCCCCCCCCTACATTTCTCGGTTAATTGTATTTTTCCGTTTTTGCCTTTCTTACCATACATAAAGCTGTATTTTAGGAACATTTTTAGCTAATAACCTTTTTGGAATACTAACCCTATCCCTAACCCTAACCCTACCTACCCCCTACCCTATAAGACGGAAAAACGCAACGAACCACAACTGTGACAAATCGTGGGGGTTAGGTTTAGGGCTAGGGTTAGGGTTAGTATTCCAAAAAGAGAATTAGCTGAAAATGTTCCTAAAATACAGCTTTATGTATGGTAAGAAAGGCAATAACAGAAAAATACAATTAACCAAGAAATGGAGGGGGGGGGGGGCGTGGCACATCTTGACCTTTACCAAAATCTCATTCTCACAAAGGATTGACAGCGTGAAGTTAAGAAAGAAGAGAGAGAGAGAAAGAAAGTAACGAAGGAGAGAGAGAGGGAGAGTTAGTGGTTTTTTATTTTTAAAGAAAGCTATATGAACATTGGATGATACGTCGATAAATCCAACAAGCAGGTATTAATGGAATTTGTTTGTTTGTTTGTTTTTCGATGTTTGTTGCAAGTCGCCAAGTTTACGTTGAAAGTTGGGATAGAATTTGACGCGACTTTGGTGGCTGCAAGCCAGCAGATATGATGAATAAAATGTATGTTTGTATTCATTGGAATAGTTTGTTCTCTTGTGGTAAAAAGTCGCCGATTTAATGTTGAAAGTTTGGATAAAACTTGCCGCGGCGACTTCAGTCGGGGGATAATGATTAACTTTTTTTTTCTTTTCTTTTTTAAAGTAGAACTTGACATTGTTATTCTGGTTATTATGCTTGTGTCTGGTTTTAAGCTAATAAAAAAAAAGACAGAAAAAGATGTTTTTTTAAGCTGGGAAAAAAAGGGGCTTTGTGAAGCGAAGATGTCATTATTACGACAAATTATGGATGGTCAAGTTTTTCTCTGTGTGAACAATAAAAAATGTACAGTAATTTGACGGGATGGGTTTTGCGTGCTGTTGGGTGGTGCTATTTGCATGGATGCTCCTGCTTTCAGGATGTCCTGAAGTTCAGGATTTTTTGGTATTGCCTGGGGCCGGCGTCGCCGGATTATGAGGATTTGAGAAGATGCATTTTTGCTGGTTATGGAGGTCATGAAGTTTAACCAGAAGTGAAAGTGCAACGAGAGCTTGTCAGTTACATTGGAAACTTGTTTCGCTTCAGCTTCCAGGGGGCATTGTCCCCAGGAGGGACACTGTCCCTGCATCCACCAGGACCTGGGCGGCCCCTGGACCCCTGCCTTGCAGGATTTTAACCCTTTTACTGCCAGCTATATTTCAACCAAAAGTTTCCAGTAAATTTTACCTGGGTAGAGAACAAAATCCATCTGCAGTATTGGGGATTCTTCTGTGCATATATAAAATAAGGTCTATCCTTACTTCCCAAAACTAAGACAACAGGGTCTTTGGATAATAGACCCCATTTTGATGCCTTTTAGTGACATAGAAGTTAAATCACTGTGGTGCTAAAATGCGACTTTGGCGGTGAAAGGGTTAAACATTTCCCAGGAGCACCCATGAGGATGAGGGATTATGAGGATTTGAGAAGATGCATTTTTGCTGGTTATAGAGGTCGTGAAGCTTAACCAGAAGTGAAAGGGCAATGAGATGCTGTCGGTTACATTGGAAACTTGTTTCCCTTCAGCTTCCAGGGGGCATTGCCCCCTGGAACCCCCCAGGAGGGGCGCTCCGCGGGGGCCTGGGCGGCCCCTGGACCCCTGCCTTGCAGGATTTTTGAAAATTTCCCAGGAGCAACCATGAGGATGAGGGATTATGAGAATTTGAGAAGATGCATTTTTGCTGGTTATAGAGGTCGTGAAGCTTAACCAGAAGTGAAAGTGCAACGAGATGCTGTCAGTTACATTGGAAACTGTTGTTTCCCTTCAGCTTCCAGGGGGCATTGCCCCCCCGGAACCCCCAGGAGGGGCGCTGTCCCTGCACTCCGCCGGGGCCTGGGCGGCCCATGGACCCCTGCCTTGCAGGATTTTTTTTAATTTCCCAGGAGCAACCATGTATTTGGAAGAAAGTTTTTTTTTCTTTCTTACATTTTTAAAAAACTCATTCCAGACAAATTCTGAGTACCGGTATACTCGGAACTGGAGAACGCCAGTCAGGGTCTGATTCCGAATATTCTCGGATCAGCAATTTTTTTTGTTTTGGGGGGTGGTTGTCTAAAACTTGTCTGAATCCATGTTTTCTCAATCCAAACCCCGTTTTTCAAGTTACTTCTCTCTGTCACTCTTCCAAGCCTTCGTTTCACTTTATGTTTGGCTCTTCTGTTTCGTTTGTTTATGTCAAAAATGTCAGTAACATTGGCCCCATTAATAAATGCTCATTATTATTATTATTATTATTAATCTCATGTATGGTTTGAGATTGTAGGGGGCGGTTTGAGAAGTCTAGTGCGTACATATGCACAATGCAGGCATGATAGTGGGGACAAAGTGGTTTTCAAGGAAAATGGCTGGGGGTCCAGGGGGCCGAAGAAAATTCAATAAAATTCAATAAATGAGAGTGAAATTTTCACTTATTCATGCCATTTCAATGCATTTTAAAAATAATTTTGTTTCAAACTGTTTCGCTGATTTTCTGCGATTCGCGGAGGTCTACCATGCCTGACAATCTCTACTTTTTCCGAAACCCTGGCCCATTCTCGGATGGCTTTTATCATTGGTTGACATAAGCCTGTAGTAGGGCCAACAGTAACATGAGAGCTGTACTTGGTGATAATTTGGAACTTTTTATTTTTTTATTTTTTTATGGGTTTGAGAGTTTGATCATGTCTAACACATGTTTTATGCCCTTTAAACAAATGGCTTTTATGATTGGTTAACATTAGCCTGTAGTAGGGGCCAACAGTAACACGAGAGCTGTACTTGGTGATAATTTGGAACTTTTTATTTTTTTAAGGGTTTGAGAGTTTGATCATGTCTAACACAACAGTTTTACGTCCTTTACTCGAATGGCTTGTATCACTGGTTGACATCAGCCTGTAGTAGGGCCAACAGTAACATGAGAGCTGTACTTGGTGATAATTTGGAAGACGGTTTTCTTTTCTTTCTTTCTTTTTTTTAAGGGTATGAGAGTTGGATCATGTCTAACACAACAGTTTTACGCCCTTTACTCAAATGGCTTTTATCATTGGTTGACATTAGCCTGTAGTAGGGGCCAACAGTAACATGAGAGCTGTGTCGCATGAAAATAGGTAGCTCGTAAAAATAAGTAGCTCGCTGTTATGAGAGTCTGTATTTGCGACAACCACAAATTTCACTTTTTCTGTACTTTAACCATTTAACTAACCCTAACCCTAACCCTAACCCTATCCCTAAAAAAAGTGAAATTTGTGGTTCATGCTCAATGTCGCAAATACACACTGTCAAAGGTAGCGAGCTACTTATTTTTACGAGCTACCTATTTTCATGCGACAAGCTGTACATGGCGATAATTTGGAAGACAGCTGTTCCCTTTTTAAGGGTATGAGAGTTTGATCATGTCTAACACATCATTTTTTACGCCCTTTGCTCAAATGGCTTGTATCATTGGTTGACACTAGCCTGTAGTAGGGGCCAACAGTAAATGAGAGCTGTGCTATATATTATGATTTTCTACAGTACTGGAATATCATGGTACAGCTTAAATTGTTTTGTGGAAGACTAAGTCCGGGTTCATATCAGAAGCGTAAGTTCCGTACGGAAAACCCTAAATACGTGGAAGAAAGAAGGATACAAGTTGGCGCATATACCAGACCTGTTTACTCTACTATTTTCGAGTAGTATTCTACTCAATTTGGACATCTACTACTCTTCAAAATTGAAATTAATGCTCTAAGTACTCATTTTCAGTGAACATTGTTTGATGGTTTAATGAATAAAACTACACATTTTGAGCCAAAACTACTCATTTCAGCTATCCAGACTACTCAAGACTTGTGTAGGGGGTAAACAGGTCTGATATAGGGGAAATTCGGACATTTGCGCAAATCTTTTCCCTTCTTTAAGTGTTTCACTTATTTATGGATTGCGCACGGGTTTCCGCATGGAATATCCGCTTATGTGTGTACACGGCCTAAGACTTACACTAGGGGACGTTTGCACTGGCTGTAGTGCTGCAGCCAAAGGGATTGGTTGGTTTTTAGGGGGGGGGGGACAAAAAGTTCCCCCAACGCCATCTGACCTCAAATCCCTTTGGCCGAGAGAGTGGGGATGTGCCCTGGGCAAGGCATCTCCACTATGAAACTAATTTTAGCTCAGCCCACCGGCCAGAATAGCAGCTGCCCTCTCTGCTATCTGTCACTTATGGTCGGAAGCGACTGACACAGTGACAGGCTTACAGACGCAGCATAGCAGAATATTTGTTTGAAATTGTTTTCCTCTTAAAAAAATATAATGCCGTACATCAGGCCCTTTGCTCAAACGGCTTTTATCACAGGTTGACATTGGCCTGTAGTATGGGGCCAACAGCAACATGAGAGCTGTACAATAGATGATTTTTTTTATAAAAATCAATAGAAAATCAATCGTGGTACCGTTCAGTTTTTCGTGGAAGACTGTGACTCTCTAACTAGGGGGGCGTGTGCACTAGCTCTGCTGCTGCAGCCAAAGGGATTGGTTGGCCTTTGTGGGGGACCTTCCTCAACGCCAGCTGTCCTCAAATCCCTTTGGCAGAGTGAGTGGGGATGTACCCTGGGCAAGGCATCTCCACTGTAAAACAAATTTTAGCCCAGCCCGCCAGAATAGCATCTGCCCCCCTCTGCTATCTGGCAGTCATGGTCGGAAACGACGGACTGGCGGAGATGCAACACAGCAGATTATCTTCAGAATAAAGTTTTCTTTAACCTTTTCACCGCCAAAGTCGCATTTCAGCACCACAGTGATTTACCACCTATGTCACTAAAAGGCGTCAAATTGGGGTCTAGTATCCAAAGACCCTATTGTCTTAGTTTTGGGAAGTAAGGGTAGACCTTATTTTATATATGTTACAGAAGAATCCCCAATACTGCAGATGGATTTTGTTCTCTATTCGGGTAAATGTAATGGACATTTTTAGTTGAAATATGGCTGGCGGTGAAAGGGTTAAACAAATACATGGGTGCTACTCTTTCATTTTTACACTGATTTCAGTATTTTTAATTTTACCAGAAACTGAACTTCAGTTTTTTTCAATTCATGCAACAAAATTTTTTGACCACAAGCGATTTGGGGCGTTTTGAACTTGGTGGTTCTATCTTGGAAGTTTACAAAGGCAATGTAATAATTTTGCAAGGCTTATCAGATTCAAACTGTCTCTGTCATTTTAACCTTTACCAGATGTTGCTTGTGATTATACTTCTCCAGATGATGCGGGTCTCCCAGTACCCACAGATTTTTACATGCATTTTAACAGTGTTTATCCCTGTCCAGATGATGCGGGTTCTCCAGGACCCATACTCGTCAAAGAGTCACCATGTGTTTATACTTCTCCAGATGGCGCGGGTCTCCCACGACCCATACTCAATGCACTGCAGTGACATATTTCTGCTCTTTTTAAAGTATGGGTCCTCTACGACCCGCGCCATCGTGTCAATGTAGTTAAAGTGACGCATCATATTACGTCATTTGTATTTTATGCAAATTGATGAAATTTAACACACTTAAAGCCATCTACGTTTTTGACAAAGTCATGAAATTTCATGAAGATTGCTTAAATAGTTTTAGATATATAGCATTTTTTGTGTGCCAATGGGTCGAGGCGACCCGGGAAGTCTGGTAAAGGTTAACTGTCGATTCTTGTTATTTCTCTCTCTTAACTTGCCCGCCTTGAATAGTCCGATGGGGCTCTGCCCCTGTACCCTGCCTTCAGTTTCTTTTCATTTTGGGGGACTTGCACCCATGCAAATATAATACCTGCAGGGCTCCCCAGGGACCCCAATTTGGGGGTCTGTGAAGTACTATAATCCTAAAGGACCCTCTAAAAGAATGTGCAGGGGGGTCCCAGGGACGCACTATCAAAATGGGCAAAATAACAAAGGTCTTTTGCATTCCAAGTTATGACCTATCCAGGAACTTTCAGCTTCCATTGTTTTCACTGCATGGTCTTATTCATTCAACTAATTTCCCCAAATTTTCCAGTCTCTTCTCTCGTTCCCTGACTGTCATATCGATGGCTTGGAGTCAAAACGGACTATCTTTAGATAGTCCATTGGGTAAAGGTAAAGATGTGCCACCCCCCATGCATTTCTCGGTTAATTGTATTTTCCCGTTTTTGCCTTTCTTACCATACATAAAGCTGTATTTTAGGAACATTTTTAGCTAATTACCTTTTTGGAATACTAACCCTAACCCTAACCCTACCCCTAAACCTAATCCTACCCCCCACTATGTACTGCAGTACACCGCGATTTGTCACAGTTGTGGTTCGTTGCGTTTTCCCGTCTTATACGGTGGGGGGTAGGGTTAGGGCTAGGGTTAGGGTTAGTATTCCAAAAAGGTTATTAGCTAAAAATGTTCCTAAAATACAGCTTTATGTATGGTAAGAAAGGCAATAACGGAAAAATACAATTAACCGAGATAGGTAGGGGGGGTGGCACATCTTGACCTTTACCGTCCATTGACATATTATTGAACTTATTACGAAAGCTAATAACTTGTATAAAAAAAAGACTGCTGAAATATGAAAACCAAAACCCTCTTTTTATATGTCTGCTGTCATTGTTTGATGCAAGTTATTAGTTTTTGTAATAAATCCAATAATACGCCAATGGACTATCTAAAGATAGTCCGTTTTGACTCCAAGCCATCGATATGCCTATTCTTTGCTTACCTGTGTGTGTGCGTGCGTGCGCATGCGCACTATCATTGCATGGATGCTGCTTCTTTCAGGATGTCCTGAATTGCAGGATTTATAAATTGCTTAGAGCCGGCGTCGCCGGATTATGAGAATTTGAGAATCAACTATTTTCTTGCACACACACACTAAACTTGTACAATAAAAAGGGCCTATATAAGCATTTGCTATGTTCAAAAGAATGTAGCACTTGTCTAGAGGGGTGAAAAAAAGAGCAGTAAATGTGTGTGTGCTGCTCCTGCACTCCGCCGGGGCCGCCCCCTTGCAGGATTTTTGAAATTTCCCAGGAGCACCCATGTCATTGGGACCCTCTATCCCTCCTCTAGGACCCTCTATACTGTAAGTGGAGTCCCTGGGACCCCTTGATTTGCAGGACGATTGGGAGCCCTGACCTGATGTGCGGCCCTTTGCTGAAATGGCTTTTTAATCATTGGTCGACATTAGCCTTGCAGTAGGGGCCAACAGTAACATGAGAGCTGTACAGTAGATGAGTTTTTAACTCTTCTAGCACCGTGGGCGACTACGTTCGCCCGCTACAGCACTCTACACTCCCACCAAATGCAGAGACATCCACTGCCACTTGTCTATTTTTAGAGCTTATGTTCTCCCCCGTGGGGGGATACTGGGGGGAGTTGTACAAATAGTTCCCCCACCTTCTGGAAGTTCTGTGCTTGTAACTTCCTCTAATCCATCTCTCTTTGACTCTGCCTTTTCCCTTTGCTTACTTATCATCTGCTATCTTTCAATCTCACTGGTCCATTCTGCCTTTTTCTTCAGCCGAAGTCGGACATGCTGAGCCTAACTATTTCTTAGTTAGGCGCATAACGGCAGCATGATGCATTTACGCTCATGAAAGATTGTGGAATAGTAAGAAAGAAGAAATACGATAGAAAATTCAACATAAAACGTACGCGCGCACACACACACACACAGTCTCTCCCTCTCAGATTTGAACACAAATCTCCAAAGTCCAGACCAGCTTTTTAAGAGTTTATTTTAAATAAGCACCTGCAATTTGAATGACCTTCAATATGAAATCACAATGTCAGCATCGCTACAAGTAGAAGAAGAATATTTGCAGATTCATCGACATATCGTATTTTACGGACTCCAAGATGCACCTGATTATACAAGACGTAACCCCCCCAAATTTTACACAAAATTTAGATTTTGTTCATATTTTCTTACTAATTTTTGAGTCCACACTAAAAGGGTCTGAAGGAAAGGTATCGCCTTAATTTAGTTCTATGGACTCGGAGTGAGAACCGCACAAAAGTATGAACAGAAATTGAACAAAGGGTAATTGCTTTCTTTTTCTAATTAACTCCCCTCCACCAAAGTTGATTACGATACCATCCACCTAGCAGTGCGTGGTTGAGAACCAAAGTGAGACCAGCAAAGCATCATTCTTAAAAAAGAATGTGCCAAGCTCGCCTTTATGACCCTCACCCACACAGTACACATCAACAATGGTGGCGAGCTTGGCACATTCTTTTTTAAGAACGATGCTTTGCTTGTCTCACTTTGGTTCTCAACCACGCAATGCTAGGTGAATGGTATCGTAATCAACTTTGGTGGAGGGGAGTTAATTAGAAAAAGAGAGTAATTACCCTTTGTTCAATTTCGTCATCTCCTCTCTTGGCCTCACTGTTTCATTCTATGAACAGAAAGTCGGAAAACAATCTCAAATCCCTATCAGGTCACTGCTGTGTGTGTGTGTGTGCATGGATGCTCCTGCTTTCAGGATGTCCTGAAGTCCAGGATTTTTTTTTTATTGCCTGGAGCCGGAGTCGCCGGATTATGAGAAGATGCATTGTGCTGTCATGAAGTTTAACCAGAAGTGAAAGTGCAACGAGAGACTGTCAATTACATTGGAAACGTTGTTTCCCTTCAGCTTCCAGGGGGCATTGCCCCCCCTGGAACCCGCAGGAGGGGGTGCTGTCCCTGGACCCCTGTCTTGCAGGATTTTTAATTTTTTCCAGGAGCACATGTGTGTGTGTGCATGCGCGGGTGCCTGCGTGTGTGGGTGCCTCTCTCTGTGTGTACCACTAGATTTGGATGGTGGGAATGAATGGGATGGGTCGGACTCTTGCATCAAACAGGCAAGGAAGACAAAGGTTTCATTTCATACCCACTTGGGCCACAGAAACACACAACAATAATAAAGTGCGAGGAGTATGACCATGGAAAAAAAAATATAGAGTACCAAAGGGGCTTGCGTACCCCTCAAAATGATGCAAACATTGACGTGATTTCTTTACAATTTCAAGGGGGGGTTACACACGGACCCAACCAAGGTGCAGACCCGTTAGTACTCTAGGCATTTACAAATGTTAAGGTCCAGCTTAAAAATAGATGTCAATTTTTTGGGGGAAAAAAATCTATTTTGTGGACAGTTTATAACATAAAACTTGGAAGGAGCCAACCTTCCTTCGGATGACTTAAAACCGAGGTTCATGCATGCACAAGATCTTGCGCACATGTTAACCTTCACCCTGTTCAACTACAGTCACGATGGGGCGGGTTTTCCACTACCCATACTCATTAAAAAGGAAAGGGACATGCATTTTAACAGTGTTTATCCCTATTCCAGATGATGCGGGTTCTCCAGTACCCATACTCTTCAAAGTCACCATGTGTTTATCCAGATGCTGCGGGTGTCCCACTACCCATACTCAATGCACTGCAGTGGCATATTTCTGCTCTTTTAAAGTATGGGTCGTAGGATACCCGCACAATCGGTGACAAAGCATGTTCAAATGACGCATTATATTACGTCATTTGTATTGTATACACATTAATGAAATTTAAGACACATAAAGCCATTAACGTTTTTGATACTCATGAAATTTTTTGATGATTGCTTAGTTTTTGAGATATAAGTTTTTATGTGTCTCTGGGTACTAGAATACCCAGGAAGCATGGTGAAGGATAAAGCTCATTCCACTAGGGTAGGCAGACCTGTTTACCCTTATAATGAAAAACCCGGAATTTGCCACAAAAAACCCCGGAATTTGAGAACAAAAACCGGAATTCACATGATCTGTACACGACTCGCGATAAAGCGTTTTCTTCTTCTTCTTTCCGCGAACATCGGCGTCGATTTTCAATATTGTGATGATTTCTTGGCTCAATTTTGCCAGAAAAGTTTTATTAGTAAATTCAGTCACTAATTCTTAGTCAATTAGTCAATTTTAGTATAAAACAAGCTGGAAAAAGCAAAATACCTGGAAATGTCCACGATGGGACAGAGAAAAATCACTCGGCCGCGGATCGGCGGATGCCAAGTTGCAACTCGGCACCATCGCGATCAATTTTCACTTCATTTTCCGTTGAAAACTTCAAAATTCTCACATCATCGTACTTTCCAGTGATAATATAATCTAAATTGACTCATTTCAAGCCCTAATTACAATCTCTACCATTAAAAAACTGCCTGGAAAGCTCTTCGAATCGACAGTAAAAGTCTTGCCGCCATTTGCTCAGTCCCTAAATAGATCGACCAAAATAAAAACATTATTTCACCCCTTAAACCAATGATTAGGTACACGTTTCGGTCAACCCTTGCGTCTTTTCCTACGAACGGAAACAAATAATAGACGGTTTTTCGAAATCCCGGAATTTTCAGCGTTCACCCGGAATTTACTATTTTACCCGGAATTTTAGCAAATTTCCGGAATAATTCCGGCAAAACCGGAAGGGTAAACAGGTCTGGGAAGGCGATGTTGTGCCGGTGTGATGGATGGATAACACTAACTCGTATAGCATAATTAATGGCATATTTTCAATGTGTGTGTGTGTGCGTAGATAAGACCTACAACAGTGTGCGCGCGCGTTTGTGTGAAAACTTGTGCATGTTTACACGCGTGTACATGTATGAAGCAATGAATGAGAGATGCATATTGAATCCTCCGATCGGAATAATAATAATAATAATAATCCACGTACCACTGTTTAAAACTAACTCCTAGGCATAAACAATACCTTGAACTACAAATTGCATAGACGACGATAACCAAATTATATCCTAACAATAAAGATCAACCACAAATGAATACTAAAGAAATGATAACCAAATTAGATCCCAATCAACAGAAACCACAAATAAATACTAAAGAAATGATAACCAAATTAGATCCCAACAAGAAAGATAAACCACAAATAAATACTAAAGAAATGATAACCAAATTAGATCCCAATCAACAGAAACCACAAATAAATACTAAAGAAATGATAACCAAATTAGATCCCAACAAGATAAACCACAAATAAATACTAAAGAAATGATAACCAAATTAGATCCCAATCAACAGAAACCACAAATAAATACTAAAGAAATGATAACCAAATTAGATCCCAATCAACAGAAACCACAAATAAATACTAAATAACCAAATTAGATCCCAATCAACAGAAACCACAAATAAATACTAAAACAAAACAAGAGGCAAAGCCTTCAAGGCTCACTCGAACAGGCACATGTGGGACAACAACAAAGATTGAGGGGGGTGTCTAAAGTGCAAGATTGCCAATAAAATGCTAAAGTACAAATGAAACTATCGTTAATGGATACTTAAAAAAAAAAAAAAAAAAAAAGTGCCAGTGCCGAGAATCGGATCCGGAACCATTGGCATGACGGACACACACTCTACCAATGAGCTATCGAGGCTTTCAGTATTGACGAGTTTCTTAACTCATGTTGCCTGTTGAATACTCTCTAACCCACTAATCTAAAATGTTATCTGTTTACAGTGTTGTTTTAAGTATTTAATTATTCCAATCATTATTGTTTGAAAGCTTGCATAAACATCTATGTGTGTGCAAAGTTTGAACAATGTATACGCCTTCTATTTCCTGAGAAAATGCCAACGTTAAAGTTCGGAGATTAGCCAAGGACACCACGGACGCAACGCATACACACAACCGAACATCTATCATACTATAGATTCACTATAGTGAGTTAACACGAGTGAGCCAAAAATGATAACCAAATTAGCTCCCAGCAATAAACAGAAGTCACAAATAAACTGAACAATGATAACTAAATAAAGAAGCAAACAATTAAAATCCATCTAAATTAAAAACAGAAAATCATGTAAAAATTGACTACATATGAACAAGAACTAAAAAAATAAAATAAAAAAAAAGTTTTTCTGTATTATTTAACCCTTTCACTGCCAGCCACATTTCAGTCAAAAATGCCCATTAAATTTACCTGGGTAGAAAATAAAATTAATCTGCAGTATTGGCGGATTCTTCTGTGACATATATAAAACAAGGTCTATCCTTGCTTCCCAAAACTAAGAAAATAGTGTCTGGATAATAGACCCCAATTTGATGCCTTTTAGTGACATAGGGGTTAAATCACTGTGGTGCTAAAATGCAACTTTGGCGGCGAAAGGGTTAAATTTCTTTAGTTCTCTACTCTTTTTTGAACACAACAAAAAAAACAAGTGTCAAACCCAAAAACCTAAATGTTTAAAAGCTTCTTTCCAATCAACAGCTAAAATCAGCACTCGCCATTTTCATCATCACTCACACATACAATCAAAGAAATTCATCTGAGGCCACCTTCTTCTTCTTCTTCTGCGTTCCCAGGCCATATGGCCATAATGGGTAAGGTATGTATGTGTCCGGTTTTCAGTTTTCACTGGTCTCCCCGCTGCGTACAGCCGACACATTCCGATTTCGGAGGAGCTCAAAGGAGAACAGTTATTTGGAAGATTTTTTTTTAAAAGGGCAGGAGAATGGGACAGTAAGTCAGAAAGATAGTAGATGATAGAAAGCAAAGGGAAAAGGCAGAGTCAAAGAGAGTGACAGATAAGAGGAAGTTGCAAGCACAGAACTTCCAGTAAGTGGGGGAACTATTTTTTACGAAAGACCCCCCCCCCCCCCCCCCCCCCAGGGGAGAACGTCTGAGGCCGTCTTTTTGCCCCCCCCCCCCTCCCCTTCTAACAAGAAACAAAAACTATCTCGAAACATTTCATTTAAGAGCATCTTTTCAACAAACACCACAACGCCGACTATTCCACAACTTCCAAATCATACAAAGCAGAAAACAGGGAAATTCGTCTTGAGATCAATCCCTCTCCCTCCCCCTCTACTTCTTCTTCCCCTTTCTCTTTCCTCCGCCGCTGGGGGGCGCTGCGGCGTTGGGGTCGAGTCCCTGAGCCAACGCCAGCTGCTTCTTCAAGTCCAGTAGCTTGGCCACTTCCGCATCGATGGCGGATTTATCCGCCTTGGCCGTCTTCAGCTCTCTCACAGCATTGCCCTGTAATGAAGTAAAAGTTAAAAAAAACTAAACAAGAGGAAAAGCCTTCAAGGCTCACTCGAAACAGGAACATGTGGGACAACAACAAACAAACAAAGATTGAGGGGGGGGGGGGGGGGTGTATCTAACCCTTTCGCCGCCAATGCCGCATTTATGCACCATAATGGTTTTATCACCCATGTCACTAAAAGGCATCAAAATCAGGGCCCGTTATCTGAAGACCCTATTTTGGCACACAAGAATTCCCAATACAACAGATCCTTTTTTTTCTTCTCTACCCAGTTATGCATCTTTTGGCTGAAAAATAGCTGGCTGTGAAAGGGTTAAAGTCAAAGATTGGGAAATAAAATTTTAAAGTACAAATGAAACTATCGTTAATGGATAAAATAAAAAAAAGATTAAAAAAAAGGGCCTGTGCCGACAATCAGACCCATTGGCACGACGGACAGACACTCTACCAATGAGCTATCGAGGCTTTCAGTGTTGATGAGTTTCTTAACTCATGTTGCCTGTTGAATACTCTCTAACCCACTAATCTAAAATGTTATCTGTTTACAGTGTTGTTTTGAGTATTTAATTATTCAAATCATTATTGCTTGAAAGCTTGCACAGACATCTATATGTGTGCAAAGTTTGAAAATGCCAACGTTAAAGTTTGGAGATTAGACCACGGACACAACACACACACACACATGTGGTCGCAACACACAACCGAACAACTATCATACTATACTCACTTTGTGTTAACGAATTTGTTAACACGAGTGAGCCAAAGAAGCAAAGTTATAGCAGAAATTCGCCTTGGCATAAGGCCGTGTCAGACCAATTGACATAAGCTAGAACACCAAGGCTACATCAAAATGTTAGGCTCTGCATGGTTATGCGGGGGATTGTCTTTAAACCATGGCAAGCTCCCAGCATAACACCATCGGTCTAAAATCAGAGTGTGGCCGCCCACGTGGCGGAGTAATCAAAAACCGGTCAATGTTCTCATCCCCAGCTGGTGCATTTGTACCATAGTGTTCAACTGTTTCGGCTGTTGGGATGATCGATCCCTGGAGTCTAGGGTAAAGACAACAACAACAAAAACAGCAGGAATCTGGCAGTACACATTGAAAGGACTGAATTTTAGTTTTTTTGATCGCCAATACTACTTGTGAGATTAACCCTCTCATGGCTGCAGAACCGAAATCCGCCCGATATTTTTTTCTTCCCTGATGACCGATGACGCCGATTGCGCCCGCTGAACGCCAGGTCTAGTACGTTCACTTTCACTTTCTCCCTACCCACAATACTAGGTTAGTTCTTCCTGTTCCTGACACTCACTGATCCGTTTTTGGTCTTTACAGAAAGGGAAAGCACCCAATAGTCTTTTTGAACGGATTTTTCGAAGTGACCCCCAATTTTTTTCTTCTTTCCACGTGACGTGCGCAGTATTGACTCGGCGCGATGCTCGGAGCGCCATTACGGATTTTTTCTTCTAATTCATGGTTTGTTGTGTGACATTGTGTTAGCTTTGGAATGAAAATATATCATTGCTATTCAATATGCATCTTTCAGAAATTAAATGTGAGTTCGACTTTATTCTGGGTGATTTTTTTTAGATAAAAGATTTGGTGTGATGTTCGGAGTTACTCCTCTTCTCTTATGCAATAGGATCGATTCTCGGTTCGATTGATCGGGAGGCATAGGGTTAAAAAAAAAAAAATGTTTGCTATAAAAAGGATTAACCCGTTCACGGCTTGCTCCGTGTGTGTGATGTCATTGACGATGTCACAACTTTTGATGCAATGCTGGTGTTTGGTTCAGACAAGTCAGGAAATGTATATATATCTCGACCATTTTCTTAGATTGAGTCTAAGAGGTCTCTTAAATTTTAAAATGAGAAAATTGATAATTTCTGGATTTGTCTTTGGCAGTGAAAGGGGTGTTACCCTGCACAAGTGCCAAAAAAAAAAGAAAAAAAAAAAAGAATTTTTCTGACCAAAAGGCGCGCACCTTTATTGTAAGGCGCACCCTCTAAATTTCACACAAAATTCACAATTTGTTCTTGTATTTTCTTACTCAACTCGACGACTCAAAACTTTTATTTTGTCCTCATAAAAAACAAGGATAATTTTCTTGCGGACACGTCAAATATACACACAAGAAACCAAACAATTTATAAAAGAACAAATTGTAATGACATGCTTTAAAAGTATTCTTTCACACTTCAGACGCTTTCATTCTTTCACACTTCAGACGCCCCGCTCATTTTAAAGACCCCCCACGTCACGTGTCACATTCCCTCTTATGCAAGGAAGATTTCTTACCAGCTATAAGAGGGAAGAGGCGTGAAAACCGTGATTTTGACACATGACGTGCTGGGTCTTTAACAACTGCGCGCTCACTTTCATACTACAACCCTCCACCCTTCCCATTTGCATTGAATGTTTGACATGCTTCGTACGCCATAGAAAACATTGCCAGCTTCGATTGCGCCCGGCTGGTTTTGAATGCAGGCAATTTCAGCAAATGTTAAGAAAAGCTCCCTCAGACCTGCCTACCCCCAATTTATTTTTTTAGGCCCTCCATGAAATAAAATTCCGTACTTTTTCTCAAAATTCCATATTTTGCAAGGAGACCCCAAAACGGAACATTACAGAACATTAAACCGCCATGCGAAATGACGAAAAACACTTGATTTTGACCGATCTTAGAAGACCTTAATCAAAATTTTGCAGTATTAATTTTCCATTTACTGTACTGCAGTACTGGGGCTCAAAATTGTGTACAAAATACGGAAAAATCGTATGGGTATGAACTAATTCTGATCGCTTCTCGGCCTTTTGGCTAAGACAGTGATTCAGGAACATAATTTTTTGTTTATACCCAGGGCCTGTATTCACGTTGAGATAGCATGAGACTTAGCATGATGCTAACTTAGAAGCTCTTCCAATGTCCTATAGGATTTAATAGGACTTTTGGAAGAGCTTCTAAGTTAGCATCATGCTAAGTCTCATGCTATCTCAACGTGAATACAGGCCCTGGTTGGTTTCTTCAGCCTGTCGTACATGGCAAAAGCCGATACACAACGTTAAACTGAACTTCCATGGGTAGGCAGGTCTGCTACACTTCCATTCATTTCAGATGGTTTCAGTTAGGGTAAGGAATAGGGTTAGGCATAGGTTTAGGGTCAGTTAAGTGTCAATAACATACCAGACTGCTGGCATCTCCATCTGATGTGATCGACGACGAAGAAGAAGAATGACATACCATACTTTTTTAAATTTTGTTTTTGGATTAGACGGTCTCAGGTTAGGGTTAGCAATAGGGTTAGGCATAGATTTAGGGTCAGTTAAGTGTCAATAACATAACATACTTTTTTAAATTTTGTTTTTGGATTAGAAGGTCTCAGGTTAGGGTTAGCAATAGGGTTAGGCATAGGTTTAGGGTCAGTTAAGTGTCAATAACATAACATACTTTTTTAAATTTTGTTTTTGGATTAGACAGTCTCAGGTTAGGGTTAGCAATAGGGTTAGGCATAGGTTTAGGGTCAGTTAAGTGTCAATAACATAACATACTTTTTAAATTTTGTTTTTGGATTAGACGGTCTCAGGTTAGGGTTAGCAATAGGGTTAGGTTTAGGGTCAGTTAAGTGTCAATAACATAACATACTTTTTAAATTTTGTTTTTGGATTAGACGGTCTCAGGTTAGGGTTAGCAATAGGGTTAGGCATAGGTTTAGGGTCAGTTAAGTGTCAATAACATAACATACTTTTTTTAAATTTTGTTTTTGGATTAGACGGTCTCAGGTTAGGGTTAGCAATAGGGTCAGGCATAGGTTTAGGGTCAGTTAAGTGTCAATAACATAACATACTTTTTTAAATTTTGTTTTTGGATTAGACGGTCTCAGGTTAGGGTTAGCAATAGGGTTAGGCATAGGTTTAGGGTCAGTTAAGTGTCAATAACATAACATACTTTTTTTAATTTTGTTTTTGGATTAGACGGTCTCAGGTTAGGGTTAGCAATAGGGTTAGGCATAGGTTTAGGGTCAGTTAAGTGTCAATAACATAACATACTTTTTAAATTTTGTTTTTGGATTAGACGGTCTCAGGTTAGGGTTAGCAATAGGGTTAGGCATAGGTTTAGGGTCAGTTAAGTGTCAATAACATAACATACTTTTTAAAATTTTGTTTTTGGATTAGACGGTCTCAGGTTAGGGTTAGGAATAGGGATAGGCATAGGTTTAGGGTCAGTTAAGTGTCAATAACATAACATACTTTTTTTAAATTTTGTTTTTGGATTAGACGGTCTCAGGTAAGTGTTAGAAATAGGGATAGGCATAGGTTTAGGGTCAGTTAAGTGTCAATAACATAACATACTTTTTAAATTTTGTTTTTGGATTAGACGGTCTCAGGTTAGGGTTAGCAATAGGGTTAGGCATAGGTTTAGGGTCAGTTAAGTGTCAATAACATAACATACTTTTTAAAATTTTGTTTTTGGATTAGACGGTCTCAGGTTAGGGTTAGCAATAGGGTTAGGCACAGGTTTAGGGTCAGTTAAGTGTCAATAACATAACATACTTTTTTTAATTTTGTTTTTGGATTAGACGGTCTCAGGTTAGGGTTAGCAATAGGGTTAGGCATAGGTTTAGGGTCAGTTAAGTGTCAATAACATAACATACTTTTTAAATTTTGTTTTTGGATTAGACGGTCTCAGGTTAGGGTTAGGCATAGGTTTAGGGTCAGTTAAGTGTCAATAACATAACATACTTTTTAAAATTTTGTTTTTGGATTAGACGGTCTCAGGTTAGGGTTAGCAATAGGGTCAGGCATAGGTTTAGGGTCAGTTAAGTGTCAATAACATAACATACTTTTTAAAATTTTGTTTTTGGATTAGACGGTCTCAGGTTAGGGTTAGCAATAGGGTTAGGCATAGGTTTAGGGTCAGTTAAGTGTCAATAAAATAAGATACTTTTTAAATTTTGTTTTTGGATTAGACGGTCTCAGGTTAGGGTTAGCAATAGGGTTAAGCATAGGTTTAGGGTCAGTTAAGTGTCAATAACATAAGATACTTTTTAAATTTTGTTTTTGGATTAGACGGTCTCAGGTTAGGGTTAGCAATAGGGTTAGGCATAGGTTTAGGGTCAGTTAAGTGTCAATAACATAACATACTTTTTAAAATTTTGTTTTTGGATTAGACGGTCTCAGGTTAGGGTTAGGAATAGGGTTAGGCATAGGTTTAGGGTCAGTTAAGTGTCAATAACATAACATACTTTTTAAATTTTGTTTTTGGATTAGACAGTCTCAGGTTAGGGTTAGGGGTTAGGCATAGGTTTAGGGTCAGTTAAGTGTCAATAACATAACATACTTTTTAAATTTTGTTTTTGGATTAGACGGTCTCAGGTTAGGGTTAGCAATAGGGTTAGGGATAGGTTTAGGGTCAGTTTAGTGTCAAATACACAGAAAAATGAAAGTTGATGACTAAGCTGACCCTAAACCTATCCCTAACCCTAACCTGAAGCCGTCTGAAAGGAATGAAAGGGGCAGAGGAGGGAGCGTTTCTTAACATTTGCCGCAGTTCTAAACACACACAACACACCTGTTTGGTGACTTCTTCCGTCAATCTCGCCACCTCCGCCTCATTCACCACGCCCGATGGACCGTTCGCGGTGCTCTCCCCTGAGCCTTTGCTAGGTGGCGCTGCTGCTGCTGCTGTAGCTGATGGTGCTGCACCCTAGTGGAATTGAGTTTAAAACATTTTGAAAAAATCGTCAAGACGGTGTCGGCTATTTTTTGTGCTGCGTTGTGTTGAAACTCAAGCATTTTACGTTACTGCTATGGTTTAACCCCTTGACTGCCAGAGAAACTTAAAAAAAAAATAAAAAATCATTGGGTGCCATGAAAAAGACAACTGATAGAGCCAATCTGGCGAAATGGTCTGGGGATATAACTCTCTTGACTGTGTTAGAGGAAAAGCCAGCATATCAGGGTTATTCTTCTTAACCTGATAACATCATCAGGTCAGTATGTAATACGTTGGTGGCAGTCAAGGGGTTAACTCTCTCTTCTAGCACCAAGGGTGAATACAATCGCCCAAGTACATCACTCTACACTCCCACCAAATGCAAAGACATTCACTGCCAAGCACCCTGCCATACGTTTGTCTGCTTTTAGAGCATTCATTGAAGCAACGCATGCACTCGAAAAAAAATGTAGTTACCGTAATTTATGGCCTATTAGGCGCAACTTTTTTTTTAAAAACAGAACTTTGACCCCTGCGCCCAATCCAACACATGCGCCCTTTCTATACTCTAAACAGAAAAAAGTAAGGGGGTCGAGAGTTGAAATGAACAACTCACCATGCTCTGGTAGCTTCCACAACAAACCGACAACAGTTCACTCACATTGCACTTTCGCTTCACGATCGTATCTCTTCCGTGATCACAATCGGACACAGCAATAGACCTAGCAATTGACCTAGCACTGATCGGATCAAACAACCCTCATCATGCCTAAGACAAAACGGATGGCATATGAAGTGAAGATTTCCATTGTATTTTTGTTTGCTAGGCTTCCACTTCCGTCACAGGCCCTGTAATGATGTTACTTTCGCTGATCGTTTCGTTCTTCCTTTTTTTGATTTCTTTGGTTTCTTTGCGCCTTATCGGGTGTATGCGCCCTATCTTTGTTCAAATTACGATTTTCTTTACACTTTATGGGCCGTAAAGTACGGCACTTCTCTCTTATTGGTTGAGATGCAACGGGCAAGAATGTTAAAAAAAGTACATGGCGCTATAATTTAACTCTCTCTGCACTGGCCAGTTGCTTCCCCTTACACAAGCCTTAGGACGGGCCATTTAACTCTCTCTGCACTGGCCAGTTACTTCCCCTTACACAAGCCTTAGGACGGGCCATTTAACTCTCTCTGCACTGGCCAGTTGCTTCCCCTTACACAAGCCTTAGGACGGGCCATTTAACTCTCTCTGCACTGGCCAGTTGCTTCCCCTTACACAAGCCTTAGGACGGGCCATTTAACTCTCTCTGCACTGGCCAGTTACTTCCCCTTACACAAGCCTTAGGACGGGCCATTTAATGAGGTTGAAAAAAAAGCAGCATAAACACCAGTTTTGGAGAATTAGAAACTGACACGTTCCAAAGATTATCATGAACACGATGCACTAATCGATTGCAAAGCACCAGATTGACTACCTTCATCACTTTGCTATTTGGTGTGTACTGCAGACATGCCTACCCCCAAATTTGCTTTTCAGGAACACTCCAGCCCTCAAAGTGGCGAGTGAAAAATAAAATTGACGAGTTTATAATTCACTTCACCCGCCAAATGCGAGTGGGCAAAAAACGATGTTCTTTCTCGCGCGAGATTCCTTTCCCAATCCATGTTTTCCCACGCACCGGAAACACGATACGCAATTTGCGTGCTCGCCAGCCAGTGCATGTTCGAAATGAAACGTTCTTCGGCTTCAACTTCAAGTTCAAAGGCATCGCAGCCTTCACCCAAAAAGGGCAAGAGTGAAACACAAACTTTTCTACCAAAATGGAAGAAAGAATTTCCGTGGCTTCTCTTCGACGACAAGGCCAACAAAATGAAGTGTTCAATCTGTTCTCCAAACTCGTCACTGATTGGAAAAACGGATTTTGGTTTGGCTGGTAAAACTGTTGGTTTGGCTGGTAAAAAAAATAAGTTACCAGCTGGTGGACACAACATTTTCCACTTTCAGGGCTGCACTCCCACTCAAAATCCGTAACAGAGCATGATTTTCAAGAACATAGCTTCCGTCCAGCATCCATCTTCATGGAATTTGCGCACTCCGACGCTTGAAGCTGCCAAGCGCGTAGCCGGTCAAATTTTGGCTCGACCTTGGTGAAAGACGATTGGTTGAAAAACTCTCTCTCGGAAAACTTCGGGGCTGACTTTCGTAAGCTTTCCGTATTGCTTTCCCGCCTCTCTCTCTCTCTCTCTCTCTCTTGCAGACGCTAAACCACCAGCCGGCATCGTAATTTTTTGTTGTTGATGTTTTTATTTTTCCAGTAACATGCGCCTGTTTTCCGTATTTTCGGAACACACTGCCAAAATCAAGACATTTCCGTAATAAATACGGATAACCCGTGATGGTAGGCATGTAGAGTGGCACAGTGGTATCGCGTTCGCTTCGTGTCAAGTAAACCCGAGTTCGAACCTGGGTACAGGGGATTTTTTCCTCTCATTCTGCACTAGGCCTTAACGGTCTGAACGTGGAGTCTTTCGGATGAGACGATAAACTGAGGTCCCGTGTGCCCATGCACTTAGCATACGTTAAACCCAGTGGCAACGAAAAAGTTGTCATTTGGTAAAAATTTAACCCCCCCCCCCCCCCCTCATCAGTGACAAAACTCGCATGCAAAAAAAAAAAAAAAAAAAAAAAAAAAAAAAATTGGGTGGCGCTCTCCAGGTGGGAGCAACCCGAATTTCACAGAGACGCCTCTGTGACTATAAAGTACCTAATACCTAATGTCTGGTAGTATTTCCACCCCAGAAAGCAAAAACTCTCGAAAAACTCTCACAGAGTTGCACGCTCCCTTATAAGACCTTCAAAAAAACATTCCAAATGAGGTCTTACAGACCCACCACGTCACGTGTCCAAATCCAAAAAAAAAAAAAAATGTATATGAAGTAAAGTGGCGCAGTATAAGCTTTAAGCTTGTTGTTGCCGATATGTTTGTTTAATATTTGTTTAATGTGCATTTGAAAAATCAAAAATCATTTAAACCAAAATCATGGTTTTTCACATGTTTTCCCTCTTATCGCTGGTAATTAATCTTAAGAAATCTTCCAAGCATAAGAGAGAATGTGACACGTGACGTGGGGGTGGGGGTGGGGTGGGGTGGGGGTAAATGGGAGGGAGTTGTATAACGGAGGTAATTTCAATACTTACAAAGAAGGGCAATGTCTCAGAGAAGTGGGTCTTATGTGGGAGGGAGTCTTATAACGGAGGTAATTTCAAATACTTACAAAGAAGGGCAATGTCTCAGAGAAGTGGGTCTTATGTGGGAGGGAGTCTTTAACGGAGGTAATTTCAAATACTTACAAAGAAGGGCAATGTCTCAGAGAAGTGGGTCTTATGTGGGAGGGAGTCTTATAATGGGAGGTCTTATAAGGGAGATAATTTCAAATACTGACAAAGAAGGGCAATGTCTCAGAGAAGTAGGTCTTATGTGGGAGGGAGTCTTATAATGGGAGGTCTTATAAGGGAGATAATTTCAAATACTAACAAAGAAGGGCAATGTCTCAGAGAAGTAGGTCTTATGTGGGAGTGAGTCTTATAATGGGAGGTCTTATAAGGGAGATAATTTGAAATACTGACAAAGGGCAATGTCTCAGAGAAGTAGGTCTTATGTGGGAGGGAGTCTTATAATGGGAGATCTTATAAGGGAGGTAATTTCAAATACTTACAAAGAAGGGCAATGTCTCAGAGAAGTAGGTCTTATGTGGGAGGGAGTCTTATAATGGGAGATCTTATAAGGGAGGTAATTTCAAATACTTGCAAAGAAGGGCAATGTCTCAGGGAAGTGGGTCTTAAGTGGCAGGGAGTCTTATAACGGGGGGTCTTATAAGGGAGGCTCCACTGTACATGCCACGAGTCTGGATTGGGCTCATTCGTTCCGAGCGAGTTAACGAATTGACATGTAAGAAATGCACAAAATGTTAAAGCTATGAGGAAACAAGCGCGAAATTGCAATAGTTTGTGGCACGCGGTCTATTTTTACCACTCCAACCATGAGTCACCTCCCCTGGCTTTTCAATAATTTTAATCTGTAAACCAGATTGTTATCTCTGCACCATTTCGTAACTTTTGGAAAACATTTAAAACTATGTATCCTACTTATGCTCATTGAAAGAAGCACAGCATACTCTGTGGGGCATTTGGAAAACATTTAAAACTATGTATCCTACTTATACTCATCAAAAGAAGCACCGCATACTCGTCGTGTCTGTTGTAGTGTCTGTATTACGTATGTTTATTATTTTGTACGCTTTTAAAATACATCATTTTAAAGAGCGGCCTCAATTTGAAGTGTAGCCTCGATTTGAAGTGCGACAATTTTGTCAAAATGTGCGACAATTTTGGACCGACCGACCGACAGACAGACAGACCGACAAAGTGAGTTATAGGTTTGTGGCTTGAGCCACACACAAAAACAAAACACACACACAATAAACCCCCCAGAAAAGTCACAAATACATTTTGAGCCGGATGGACAGACAGACAATCAGACAGGTAGATTAACCCTTTCACCGCTGATGTCGCATTTATGCACCACAATGATTTAACGCCCATGTCACTAAAAGGCATCAAATCAGGACCTGTTATCCGAAGACCCTATTTTCTTCATTTTGGGAGGTAAAGATAGACGTAATGTTATACATGTCACAGAGGAATTCCCAATATTGCAGATAACATTTTTTTCTCTACCCAGTTAAGTTTAACCCTTTCACCTCCAACGTCGCATTTTTGCACCACAATGATTTCACACCCATGTCATTAAAACTCTTGAAATCAGGGTCTGTTATTCAATGATATTGTGTTCCTAAATTTGGGCAGTAAGGATTGACCCTATTCTAAATGTGTCGCAGAGAAATCCCACAATATTGCAGACAATCTTTTCTGTAGCCAAGTAAGCTTAACCCTTTCACCGCCAAAGTCGCATTTTAGCACCACAGTGATTCAACACCTATGTCACTGAAAGGCATCAAAGACCCTATTTCTTAGTTCTGGGAAGTAAGGATAGACCTTATTTTATATATGTCACAGAAGAATCCCCAACACTGCAGATGGATTTTGTTCTCTATCCAGGTAAATGTAATGGACATTTTTGGCTGAAATATGGCTGGCGATGAAAGGGTTAATGGTATTTTGTTGCTGAAAAACGGCTGGCGGTGAAAGGGTTAAAAACAAAAAGAAATCCTACCTTGGCTTTATTGTCCCCAGCCTTGGGGGGAGCGGGTTTGCCGGCAAACTTGGCCTTGAGGTCGGCAATGGTGGACGCCTCTATCTTCTGGAAGAGGGGACTTGGCTGCAAATGGGGACACATTTTTTTTTTTGGGGTTTAATTCCAGAGTCTCTCCGTGGGGGATACCCGGGGGCTCTTTTGTATAAATAGTTCCCCCACCTTCTGGAAGCTCCCCCACATG
This sequence comes from Phymorhynchus buccinoides, assembly GCA_017654935.2. NCBI lineage: Eukaryota > Metazoa > Mollusca > Gastropoda > Neogastropoda > Raphitomidae > Phymorhynchus > Phymorhynchus buccinoides. The sequence continues at coordinate 23,752,380 of CM065712.1, read as the reverse complement.
GGGATACTGTTTTTTAAATAATAAATAATTCCCTCACCTTCTGGAAGTTCTGTGCTTGTAACTTCCTCTGGCACTCTCTTTGACTACTCTGCCCCCTCCCCCCTCTCCCCCACCTGGGGATACTGTTTTTTAAATTATAAATAGTTCCCTCAACTTCCTCTCATCTGTCACTCTTTGACTCTGCCTTTTCCCTTTGCTTACTGTCATCTACTATCTTTCGGCCTTACTTGACAGTAAGCAAAGAGAAAAGGCAGAGTCAAAAATGGTGAGAAATTAGAGGAAGGTACAAGCACAGAACATCCAGAAGGTGGGGGAACTATTTGTATGATGCTAGCATAATACTGATAATTTCTATAGGGCTCTTTCTCACATGAGCTCAGTGCGCTTTACACTGATAACAGGAACATTGAAGGCAAACAAATAATGAATCATTAGAAAGTAAAATAAACACGATGCTTGCACGCAACATTCTCTTTCTTCCTCACACACACACACACACACATGCACGCACTTACACACACACACAATTATACAAGAGTAAAATAGTTACAATATGAAAATTTGAAGAAGAAACACAGACCACATTCACGTACATTCTCAATCAAGCTTGGATACAATACTGGAAATAAAATCATACTGCCATCGACATACCAGTTACATGACTAATTATAACAGACAAATTTTGCAAAAACAAAGATATATTTACAGACATAATAGTATTATAAGACATGACACAACACATGAACAACGCTAGCATACCTTTCCTATCTGATGCCCCGCCCGCAGGCGACACACGAAGGTGTCAGTGACGACATTGACGTCGGCGGGAGCGTTGAGCTGACGCTGAATGACGTCGCTGGTCGACGGCATGTAGGGCGACAGCAAGACCGACAGTAGACATGACACGTTGACGCACACACTGACAACGCATCCGGCTCTCTTCCTGCGAGGAAACGGGAAGTGAGAAAGCAAGTGAGCAGATGCACGCATGTCCTACAAAGTGAGAGTCAGAGTAGCACAAAGTGAGAGCGAGAGACAATAGGAGGATTAGAGAGAGAGAGAGAGAGAGAGAGAGACAGAGAGAGAGAGAGAGAGAGCAAGAGAGAGAGAGAGAGAGCAATGTGTTCTAAGTCTAACCGAAGTCCTTACTTTACAAATGCCGCGTTCAGTAGCTTTCGCGTTGTGACCAATTCAGTGATCATATCACGGCTCTAATCGTGGATGTCATCGTCCTCTTCCTTGAAACACAACCAACCCTTTCGAAAGACTGTTGTTTTGCAAGGCACAGTTGGTTGACACATCGCGGATAGCCGCGTAATCGGCCAGAGTTGCGAGTGTCGTTTCTTCTTCTTCATCATTTTTTGACCCATAGCGTTTTTCGATGGTTATGCAAGCATTCTTCGTTGATAGGCCACGAAACCAAACAAGTTTTCTTTGTTTTCTTTGCTCACAGCGCCTTACAACAATCGCTGTCGAGCATTGAAGAAAACTTGGTTGGTAGTTCTACCGGAAAATGACAATGCGGACTGACAATTTGTGTGATTGGACAGAGCCAAAGATGCTCACACACCAAAGATGCTCGGTAACGCAGTATTGAGAAGACTATAAACACAGCAGCCGCGATTCCGTGCTCGTTAAAGTAAAGTGCGTTTTTTTTTTTTTTTTTGCGTGACTTGGGCCGCACCGTTCGCGTTTTTATGCGTCCAAATCAGAAAAAATGCGGGAATCCAGCAAGACCGTGCTCTAGAATCAACACTGCTTGTTGGTACGCCTAAGACAAAGACACAGACAGACAGACAGACAGGCAGGCAGGCAGACAGACAGACACGCACACAAACAAACTAACTTTTCCTGGGGGCTGCCTTTGACGGACACCCAGGGCTTGTTGGCCTGCATGTACTGGTTCCCCAGCCTGGAGATGGTCAGGATATTGCGGATACTATCCCGGAGCCTGCAACACACACACACAAACATGGAACAATATAGGATATTGCGGATACTATCCCGCAACCTGCGAACACACACATGCACAGAGCAATAAATATAGGATATTGCGGTTACTATCCCGCGTGTACTGGTTCCCCAGCCTGGAGATGGTCAGGCAGGATATTGCGGATAATATCCCGGAGCCTGCGAACACACACACACGGAGCAATAGATATAGGATATTGCGGTTACTATCCCGCGTGTACTGGTTCCCCAGCCTGGAGATGGTCAGGCAGGATATTGCGGATAATATCCCGGAGCCTGCGAACACACACACACGGAGCAATAAATATAGGATATTGCGGTTACTATCCCGCGTGTACTGGTTCCCCAGCCTGGAGATGGTCAGGATATTGCGGATAATATCCCGGAGCCTGCGAACACACACACACGGAGCAATAAATATAGGATATTGCGGTTACTATCCCGCGTGTACTGGTTCCCCAGCCTGGAGATGGTCAGGATATTGCGGATAATATCCCGGAGCCTGCGAACACACACACACGGAGCAATAGATATCAGATATTGCGGGTACTATCCCGGAGCCGGCAACACACACACACGGAGCAATAGATATCAGATATTACGGGTACTATCCCGGAGCCGGCAACACACACACATGGAGCAATAAATATAGGATATTACGGGTACTATCCCGGAGCCGGCAACACACACACACGGAGCAATAGATATCAGATATTACGGGTACTATCCCGGAGCCGGCAACACACACACACGGAGCAATAGATATA
>CM065712.1:23712142-23742142 GCA_017654935.2 Phymorhynchus buccinoides | reverse complement strand
GGAAGATTTCTTAAGATTTCTTACCAGCTATAAGAGGGAAAACACGTGAAAACCGAGGGAGGTGTGGAAAGTTGAGGCAAGTGCTTGCTTTTGTTTCTGCGTCAGGTTTGTTTGTACTGCTTTGTGTGAGAGGGGTTCCTCCCTGTGGGTGGGGTATGTATGAGTCGGTGTAATATTTTTTTTTTCCCTCTAAATCTTTGCAAAGCGCTGTGAGGATGGCATGCCATCGAACAGCGCTGATGGCATGCCATCGAACAGCGCTATATGAGTTTCATTTATTATATTATTATTTTGACACATGACGTGGTGGGTCTTTAAGCAGTGCTGGGAACGTCAGCTATTCCGCTTAACTTGTCGGACCCAGTTACAAAAAAACCAAACCCAACCCAACAAGAACTAACCTGCGACTCCGGCCGGACGTATAAGAGGTAGAACCGGTAAACGTCGGCCGGTATCCCAGTGTCCTTTGCCTGGTCGCCGAACACGCCCGTGCCTCGACTCTTGGAGAACTTGGTGTCCTCGTAGTTCAGGTATTCTGGGAGGAAGGAGAAACAACCCCAGTTTAGCTCATTGGAGTCATGGCAGGCAGATGTCTGACGTCTCATACAGACACGCACGCACATGCACGCACGCACACATGCACGCACGCACACACACATGCACGCACAAACAGTGAAACACACACACACACGCACAAACACATACACAAAATTTACCTGTGGCAACCATATGGTTAACGATAGTGTACTGATCTTGAGTGCCCAGCAAAAAAGGCGTGGAAGATGAGACACACACACACACACACTTACCTGTGTCGACCATGTGGCTGACTAAAGTGTACTGATCTTGAGCACCCAGCAAAAAAGGCATGGAAGATGAGACACACACCCACACCCACACACTTACCTGTGTCGACCATATGGTTAACGATAGTGTACTGATCTTGAGCGCCCAGCAAAAAAGGCATGGAAGATGAGACACACACCCACACCCACACTTACCTGTGGCGACCATGTGGCTGACTATAGTGTACTGATCTTGAGCGCCCAGCAAAAAAGGCATGGAAGATGAGACACACACACACACCCACACTTACCTGTGGCGACCATGTGGCTGACGATAGTGTACTGATCTTGAGCGCCCAGCAAAAAAGGCATGGAAGATGAGACACACACCCACACACTTACCTGTGGCGACCATGTGGCTGACTATAGTGTACTGATCTTGAGCGCCCAGCAAAAAAGGCATGGAAGATGAGACACACACCCACACCCACTTACCTGTGGCGACCATGTGGCTGACTATAGTGTACTGATCTTGAGCGCCCAGCAAAAAAGGCATGGAAGATGAGACACACACACACATACACGCACATTTACCTGTAGCGACCATGTGGCTGACAATCGTGTACTGATCTTCAGCGCCCAACAGACAGGCGGGGAAGATGACACTGTGAAACGGAACGTTGTCCTTGCCAAGGAAATTGTACATCTCCACCTGAAAATATTATTTTTAAAAACACATACAAAAATTAAGAAATCCCCGCACCTTATGACTAAGAATATCGTCAGCATCTATTATATATATATGTCACGCCCAATCCGTGAAATTGCCTATTTCATGAAATGAGCAAAATGCTTTGCCCAAGTTATGAAATGGACAATGTATCTCACATTTTTGAATCCCCATTCACACAGGTATTGATTAAGATTGATTCAATGGTATCACACTTTTCTACATTGTAGTTGCACCCCTATCCTGCCCCCCAACTCAACTAGATGCTGCTAAGCTGGGGCATGCCTGAGCCACATGTTGAATCAAACGTTTTATCAAGTCAAGTCTGAATAAAATAATTTCAACTCATCTACAGATGAGATTTCTCATTCGCTTGAACTAATTCTTGATCTATGTGTGCTAATGAACAAAAACTATTTTTTCATTCATATTGCTTTTCTCAACTGCAAGTTATAAATTGGCTATTTCTGTGCACAACTGAAGCATGGTATAGACCAATGAAGGGGGGTGGGGGGGGGGGGGGAGGAAAATCTAGCACTTTCCATCACAGCTTAAAGGGCCACCCTGACGGATGAGTTTTTGCAAGAAACACACGTCCAGATCACCAGGAAAACACCCTTTAGAGAGATTGCAACACTCACTTTGCTCTGGTTTCCTGTCAAATCGGCGATTCCTGTTTGGCGGAGGTGCTGGAAGTCAATTCTTTCACCCAAAGAGAAGGCATGTGCCATCTCTTTTCTAATGGCCGCCTGCGTTTAGACCAAATGCACAAACATTTCGCAATACAAGCCTTTTTATTTTTATTTAATTTTTTTTTATACAGTTTATGTAAAGGAGTTTCGCTCACAACAAAGGAAATAGTTTAAATTTTTTTTTTTATAACTGCACTACAAAATAAGAAAACGCTTCAACCACAATGTGTGACCTCCACCCACCCCATCCAAAATGGCTACTCTCTCCGGCATCTCCGCCAAGGAAGAATCGCCATTTTGACGGTTTAATTTATAGGAAACCAGAGCAAAGTGAGTGTTCCGATCCTTGAAAAGGCTGTCTTTCTGGTGATCTCGACGTGTTTCTTGCAAAAAAAAACTCATCCGTCAGGGTCCACCTTTAAAGTCCGCTCGGACATAACGCCAACCTTGTCAGGGTTTTTCCACCACCGTTGCCATTGGTCGGTGTAGTTAGCCGTGATGGAGATGTAGCCAATGGGAGCGTCAAACCACACGTAAAACACCTGCCGCAAAAAACACACACAAAAAAATGCACATCATTGCACAAACCATTCTTCATCTTCTTCGATCTCTCAGACAGTTTCTTGTCATACGGGCGCAGGCCAGATGCATCATGCTGCCGTTATGCGCCTAACTAAGAATAGGTTTAGTCAATGGTTGAGTGTGTTTGCAAAAGGATAAATAAAATCCGAAGTATACCCACCCCCCCAGCTAAACTTGGACGTTTTGGTCTTTTTTTCTTCAAGTTTAGTTAGTTAGGCCCAGCATGTCCGACTTCGGCTGGAGAACACCTTTGTAAGAGTTTCCAGAACAGAGGCAAGAGAATGGACCAGTAAAGCAGAAAGATAGTAGATGGTAGTAAGCAAAGGGAAAAGGCAGAGTCAAAGGGAGTGATAGATTAGAGGAAGCTACAAGCACAAAACTTCCAGGAGGTGGGGGAACTTCTTCTTTGATCGCTCAGTCTCCTGTCAATTATGAGCGCAGATGCGCCATGCTGCTGTTATGCGCCTAACTAACAAATAGGCCCAGCAAGTCCGACTTTGGCTGGAGGAAACCTTTTTGAAAGAGTTTCTTGAAAAAAAGGCTGGAGAATGGACCGGTAAGGCAGAAAGATGGTAGATGACAGTAAGCAAAGGGAAAAGGCAGAGTCAAAGAGAGTGATAGATTAGAGGAAGTTACAAGCACAGGAATAGGGTTAGGATTATTTTCATGAAAACTGAAGGAACTTTTGAGACTTTGAGATTGAGGGTTGTGAACAAGAGGGGGGTGCTCAGAGTGCATCTTTGCCCATCCAATGACCCTGACCGTGTGCTGGTAGCCCTCTAAGGGTACAGGCGTACCCCTTTTCAGGCCTCTGCTGATAAATCACGGTACACACACACTCTTACACAGGGTTCCCAGGGCTTTCAGCTACCCCCAAGTAAGGACCTTGTAAGGACCTGTAGGCCTAAGGATAATCTCCATCTTTTAGCCAACGATCTTGAAAGGAACACTTCCCCAGCATTGTGAACAATGTCTAAGCAGATAGAAAAACTATGGCTGACACAGATATACGCGTTTTCTCGCAAAACGACACCATGATAAAGAACAAGATTTCAGTCCAATTGCTCTTGACAACTCGCGGTGCATCGTTCGTCTGCTAAGCGGTCAGTTGATACTGGAAGGTGGGGGAGGGGGGTAAGGTGGAGTAGGTGCTGAGCGATGTTTCTCAAGTGTAAAATCGCTGCTTCTGCGATCTATTTCGAGTATGGTCTTGCTGCTCAGGGCAGTTTTTGGCAGCTGTCAGGACTTGTAAGGACCTTGAAGTGAATGTAAGCACTTGTAAGGCCTTACTTGGAGATTTCAATTGGTCAAGACTTATGACTGGTAAGGCCCCTATGAACCCTGTTACAGACAGCCACTCATGCACTCCAATGACCCTGACCTTGCACTGGTAGTCCTCTAAGGGTACAGGCGTACCCCATTTCAGGCCTCTGCGGATAAATCACGGTACACACTTTTAGAAAAAGACACCCACTCATGCACTCCAATGACCCTGACCTTGTGCTGGTAGCCCTCCAAGGGTACAGGCGTACCCTATTTCAGGCCTCTGCTGATAAATCACTCTGACAGACAGCCACTCCAATGACCCTGACCTTGTGCTGGTAGCCCTCCAAGGGTACAGGCGTACCCCACTTGAGGTCCCGGCTGATGCAGCGCGGCTTCAGCCCGTCGCGCAGCCAGGAGTTGGTGATGGTGCGCGCGTTGGTGGTCCACGTGCCCGCCTCGTAAACCTTGTCCAGGTGGGTCTTCAGCTGCGCCTCCAACTGCACAAAGTAATACAGTGGAACCTCCCTTATAAGACCCAGGGCTCCCAGGGACCCCCATTTGGGGGTCTATGAAGCACTAAGATTCTAAGGGACCCTCTACAAGAATGTGCAGGGGGTTCCAGGGATGCACTAGAAAAATTATTTTTAGCATTCGCATTGCCGCTGGGACCCTCTATCCCGCCTCTAGGACCGTCTATACTGTGAGTGAAGGAGTCCCTGGGACCCCTTGTTTCGCGGGACGATTGGGAGCCCTGAAGACCTCCTATTATAAGACTCCCTCCCACATAAGACCTGCTTCTCTGAGACATTGCCCTTCTTTGTAAGTATTAAAATGACCTCCGTTATAAGACCCCTCCTTTATAACACCTCAGTTTGGGTGATTTTTGAAGGTCTTATAAGGGAGTTATCACTGTAGCAATAGAAAACATGGATGGATAATAAGTGTGGCTTTGTGGCCGTGACGCAGTCAAGAGTCTGTGGTCAGCATTTTGCTAGTTCGCGTGCAAGTGACTAAAATGTTGTCGAGGTGCATCTTCAATTCCGACTCCAGCTGCTACGATACAAATATGCAAATGATTAACGTAGCTTGGGGTTGCTGATGGTCCCCGCGCTGGCATCAAAAACCTTGTTGAGGCGCATCTTTAACTCTGCTTCCTACTGTAAGAATAAATAAATAGCAACAATAGTCCAGTCTATGCCTTGGTGCGTTCGGGTCAAAGTCATGGGGGATCAGTGTGTTCTGGGGAGCTGTCGGTGGACGGTCGTGGTGGCGCCCTCGGAGGACGACCTCACTCACGCTGGCTCCGCGACTAAGAGAATAGTGTCGTCAGTAGGGGGCTTAGTAGGTGGTGTCCTGAACAGGATCTGCTGAACTCCACCGAAGTGACTCAGCAACAGTACAGTGTCTCCTCGGTTGGTTGCCTCCTGACGGCCTAACATAAATTCACTCCCCTTGGACTGCTGGTCTCGGATTCTGCGACCTGAACGTGCAGAGGTGTGGCTGCGAGTTGGGACTCGGAATGAGCGGCGTGGGAGCAACGCCACTGTACGACCCAGAAGATGGGACAGCAAAAATAAATAAATAAAAAGGAATTGGTGATGGCGGTCCGCGCATTGCTATTCCACGTACCGGCGTCGAAAACCTTGTCTTGTCTCGGAAGCATTTCACGTGAATCATGACTCACAGACATCGTCACAGTCGTATCGTATTGGGGTCAAATCGTATGCAGTGTGGCTAGGCCTTAAAAGACAAAATACAAAAAAAAATACAAAAATACAAAGCCTGCTTTCTCTTAAGCCAGCGACAGACTATGTGACTGCCTCATGTGACTCGATCAGGTTGTGACGTTTCACCTCATTTGCATACCATACTGCTTGATGTCTGACTCAGTCGGGCCCAGTCAGGTGACAGGGCCGAAATAGGGCGGGTTATAAATTTCACTGATCGAGTCTGATGGCTTGTGACCTCTTCTGTGCGGGAAACAAAATTTGGTCAACGTCACGACCTGATCGAGTCATATGAGGCAGTCACATAGTCTGTCTCCAGCTTTACCCGGGGCAGGTCCAGAAAGAGGTGCTGGGACACTCTGGGTGCTGGAGCCTTGTGGCACTGTTTGCAGCGCGGCTCCTTCAGCTCCGTGGCGTTGATCAGCTTCCCGCAGCCGTCGCACTGGTCTCCCCTGGCGTCCTCGAAACCGCACAGCGGGCAAATCCCCTCCACGAAGCGGTCAGCCAGGAATCTGGAGAAGAGAAAACGACCCTTTTTGGTGTGTTTCATTGTTGAGTCTATGAACTCATGTTCTGGCGTGTGTCTGTGGGTGTGGCAGTGTCATACCTTCGCAGTGGGCATATCGCCTTCAGGAAGCTGTCAGCCAGGAATCTGGAAAGAATATGACCTTTTTGGTGTGTTTTTTGTCTATGAACTCATGTTCTGGCGTGCGTCTGTGGGTGTGGCAGCGTCAAACCTTCGCAGCGGGCATATCCCCTCCACGAAGCGGTTCGCCAGGAATCTGGAGAGAAAACGACCCTTTTGGGTTTTGTTGTTGTTGGAGTCTATGAACTCATGTTCTGGCGTGTGTCTGTGTGTGTGGCAGTGTCAAACCTTCGTAGTGGGCATATCCCCTCCACGAAGCGGTTCGCCAGGAATCTGGAGAGAAAACGACCCTTTTTGGTGCGTTTCATTGTTGAGTCTATGAACTCATGTTTTGGCGTGTGTCTGTGTGTGTGGCAGCGTTAGACCTTCACGAAGCGGTCAGCCAGGAATCTGGAGAGAAAACGACCCTTTTTTGTGTTGAGGCTCATGTTCGTGTGTGTGTCTGTGGGTGTGGCAGCGTCAAACCTTCGCAGCGGGCATATCCCCTTCACGAAACGGTCGGCCAGGAATCAGGAGAAATAAGGATTTTTTATATTTTGGGTGGGGTGTGGGGGTGGCAATGTTGTAGCTTAGACAACCGCCTCCCTCTGTGGAGATGCTAGGGTGGTCAGCCAGGGATCTGGGGAGAAAACCATCCTTTTTTTGTTGTCATTTTAAAGAAAACAATCCTTTCTTTTCCCCCCGAGTCTATAAACTCATGTTCTGGCGTGTGCATAGTCATGTGGGTGTGTGGGTGTGTATCAAAACCGCACAGTGGGCATATCCCTTCCACGAAACGGTCAACCAGGGATCTGGAAAGAAAAGACGAAAAGAAAAAAAAAATCTTTTTTTTTTTTTTTTTAGTTTATGTACAGGGGCAGTGGATGGATGCCTCGTGCCTCCATACAGGGAGCTGGATGAACCCGCCCCCTCGACGAGCCTCTCCCTGTGGAGATACCGGTGTGTGTGTGTGTGTGTGTGTGTGTGTGTGTGCGTGTGCGTGCGTGCCTGCGTGCGTGTGTCTTTCATAAAAATAGCTCCCCCACCTTCTGGAAGTTCTGTGTTTGTAAATTCCTCTAATCTGTGCCTCTCTTTGACTCTGCCTTTTCCCTTTGCTTTGCTGTCATCTGCTATCTTTCTGCCTTACTGGCCACATTCTCCTGCCTTTGTAAAAAAAAAAAATCTTCCGAGTAATTTTTCTCCTTTGAGCTCTTCCGAAATCGGAACGTGTCGGCTGCTGTACGCAGCGGGGAGACCAGTGAAGACTGAAAACCGACACTTACGTACGCTTACCCATTAAGGCCATTCAGGTCGTTCAGTTTCAGGTAACCTGTCAAAATTTATTATTTTTGCATTTATTTTCTTCCTTCCTTCCTTCCACTCACTTGTCGCAGTTAGCGCAGTACAGCTGCTCCACAGAGTCCTTCAGGATGAAGCCTCTCTCGTGCAGACGCCAGAAAATGTCCTGAGCGATTCTGCAAAGACACAAACACACACCTTGCAAAGTCGATGCCGAACCATTGGTAAATTTCTGTGTGCAGTTTGCTATACTTGTCACAGATTTGTTGCCCGCGTGTGTGTATGTGTATGAGTGTGTGTGTGTGTGTGTGTGTGTGTGTGTGTGTGTGTGGATAATTGGTATTTACAAATATTTGTCATTCGTGCATTGATCTGTTTGTTTTTTCTTCTAATATTTTCTTCTTCTTGTTGGCGAGATGTAAACAAGCGTATATTGTGCTTATTCTTTTCCAACATTAAAAAAGATTCGTTCGTTCTGTCTCTCTCTCTCACTCTCTCTCTCTGTCTCTCTCTCACTCTGTCTCTCTCTATCCGTCTCTAACTCTCACCCTCTCTCTCTGTGTCTTTCTCTCCCTGTCTCTCTCACTCTCTCTCACTCTGTCTCACTCTCTTTCTTCTTCTCTATCTTTGTCCTCACTCAGTCTGCTGTGTGGTGGTGGTTCGGCCGAAGCAGTCAAAGTCGATGTTGAACCATCGGTAGATCTCCGCGTGCAGCTTGTTCTTCCTAACTTTCTCTCTCACTCTGTCTCTCTCTCTCTCCGTCTCTCTAACTCTCACCCTCTCTGTCTTTCTCTCCCTGTCTCTCTCACTCTGTCTCTCTCTCTCCGTCTCTAACTCTCACCCTCTCTGTCTTTCTCTCCCTGTCTCTCTCACTCTGTCTCTCACTCTCTCTTTCTTCTTCTCTATCTTTGTCCTCACTCAGTCTGCTGTGTGGTGGTGGTTCGGCCGAAGTAGTCAAAGTCGATGTTGAACCATTGGTAGATCTCCGCGTGCAGCCTGTTGTACTTGTCGCAGATCTGCTGCGGAGTTACCCCCTCTTCCAGGGCCTTCGTCTCCGTGGCCGTGCCGTACTCATCCGTCCCGCAGATGTACAGAACGTTGTAGCCCCGCAGCCGACAAAACCTGCAAGGCAGGGGTAAAACAAAAATGCTTGAATTTTGTTTTTTCGTTTTTGTAGTTTGGAATTTTCTAGTGACAGAAACTCGTCTGTGAAATCCTTGAGAATTTTTTAATTTTTATTATTTTGTAGTCACAGAAACTCGTCTGTGAAATCCTTGAGAATTTTTTTTTATTTTTTATTTTGTAGTCACAGAAACTCGTCTGTGAAATCCTTGAGAATTTTTTTTATATTATTTTGTAGTCACAGAAACTCGTCTGTGAAATCCTTGGGGGAAAAAAATGTTTTTTGTATTACAGAATTTTGTAGTGACAGAAACTCGTCTCTGTGAAATCCTTCAAAAACAAAATGCTTGAATTTTTTTAAATTTCTTTTGGTATTTTGGAATTTTCTAGTGACAGAAACTTGTCTGTGAAATCCTTGAAAAACAAAACGGTTGAATTTAAAAAAAATAAAAATTGGGCATTTCGGAATTTTTTTAGTCACAAAAACTTGTCTCTGTGAAATCCGGGTTGCTCAAATAAGAAATGCAACAAAATTACTGGTTGATCCAAGTTTAATTTTCGTTTTGAAATCGTGGTTACTTGCATTAAAATCGGAATCATTAGTCTCCTTATTACCGTCACTGGTAATGGAAACATATCGGAGTATTTTTTTAGGCTCATGTAGGGCAGATTTGTTGGACCTTCTTAACATTAAAGATTGAAACAGAAGTGCCAAAACATAAGTTTCTGTTTCTGTGGGTTAGTCGAAAGGGCCACTTTTGTGGCAAGTTATCGATGAAAACTAGCGAACTAAGTGAAACGAAAGCTGGAAAGCGTGATGAAGAGAAGTAACTGGAAAAACATGGATTGGATGGAAAAAACACGGATTTAGATAAGTTTTAGACTCAGAATTCGCTGTTCCGAGAATACTCGGAATTAGACCCTGACTGGCTTTCTCCTGTTCTCCGAGAATACTTGGAATTTGTCCGCAATGAGTTAACACTGATACACACGCACATCGTGAAAACACAGCTGCAGACAGCACACAGCCGATGAGGTTTCCCAGAGGAAGCTCTCACACACATACACACACACAACAGAGCTGATTCTAGGATTCTGAAAAAGTGGGGGCGTTCCCCCCCTAAGAATGAAAAAAGGGGGGCAGGTCCAATGGATACGAGGGGAAGGGGGGGGGGAGGCGGCCGATTCAATCTTCGCTAGCCATCGCCACTTCTTCAGCCACTCGTCTTAGAACCGGTGTTCCCTCGCACTAGTGCCGTTATCTTCGGGCTGCTTCTCCGAGACTGTTGATGCAGTAGCTGTTTCTGCAACATCTTCTGCACACTCGTTTGGCAGAGGGTTTATTATTTTTACTTTGCCGCCACAAAAATCAAAGTCGAAGAGCGTCGTTGTCCGCTTCATTTTGAAGAAAATCCAACATGGCGGGTAGGACTCTCGCAACTTCTTGTCGGTAAAACGAGATGAATACGACCGTTTGATTTACACTAACATTGTAAAGGAACCAATGAAATGTCGAGAAATCATTCACTCCTGCTCGATGCTTTCGGTTTGTGCAGACGACGAAGGAATTCCTGCAGCGATCGGTAAAAAGTGCAGGCAGTTCTGCAAATATGCGGGCGTCGGCCCGCGTTTAGACCCGATTATTGCGGGAAGGAACACATTTTGGGGGATTGTACCAATCCCGCGCCCTAGAATCAGCTCTGCACACACACACACACACACACGCACACTTTTCATTCTGAGGACAGGATGAAAAAAAGCTGTCAAGCTTACTCCTTTATCCTCAATAAAGATCATTTTGACTTGACTTGACTTGACTTGACACACACCGACCTGGAGAAGACGTCAGCAGACAGCACGCAGCCGATGATGTTTCCCAGGTGAGGCACGTTGTTGACGTAAGGGAGAGCACTGGTGATCAAAATGTTTCGCTCCCCTTTCTTCGGCAACCTGCAACCGACCGGGAAAAAAAGAAAAGATTCTTAAAATTCAGAAATGGTAGAGTGTATTACACAAAAAAGGATAAAGATGTTCACCCATTCCAGCATTTAGCGTTGAGTTCATGTCTGTGCGTTTGCAAAAATGTTGACTTGTCTCCAAGTAACGAAATTCCAAGATGCTTGTAATAAATTCAATGCTGTTTGTAATGTAGCTGAGAGATCAGTGTTCCCCATGCTTCCAAATTTTTATCATGACCCTTTGCCCCCAAATTTTAAGCGTCATTTGAACATTTTTGAGGGACAAAATAAAAGCCATAATAAATGGACAATATGCTCTAAAATAAAGACAAATCTCTGTAACAATGTGTACTTAAAGCTGCATAAGAGCTTGCCATCACGATGCTGAAGCCAGTCAAATTCTTCACACCAACTTGACTTGAATTTGCGAGTTACTTTCTTTTTTTCATCACTACTGACAGTTGAACTTCAACTTGAAGTAGAACTTGAAGGGCTTGGAACTGGTTCGTGTGTTTTTGTCACCTCACTTAAAACTTCAGAGTCTTTGGAAGAACTTTGCGTCGAAGTTTTCGCAATTCAGCGCCATTTTTTTGCTTCCAAGAAACGCGTGCGCTCGGCTTGGCAGCAGTGCACGTGCGAGCAGCATGGGTGGCGAGAAACAAAGGGAAATTACTCTGTAGTTCATGATAGCTTTTGTCGTCTGCTTCAAGCATGGTATAGTACAGTGTAAAAAAACTATATTATTATTCCCTTCTGAACCTAAACCCCCTTTGTCTCGTTTTGGAATGTTCCATCAAGCGATCTCATGACTCGACTCGAAATGAAACGTTCCTCTTATGGTGCAACAGGTTAAAAAATTAATCTTACTCATTAGGATGATTTTGAATAAATTGAAGTCTTATGATCGTAATTCGACATAAACTGTTATAGAAACAATAATAAAACACTTTGAGGCAATGTAAATTTTATTAATCAAGAGCGTTGCTGAAAAGCAGTGCGTGATAATTTGCCGTGCTCGAGGCTGGGCCAAACACGTGCCGCAATAGCGGCATTCGACTCGATCGAGACACTTTGCGTGTTTCAAATCGTCTTACGGCTTCAAATCACAACCAATTTTTATGAAATAAAGTTATTCTGAAAGATAAATGAACAAAGAATATGTTCGTATGTGCGTTCTTTGCCTTAAAATAGGTTTGGGGGGCAAACTTTAGTGATGAACATGAACCAACTTCTCACCTCCATATCTTGTCTTGCAAGCAATACTCAGCAGCGGCGCAGGCACGGGCTTGAATAGCAAGCCTTTCTCTGATTGGTTGAAAAGTATGAAGCTGGTGCGTCACTTCTGTGAGACGTACGGCGATACGAAAAAACCTAAACGATCTAGCGAGCTTTTCTGTGTCGGCCATCTTCTGACTGGGGGCCGCCGGCCGCCGAATTGCAGTAAATTACGATTTTTACTCGAGGATTTGTAAAGGATTGAACAAGAAAATACCAAGAAACACAACTTAAATCATTTATCTTTCACTCTGTCAAACAACAATTCACAAAAACACAGTAGTTTTGTTTTTTTGTTTTTTTCCAAGTTGGTGACCCAAGCGAAATCCCACTTGTCCAATGGTTTTAGGTACCAGTGTGGCAATGCTAATAGTAGTGAAAGAATAGGCCCAGTATATTTTGTTGATCGTTTCCCGCAAGCCGAAATGGCTTCGACATTCTGATCGCGGCGAACACGTTTGAGGAAGCAATCGGCTGAGAGAAAAACTGTACGTCACAATGACGTGTTGACTGAAAAATTTATACATCAAACTTGAAAATTTGTATGTAATTTACGTACAGATCTGCGTAATCGGGAACAATGGAGAAAATTGAGTAGAACACAGAGGGTAAGGCCACTGCTTATATATCTTGTTGTACACATGGTCATTATACGTGTGTGGGCTTGTGTGCGTGCGTGCGTGTGTGCCCGCATGTGTGTGTCTTTCTTTGTTTTTGTACTGTACTTACTGTTTTTATATTATCTTTTGTAAAGCGCTGTGAGGATGGCTTTGCCATCGAACAGCGCTATATAAGCTTCATTTATTATTATTATTATTATCAAGGTATACTCTGTTAAAAACGAGGGGCACATTGGAAAGGGTCATAGTGCTCACACGGGGTGCTGTCTAGGGGTAGGCGCAGGGAAGTTTTTGACGTCCGTGTTCCACGCTGTCACGGCGGCCTCCACTTCTTCCGCAGGGACCCTTTCCATCGGCACCTAAAAAAATAGAAAAGTTGTGATCTAAAATATCGGCGACTACGTGGTGATTTAATAAATGTTTATAAAAAATTTCACAGTTCTGATATTACTAACAAACATTTGTTACAACTTTCTAACTACTCAAAAACTAGGAATAATGATTTGAAATTACTAACCCAATACAGCAGAACTAACATTATAGAAAGAATTTCTTTAGTACCAATACTGGAATCCTCTTCGAGCACATATCAAGTTGGCACCTAACCATAATCAGTTCAAAAACCTCCTCGATAAAGACCCCAAGCTTCAACAATTGAAATGTATATATGATTGACACATCTAAAAGCGTCCTACTCCTAGTTATGCCAATCATGAAAAAGAATACAAATAATCAGAAAGGACACATTAACCCTTTCACCGCCAAAGTCGCATTTTAGCACCACAGTGATTTAACACCTATGTCACTAAAAAGGCATCAAATTGGGGCCTATTATCCAAAGACCCTGTTGTCTCAGTTTTGGGAAGAAAGGATAGACCTTATTTCATATATGTCACAGAAGAATCCCCAATACTGCAGATGGATTTTGTTCTCTACCCAGATACATTTAATGGACATTTTTGGCTGAAATATGGCTGGCGGTGAAAGGGTTAAGAGGACGCGAGGCCTAGTTGTCCTCATTATCTGACCTGACCTGACCTGACTGACAAGGAATTCGCACGCATGTTCTTTTTTCTCTTTTTTCAATTTGTATTTTTGAACAATGCTACGGAATCAGAATACAACATAAATCTATCATCTTGTTTTAACTCATTAGCATCGCAACGATTTTGAATTATTAAAAAAAACTCACAAATCTCTCCAGCCATACACACAAACAAAACATACATAAACAAAATGAGAAATGAAAGAAGATTACGTGGTTTTTTTACTTCAGGTTTAGACATAGGGAAGTGGTAGATCAGACTTTTGTTAATGTTATATATATTGACTTTATATAGAAAAAAACTCTCTACATCGATTGGTTTCCCCACAACAAACCACTACAAAAGCAAAGTCAGAGGCAAAATTGTGGAGCGAGTTCAGAAGTGACCAAGGTATGGTGTGCACCGATTTACTTCCCTTGAAGCAAATGCATCGAATTGACAGCTATCTATTAATTCCGGACATATATGGCCGGAACGACTTGAATGAGCTAACCCTTTCGCTGCCAATGTTGCATTTCTGCACCACAATGACTCAACAACCCATGTCACTAAACATGGTTCGTGGGGACTTGGAAGAGTGCCCAAAAAGGACCTTAAAAGGACCTTTAAAGGACCAGCAAATATTTTTAAAGGACCTATTTAAACCTTGTTTGTAGTTGTGCTTGCAGACGTGGTGGGCGCAGAGCCAACGCCGACGATTGTGGCTGAGCAGATTTTTTTTATTTTATTTTATTTTTTTGGCTGAGCAGATTCATTTGTTGTTACAGATTCATTTGCTGCTTTCAGCTTTCTTGTGATTTTCAGTCTTTGCATGTTGTTTCAGCACCGACTCTCCCATTGACAAGATGTTGATGTTTTTTTCACAATATGCACAACGAACTGCATGTTTGTTGTCCATCACTTTTCGGACCCAGTCCTTATAAATGTCTTCTCTCAGCCAACGATCCTGAAAACGAACACTTTCCAGGCATTTTTACACTTTTTACTTGAAAACAAGCACTGAAGCAGCCGCATGTGCGAAAAATTTCAACATGGCTCATAAGATATCTCGCCGAATCTCGCGCACGTGACCGGATTTACAGTGACTATTAAAATTAGATCGTCTGCTCGAAAGATACGAAGGCGATCGATTTTTGGCAAATTTTATTTCATTTAATATATTTTTTTTGAGTTCATTTCTTATGACAAGGTACTTAGTTTTGTTTTTTGGCCCGATTAAAGGATTTAAACTGACCACACCAATTTTAAAAGGACCTTTGACTGATTTGAAAGGACCTCCTTGCTGATATAAAGGACTTAACAGGCCTTTTGAAGACCGATCAATTTCACAGCACTTTAAAGCACCTGAAAGGACCCCACGAACCCTGCTAAAAACCAAAAGGGCATCGAATCAGAGTTTGTTATCCAAAAGACCCTATTTTCTTAGTTTTATGAGGTAAGGATAGACCTTACTTTATTTATGCAAGTCACAGAGGAATCCCCAATACTGCAGACCATTTTTTTTTCTCTACCTAGGTTAAGCTTAACCCCTTCCCTGCCAAAAGGGTTAAAACAAAAAAATGACTCACTTCAGGGTTCTCGGACGACGTCGTCGCCTTGGGAGGAGAGGCAGTGGATTTGGCTCCCCCTGCCACCTTTGCACTTTGACCTTTGGCAGTGTCCTTGACTGACTGGGTGTCCTTGACATTGGACGTGGCTGAGAAGGGGACCGGCTGACTCAGCAAAGAATCCTTAGAAGAAAAAACTTTTTTTTTTTTTTACCACATTGACAAAAGCTGCAAAGTTCGAACTTGCCAAATTTGATTGCTACATAGATATAGGAGGAAAAAAAAATCATAGCTTTCGAAAAAAAAACCCAATGACCCCCCCAAAAAAAAAAGTACAGGCAAATATTTACGGAAGACAACAATTTGTGACCCAGCACCATGAAAGGGACATTAACTCTTCTACTACCGTCGGCGGGTTGACCCGCCGGTTTACTGTATACCGTTGCTAGCCACGGGCGGGTTTGACCGCCAGATACTAGGGAAACCCCGGTGTCCCCCTTTGCGCTATTTATATCAAGTGACATCACATCCTTTACTTCCGTGACATGCGCAGTTCGCTCAGGGAAAGCACAACCTTCCGCCATCTTCATTTGTAGGCTAAATTTTGTCATTTTCAATCGATTTTCGTCGCGTTTTCGACGATGGAAACTGACAACTTTTGGCGTGAACCTCTACAAGATGGCGATAGTGCCGACGAAGCATTTACTGTGGAAAAAGTGGCAGAATCTGAACTTAGGCGAATCAAAAAGAGCATCGAAAGTGTTGAAACGATCTTGGGTTTGCAGCAGCAGATCGACACAGGTAAATTTAGTGATGATTCGAGCGAGTATTTTTTTTAATGAATTTTTAAAGTGAGTGTGTGCGAAAATCAGTGCAGCGGCAAAAATTACTTGGTGCGCAACGGTAAACAGTCTAAGTAATACTTGGTAGTAGAAGAGTTAACCCTTTCACCACCAATGTCGCATTTATGCACCACAATGATTTAACACCCATGTCACTAAAAGGCATCAAATCAGGGCCTGTTATCCAAAGACCCTATTTTCTTAATTTTGGGAGGTAAGGATAGGCCTAGTGTTATGCATGTCATGGAGGAATAATATTACAGATTCTTTTTATCTCTACCCAGTTAAGTTTAATGGTATTTTTTGGCTGAAAAAACAGCTGGCGGCGAAAGGGTTAACCCCTTGACTGCCATATAATGTATCACGTACTGACTTGATGACATCACTGATGACGTCGTCAAATGAAGAGGAATAACTCTGATATGCTGGTTTTTGCTCTAACACAGTCAAGAGAGTTATACCACCAGACCATTTTGCCAGATTGGCTCTATCAGTTGTCTTTTTCATAGCATGACTTGCACAATTAATTTTTCTTTAATAATTTTCTCTGGCAGTCAAGTGTCAAAATGACCATTCTGAGAAAATGGCGGAGCTAGAAACTTCATACAATTATCTTTCAAATCATATAAGAACCATTCTTGCAATGCTTTCTGCTTCAGAGTTATGAGCATTTAAATTTGGTAGGGTGACTGTCGGCCATTTAAAGATATTACAGTCTAAAAAACGTTTAGCCTAGCTGAAGAAAATGCATCAACCTACTCATTTTAAAGCACTTTTTGAAATATTTAGAGACATGCCCCCCACCCCCAGCCGAATGTTTTATTTGAGAACATTTTTTTCATGCCAACCTTGAATGCCGTGACCCCTTTGCCCCCCGTGACCTCTGTCAAGGTCGTCTGCACCGCCGGCACCGTCTCCATGGCAGCGACCCAGGCCTTGACCGCGGCATGTTTTTCCAACACACCTACAATCACATCACTGATAATGACATTGGTGCAACTCCCCAAAATGAAAAAAAATGAAAGGCAGGGATCCAGGGACCCATGGCCCCGGCAGGGCCCCGTCGGACAATTCAGGGGGGGACAACTTAAGAGAGATATAACGAAACAGACAGACAGCTAAAATAATAGACAGAGACAGTTTGAGTCTGATAAGCCTCGTGAAATGATTACATTGCCTTTGTAAACTTCCAAGATAGAACAACCAAGTTCAAAATGCCCCAAATTGCTTGTGGTCAATTTTTTTTTTTTTTATGAATTAAAAAAACCTGAAGTTCAGTTTCTGGTAAAAATACAAATACTGAAATCAGTGCAAAACTGAAAGAGCAGCACCCATGTAGTGATAACAAGAGGAAAAACCTTCAAGGCTCACTCGAACAGGAACATGTGGGACAACAACAAACAAAGATGGAGGGGGGTGTCTAAAGTACAAGATTGCCAATAAAATTTTAAAGTACAAATGAAACTATCGCTAATGGATACAACTTTAAAAAACTTTCTTTTTTTTAAAGTGCCCGTGTCGAGAATCAAGAAAATGCCAACGTTAAAGTTTGGAGAGTAGACCACGGGTGCAACATACACACACACACACACACACACACACCGTATTTTCCGGACTACAAAGCGCACCGTTGTCTAAGCCTCACCCCCTGAATTTTATTAACATTCTGGAAAAAAAAACAACGTTAAAGCCGCGTTCAGTGTCTAAGCTGCAAGAGACTAAAAAAGAAAAACAAACCTGAGAAGACGAGCAGACGAACGGTCGAAAGCCACGGCAACTTTGACGGCCCGTGTTGCATTCGCACATAAACTACACACTACAGTCATTGGACTGCCTTATAAAACCTTCACAAATCCAAAACTTTTTTATTTATTTTATTTTTTAGTTGTATCCATCAACAATAGTTTCATTGTACTTTAAAATTGTATTGGCAATCTTGTACTTTAGACACCACCCTCAATCTTTGTTTGTTGTTGTCCCACATGTGCCTGTGCCGAGAATTGAAGCCGGAACCATTGGCATGACAGACAGGCACTCTACCAATGAGCTATCGAGGCTTTCAGTGTTGATGAGTTTCTTAACTCATGTTGCCTGTTGAATACTCTCTAACCCACTAATCTAAAATGTTATCTGTTTGTTACCTGTTTACAGTGTTGTTTTAAGTATTTAATTATTCAAATCATTATTGCTTAAAAGCTTGCATAGACATCGATACGTGTGCAAAGTGTGCACGATGTACGCCTTCTATTTTCCGAGAAAATGCTAACGTTAAAGTTTGGAGATTAGACCA
This sequence comes from Phymorhynchus buccinoides, assembly GCA_017654935.2. NCBI lineage: Eukaryota > Metazoa > Mollusca > Gastropoda > Neogastropoda > Raphitomidae > Phymorhynchus > Phymorhynchus buccinoides. The sequence goes on along the minus strand of CM065712.1, from coordinate 23,723,736 downwards.
CGGACGCAACACACACACACACACAACCGAACAACTATCATACTATAGACACACACACAACCAAACAACTACCATACTATAGACTCACTTAGTGAGCCAAAAACCAGAAGGAGAAGAAAAATAAGAAACAAATCGACAAAGCCAAGCCCAAAACCGCACTACACCACCTGCCCACCCACCTTGGAACGCTTTTTCCTGGCTCAGAGGGTAGAGAGTTCCGAAGATGACGATGTCAGCTGCACCCATCTCTGTCTAAAAAAACCCAACAAAAACAAAGCACATAAATGGTACTGAAAGAAAGCAATGAACTGTAGCTGAGCCTAAAGAAAAAACAACACAAAATCAACATCAGGACATTTTATAGTGCATGAAAAAACTCTATATGGTGGTCATTTATAGTCTCAAGTATTTTCTATATAGTGGAACCTCCTTTATAAGACCTCCCATTATAAGACTCCCTCCCATTTAAGACCTACTTCTCTGAGACATTGCCCTTCTTTGTAAGTATTAAAATTACCTCCCTTACAAGACCTCCCATTATAAGATTCCCTCCCACATAAGACCTACTTCTCTGAGACATTGCCCTTCTTTGTAAGTATTAAAATTACCTCCCTTACAAGACCTCCCATTATAAGACTCTCTCCCACACAAGACCTACTTCTCTGAGACATCGCCCTTCTTTGTAAGTATTAAAATTACCTCCCTTACAAGACCTCCCATTATAAGACTCCCTCCCACATAAGACCTACTTCTCTGAGACAGTGCCCGTCTTTGTAAGTATTAAAATTACCTCCCTTACAAGACCTCCCATTATAAGACTCCCTCCCATTTAAGACCTACTTCTCTGAGACATTGCCCTTCTTTGTAAGTATTAAAATTATCTCCCTTATAAGACCCCTCCCTTATAAGACCTCATGTTGGATGATTTTTGAAGGTCTTATAAGGGAGGTTCCACTGTACAAGTAATTCGATCATGTCAGCCCTCTTCTCCGTTCTTTGCACTGGCTTCCTGTCGCAGACAGAACTGAGCATAAATTAAACACCCTTTGCTATAAATCTATCCATAAAGCTGCTCCATCTTAGATGAAGCCACAGCAAAGCTTGTTACTTCCCTCATCCTATCTCGTCTTGACTACTGTAATGCTCTCCTTTCTGGCCTATCAATCCCTTCTCTATCTTGTCTCCAGCGTATTCAAAACACAGCTGCTCGTCTTGTCCTTAGGAAGAAAAAATTTGATCATGTTAGCCCTCTTCTCCGTTCTTTGCACTGGCTTCCTGTCGCAGACAGAACTGAGTATAAATTAAACACCCTTTGCTATAAATCTATCCATAAAGCTGCTCCATCTTACCTCTGCGACAATATTTCCATCTATACGCCAGCTCGCACTTTACGTTCAGTTTCTGGCCCTCTTTCTCTCCAAATACCTAGGTATAAGCTTTCAACTGTTGGTCGGCGCTCTTTTGCCGTTTCAGGACCGACCTCCTGGAACAAACTTCCTCCAGCCCTCCGTCAGCGACCGACCCTCTCTGCTTTCAAAGCTAACCGCAAAACCCACCTGTTCCCCCGTCATTAAAGCTCCGCTCTCTTTCTCTTCTCTCTCTTGCCATTAGGTCTGTTTCTGCTGTATTCCATTTATGTCATCCGTGTGTGTTCGCTTTGTATAGCACTTTTGCTTGAATGCGTTATGAATCCTAACGTGTGTGTGCGCTTTGATTTGATTTCTATCAAGATTCAGCGCCGTATAAATACTGTATGTTGTTGTTGTCATTCACAATTCTTTTCTTCTTCTGCATTCCCAGGCCATATGGCCATAATGGGCAAGGTACGTATGTGTCCGGTTTTCAGTTTTCACTGGTCTCCCCACTACGTACAGCCGACACATTTCGATTTCGGAGGATCTCAAACTACTAGTCAAAGGAGAAAATTATTTAGAGATTTTTGGGGGAAAAAAGGGCAGGAGAATGGGCCAATAAGTCAGAAAGATAGTGGATAATAGAAAGCAAAGGAAAAAGGCAGAGTCACAGAAAGCGACAGATTAGGGGAAGTTTCAAGCACATAACTTCCAAAAGGTGGGGGAACTATTTTTACGAAAGGCATGGGGAGAGACTCGTGGAGGGGGGCGGGGTTGTCCAGCTCCCCGTATGGAAGCATGAGGCGTCCACCCACTGCCCCAGTAATTCACAATAAATTCTGGTTGAAATTTAAATTCCAAAAGAAAGAGTTACTGTATTTTACTGACTATAAGGCGATACTTTTTTCCTTGACTGACACCCCCGCGCCTTATAACACGACCAATAAAAGTGTAAGAAAATATACTAATTTTCTGTAAAATTTGGGGGTGCACCTTATAATCACACATCAGGTGCGCCTTAACTCTTCTACTACCGTCGGCGGGTTGACCCGCCGGTTTACCGTATACCGTTGCTAGCTACGGGCGGGTTTGACCGCCAGATACTAGGGAAACCCCGGTGTCCCACTTTGCGCTATTTATATCAAGTGACATCACATCCTTTACTTCTGTGACATGCGCAGTTCGCTCAGGGAAAGCACAATCTTCCGCCATCTTCATTTGTAGGCTAAATTTTGTAATTTTCAATCGATTTTCGTCGCGTTTTCGACGATGGAAACTGACAACTTTTGGCGTGAACCTCTACAAGATGGCGATAGTGCCGACGAAGCATTTACTGTGGAAAAAGTGGCAGAATCTGAACTTAGGCAAATCAAAAAGAGCATCGAAAGTGTTGAAACGATCTTGGGTTTGCAGCAGCTGATCGACACAGGTAAATTTAGTGATGATTCGAGCGAGTATTTTTTTAAATGAATTTTTAAAGTGAGTGTGTGCGAAAATCAGTGCAGCTGCAAAAATTACTTGGTGCGCAACAGTAAACAGTCTAAGTAATACTTGGTAGTAGAAGAGTTAAAGTCCATAATATATGGTAATAACAAAAACAGGGTACAAGGGCCCCATCAACAGAATGTCTGTTTCTGGGAAAATTAAAAAACAACTGAAATCCGTGTAAAACGGGCATACCATATTTTTGGGACTATAATAATAATAATGAACATTTATAGCGCCTAATCTTAAAAAAAGCCCTAAGCGCTTGCGCACCCGCCCAAATTTTACACAAAATTCAGATTTGTACTGTTTTATTAGTCATATTATAAGGCGCAGGGGTCTCAGTCTGGGGGAAAGGTATCGCCTTATAGTCTGTAACATACTGTACTATATGTTCTTACTGTATTATCAGTCACATTATAAGGCGCAGGGGTCTCAGTCTGGGGGAAAAGCATCACCTTATAGTCTGTAACATACAGTAGTTGCACCCATGTGTACCTTACCCATTATGGCCTGGGAACGCAGAAGAAGAAGAAGAAGAAGAAGAAGAAGAAGAAGAGTTTCCCTTACCCCCGCCAAATGACCTTGACCTTTCAGCTTCTTCTCAAGGTCGGCCAGTAGAGGGGTGAAGAGCTGTAGCAGATCTTTCTCCGATCGACCGTGGCCAACTGTCGACGCCAGGTAAGGCACCGCCACCGGCTGAACCACAAAACAATAATAGCAATAATAATAATAGCATGGACAATATGGGAATAATAATAATAATCATATAGTAAAAAGGCAACTGTCCGTCCGTGTGTGTGTGTGTGTGTGTGAAACACAAAATGGGCCTTATAACTCTGCCGTTTTTCGACCGAATCACTTCAAATTTGCTGTGAGCCCTAACGGAGCGATGGCAACGGCAACCGAGGTGGCCGTGTCATTTGCGTGGTTTCGCAAATGCGCGAAACGCGCATCCGCCGGCTTCTCGGCGCCCGTATCTCTGGCGTTTCTGGGCCAATTGCCTTCGAATTTGGCAGGAAGATGACCGGGGCCGGGGACTATCCGTGTGCCAAACTGGAAGCGAATCGGTTCAGAAACGCGTGCGCTATACGCCGCTTCACCTTTTCACGAATAACTCCGCCGTTTCTTAACCGCATCGCCTCAAATTTGCTGTCATGCTTGCTATGACCCGGGCAAAGCATGGCAGGAAATTTGAACAGCATCCGTTCATAAATGCGTGCGACATGCACCAATTTACAGTTTCGCTCACTAGGCGAAACGACATATGTCCAAACGTGCTGTTATTAAAGGGGGGGGGGGGGGGGGGGGGGGGGGGGGGGGGGGGGGGGGGGTGGGGGGACTGCTGTGGGCATGAGACCATGGTTCACACATGCTGGGGTGACGAGTAGGTCAGCCAGCTGGTTATGGGTGGGGTAGGGGGTGGGGGGGGGGGGCAGTGGAGATTACAAGGGGATGACACTACACATATCTGTATTATTAAAAAAATCGGGACTTTACTGGCTTAGCACTGCCTCCGGGCATTGCCTCCAGTATTGTTCAATACTGCCATGGGGTTAAAACTGCCACGGGAATTAACTGCCACGGGGCGATTGCTAGTAATAATAAAGAAAGCTTATATAGCGCACATTCCAGGCTAGCTGCTCATGGTGCTTTACAAAAAATACATTTAACCAAATCACATCAATGCCCATGCTCGCACGCACACAAGCACACACACTGACGAACACAGCATATCATTTACATGCGCATGCACACATACATGCATACGTACGTACGTGCGTACATACATAAACACACACACATATATACACCTATATACTCTGGTCTTTCCACTGACATAGGTGCTGTCAGACCATCAGTGTTTCCTATACCACCATGGGAACTCCACAAAGCGCATTTTGATATTGACCACACAAATATAAAAAAAGATGTGGTTTATGTATTACTTCTACAGTTCAGTCCTATCCATTCATATTGATTGTGCATACACCTGCATGCACCCACTTTGATATTTCACACACATATCCACAAATTCACATGCACGCAAACACTTTAACATGCATACAATTTTTTTATTTGAAATTTTTTTTATTTAATTTTAATTATTTTTTTTTTTAAATATTTCTTTTTGTATAATATCACGAGAAGTGGATAGACGTTAAATGAAAGACACACACACACACACACACACCTATGCCTACACACGCACGAGCACAAGCACACACGTGCATGTACGGAAACATGCGCACATGCACAAGCACATAACAGCGATGTGTGTAGGGAGAAAGGTGGCAGAGTGGTTAAGACGTTCGTCTGCCAAATGTAATGCGTGACTGTAATGCGTGAGTGACCCGGGTTCGAATCCCGGCCTCGCCCTTTCTTTCTAGCTTGACAGGAAAATCGAACTGAACGTCCAGTCCTTCGGATGGGGACTTAAAGCTAGTCTGACCCGTGCGCTTTACGCACGTAAAAATCCCACGGCAGTAAGAGCAGGGAGAAATCCCGAAGAAAAGAAAAATCTGACAAAATCCAAGTAAAAGGAGCCCTCGTTTAAAAGGCGATCCACACCTTGCAAAAGAAAGTCGAAGTTTGAAGCCCGTACACATCTTGTGAACGCTTACCGACCGCCATTATTGTTGTTGTAAACGAGAGTTGGCTCCCTTCTCAAATAATCGAAACTTCCGTTTTTGCGACTTCCGGTTGTTGTGTTTGGACAATTCTTCGCGCAAACTGGTAGAATTATGGCATTTTAACTCTTCTGCTGCCGTTGGCGGGTTGAGCCGCCCGGTTTACTGTATACCGTTGCTAGCCATGAGCGGGTTTGACCGCCAGATACTAGGGAAACCCCGGTGTCCCCCTTTGCGCTATTTATATCAAGTGACATCACATCCTTTACTTCCGTGACATGCGCAGTTCGCTCAGGGAAAGCACAATCTTCTGTCATCTTCATTTGTAGGCTAAATTTTGTAATTTTAAATCGATTTTCGTCGCATTTTCGACGATGGAAACTGACGACTTTTGGCGTGAACCTCTACAAGATGGCGACAGTGACGACGAAGCATTTAGATTTTACTGTGGAAGAAGTGGCAGAATCTGAACTTAGGTGAATAAAAAAGAGCATCTTGGGTTTGCAGCAGCAGATCGACACAAGAAATTCTCGTGATGATTCGAGCGAGTAATTTTTTTTAATGAATTTTTAAAGTGAGTGTGTGCGAAAATCAGTGCAGCGGCAAAAATTAGCAACAGTAAACAGTCTAAGTAATACTTGGTAGTAGAAGAGTTAAGCTCTACAACGATGCTTTTTACATCCAATGAAGGGTTGTGGCATCTGTTGGACGGTATCTCGGACGATAACATGGATTTTGAAGCATCTTAACATGAGTATTCGTCGTATCGGCGACTCGTTACCCACTTTCGATGTTGTGACTTACAGTAGACTGTACTGAACACGGCAATCGTTGCCTCTCTTCTCACAATTTTTTTCACTAATAGGGTGCCCTCGTTTATTAGGCACATAGGTCGAAATTGGATACAAAAATATCGCCTTATAGTTCGAAAATGACGGTAATGCTTCAAGTCAAGATTCTTTGGTGTTCAGTAACCTATGTGTATTGTGTCTGTTAGGAAAATTTCGGTAAAGGTCAAGATGTGCCTACCCCCCCCCCCCCCCCCTTCCATTTCTCAGGTAATTGTATTTTTACGTTTGGAATTAGTCTTGGCAAAAGCCAGTATTCTTGCTCGATCTGTCACCAAAATTCACATTTTGCTTAGTTTAACCTTTAGCACACTGCAGGCGCACTGTGTCGCCGAGCAGATTCTCTCCCCTGTAACTGCAGGCGCACTGTGTCGCCCAGAGAGGGGTACCCCCAAACCAATGCTTCGCGGACCTTATTTTTGTTACTAATAATAGAAACTACCTCACTGTAGCTTCAGAATGAGGCTCGGCTCCTTGCTTCTCTTCCAGCAAGCCGCCATTTGCTTTTTTTAGTAGTTGTATGAATTTTTCAAAGTTTCAATCGGTCAGAAAGTAAAGTTCACTATCAAATATGGCGGATTTCCGTGTTGCGAAGCTTCCTACTGGAAATTAGCGTCGATGTTTGTTTAAATCATGAATTCTTAGGCTTTGTTAGGTCGGATATCGACAGTGAAAGGGTGATAGAAGATCGTAATGCAGTAGAAGGGGGGGTAGCCGATGTCAGTGTGACTCGATGAAGACGATCCAATATCGATTCGAGCCGCGATTGTGATTCGGTTCCGATTTTGACTACTAGGTTGAATTCAAAGAAAATGATGCCTTTCATATATATTCTTAATATTTCCGTGAGTTATTTCGTTAAAGGGATCTTAGACATGAGTTAGTTAGTCAGTGGGCGAACTTTGAAGCAGACGGCACTCATTCCAACCGTGCCGAAACAGTAAGTCAACACTTTCGCTTTGTTGATTTCGCTTCTTTTTTTTTTTCAAGAACAAAACATACACGGACAGCAAAATACATCATATCAAAACTTTCCTCAATCATCTCTTTATTATTATTCCAATAATCAAGTCTGCACACAACACACAGAGAAAATTATAGCATTTTTAATCAAGTGGGTGTAAGCATTTTTCACCGCCTCATAAAGAATGCAGTGGCAGAGTACGGAATGTCATAAAAAATGCAGGGTGCTAAAGGTTAATAGTTCCTTCCTAAATTAATACTAGTCATATTATATATAAGGTGCAGGGATCTCTCAAGTCTACGGAAAAAAAGGTTCGCCTTATGAAGTTATAGCCCGAAAAATATGGTAAACTCTTAACCACATTAACTCACAATCAACTGAGTTGCCTCCCATTCCAGCCACTGTTGGTCTTCGTCGCTGACGGACTGACCTCCCTTGGACAGTAAATAGCTGGAAGCAAACACAGAATCAAACATCAAGTCATGCATTTGATAACTTTTCTTCACATCTACTAGTTATCGTCCATCGAAAACCACACACACACAGATACACCAGGGCTCCCAGGGACCCCCATTTGGGGGTCTATGAAGTACTAAAATTCTAAAGAACCCTCTAAAAGAATGTGCAGGGGATCCCAGGGATGCACTAGAAAAAATTCTTTTTAGCATTCGCAATGCCACTGGGACCCTCTATCCCGCCTCTAGGACCCTCTATACTGTAAGTGAAGGAGTCCCTGGGACCCCTTGTTTTGCGGGACGATTGGGAGCCCTGGGTAGCCTAAAAACTAGAAAGCCATCTCACCTGACGGTGGCGTTGGGAGAGAAGAGAAACTGGTCGGGTCCAACCTCTAGGACTGGCAGTCTGCTGTCTTTGAAGTAAGGCACCACTTTACCTGCAGCACACAGATTATGGTAATATAGTAAGGAATGACCTTAACTCATTCGCATCGCAGTGACTTTTGAATCATTCAAAACACTCACAAATCACTCCAGCCACACACACAAACAAGCTTCTATTTTCTTCTTTTTATAACTCCTATATGATTATATCCACTTTTCTTCTTCTTGATCTTTGTTTTGTTTGTTTCTTTCTTTCTTTTCTTTCTTTCTTTCTTTCCTGTAGAGCAACCACAGTCACTTCTGACTATTCTGTCGCTGTAACTTTAGGGGAATCTGCGGAAATGCACACTGAGGTACTACTGAGAAGAACAAAAAAAAAAGTTGACAGTAGAACTAGAAGAAGAGGACAGAAAGCCTGGCCCAGCCAGCCAGGTTCCGCTAATCGTCCCCTAACGTGATGCCGCGCCAAGCGAGAGAATGACCCAGCCAGCCAGGTCCCGTTAATCGGTGGGGCCCCAACGTGATGTCGTGCCACTGGAAAAAAGAGGGGGCGGGGGGGGGGAAAGAAGAAGAAAAAAAAGAAAGAGAGAGAGAGGTGGGGTGGGGTAAAGTTACTGTGATTTGGAGACCCAGGACACGAAGGTGCCCAAGGTCCCCGCCTCAACAGCCTGCTCCGGGAGGTTGTTCCATGCCTTGATGGTGCGTGGCAGGAAACTGGCCTGTCTCATGTATTCCCGTAGATCCTCTAAAAGTTCACAGCGACATACTAGTCAAAAGTGACTGTGGTTGCTATAATAATAATAATATTAATAATAACTCTTATATAGCGCCGTTCTCCTGGCGCAGCAGGACTCACAGCGCTTTACAAAAAACATACATACAATAATCATGAAGAAAAACAACATAATTATACAAAAGTGGAAACACAACCATAAAAAAAATCCATGAAAAAACCAATTAGCCCATTATCGCACTGCACGCACACATAGACCAACTCAGCAAAAACTCACAGAGGGTGAACTGAAGGGGAGAAGACACAGGAGATCAACAGAGGTATTTTTGAAGAGAACAGTTTTCAGTTTTCTATGCAGGCAATAGAGAGCAGAGAGAGAGAGAGAGAGAGAGAGAGAGAGGAGAGAGAAGAGAGAGGAGAGAGAGAGAAGAGAGCTTGAGAGAGAGAGAGAGAGAGGTTCACTCACAAAAAGTCATGATCTTCTAGTTCTAGAACTGACTGAAGAAAGTGTAGAGTTTGCGGCAATATTATTGATTAACATTTCTTCCCCTCAACCCAAAACGGTACAAGTGCAGTTGTAGTGCACGCGCACTATAACTTCACTTGCGACAAGTGCAGTTGTAGTGCATGCATGCGCACTAGTATAACTTCTTCACTTGCGCTCCAAGTGTCAAGTGTACTATCCGGGACAGAAAATATTGGTGATTTTTTTTACGGAAAAAGTGATATTTTCATTCTTCAAATCCCCTATAGAGACAGCACTTTTTCCGTCTAAGATGGTTCAGATAGTGTTGTGACTGTGACTGTGAGGGGAAGTAATGTTAATATTGCCTTCCCGTAGATCCTCTAAAAGTTCACAACGACATACTATTCAAAAGTGACTGTGGTTGCTATGCGGAAGAAGACAGAGAGAGAGAGAGAGAGAGAGAGAGAGTAGAGACTAGGTTCACTCACACAAGAAAAGTAATGATCTTCTACAACTAAAGAAAGCGTGAGAGTTTGCTATCAGGAAAACACAATTCGGCAAAGAGTTAATATTATTCATTGACAGAAAGAGAACATTTTTCACTCAACCCATTTCAGTTGTCACTCACTTCCATGTTTCACGTCTGCTTTATCAACAGAAACTCCAGACAGCTTCGCAGCTGTTAAGACTTTGATTGCTTGAAAATTGCCAGAATCCAAATAAAGCTTCATGGCGAAGCTGCGTCTGATGTGGGCTTTTAATTTTCTTCGAAATCCTCACCCCTGTTGACTAATTTGGAACTTATATTCTACTCAAATTTGTTTTCAAACCGGTTTCGTCAGCTTTCACAAAAGCGTGACAAGATCAAGCATGGATGACGTAAGGGGAGCAATCGCGATGTAATATTTAGAGTTAAAAAGCGCATGACAGAAACCAAGAAAACGAAACTAGGAGTGTGTGATGTGTGTGGTGTGTATGTGTGTGCACTGTGCGTGCGTGTGCGTGTGCGACGTGCGTGGATGCGTGCGAAGCGTGCGTGCGTCTTTGCGACAAATGCGTGCGTGCATTTCGTAAGTGAGTGTGTGCGAATTGTGTGTGTACTGCATTGACCAGCCCGTGTGCGTGTGCGCAGTCAGCGGCGTGCGGCGCGCGCGTGAGTGCGGGCGTTGCGCGCTCAGCGCGTGTGTGTGCTTGTGTGTGCATGTGCGTGTGTATATGTAAATTTATGCATTTAGGATGCATTTAGGATTCAAAAATCAACAAAGGGAATATGAAATCTCATGGCACAGATAGACATAAAATTAGAGACATGCACAGAAGAAAAAGAATTAGGGGAAAGACGGGTAAAAAGCGCATGGGCGGTAAGAAGCCCACCCCAATTTCTCATGAAATAAAGAAAATTTCAGTCAAATTTGACGAATGCTAGACATTAACGCTCGTTCTCATGGGCAAAATGAGACTGAAATATTGCTTCATTTCATGGATAATATAATTGGGGTGGGCTTCTTACCCCCATGCGCTTTTTACCCCCGTCTTCCCCTGAGGGGTGATCTTTGATCCTAATCTTAAGTTTGAAAAACATATCACAACAGCTGTTGGCAAGGCAAATAGAATGCTGGGGCTGATTAGGAGGACTTTTTCAGGAATAAAAAAATAATGTGTTTATAAACCTGTATAAAAGCTTGGTGAGACCACATTTAGAATATGGGAACCAAATTTGGAACCCATATCTCAAAAGATAGTCTGTGTCAATCGAAAGATGCCAGAGGAGAGCTACTAAACTGATAAAATCTAAATAAAGACTATGGTGAAAGGATTGGAATGTGAAAAGGCTGCCGCAGGCTATGGATTTGCCATCCTTGAAATACAGGAGGCTGCGAGGAGACATGATAAATGTTTATAATTTTGTTTAACAATACTGACTTGACTAACAAAAGATTTTTTCAGCTCTCGAACTATTCGAAAACTAAAAAGCTGTGAATTAAAAAATACTAATACAATACAGCAGAACTAAAATTAGAAATTTTTTTTTTGCTAACAGAGTTGCCAAGTAACCTCTCTGCACAAATCAAGCTTGAACCAAACCTTAACCAGTTTAAAAACTCCTGGACAAAGACCCTAATTTGACAGAATTGAGATACCAACATGACTGAATTGTGTCATCAAACCGTCCACAGCTGTGCTCAATACTAACAAGACTTATTGAAAGGCACTTCATAGGCCGCGAGGCTATTGCCGCTCATTACGCTGACCTGACCTGACCTTACTTCTGACCAT
>CM065712.1:23688122-23711642 GCA_017654935.2 Phymorhynchus buccinoides | reverse complement strand
AGAAATGGGGCCGCCGTACCCTTTATAGGGCTAATGATAGTTGGGACAATCAGTGGTCTTTCAAGGAAAAATAAGCTGGGGGTCCAGGGCCGAAGACAAAAGTCTCAATAAAAATTCCATGCACATGAGAGATTAAATTTTTCTGTCTTATCAATGCCATTCTCATGCATTTTAAAATAATTTTTGGTGTTCAAACGGTTTCGCTGAGTTCTGTGCGGCTCTTCAGCGGAGGTGTCTACCTGCCTGACATCTCTACGTGTTGTCCGATAACCCTGTCCGCATTCTCGTGATGCTTTCTCATTGTTGACATAGCCATGTAGTAGGGCAACAGTTAAAAGAGACCTGTACTGTGTGTGGAATTTGGAACTTTTATTTTTTTTATTTTTTTATGCGGTTTGGACTATTGATCATGTCCTAACACATGTTTTGTTCCCTTTAAAACAATGGCTTGTTCATGCGATCGGTTAGACAAATAGCATGTAGTAGGGGCTCGAACAGTAACGATGGCGAGTGAGCTGTGTATCTTAGGTGATCAATTTGGAACTCTTTTATTTTTTTAAGGTTATGCAGATTTTTTAGTTTCATCATGCTCTAACACAACAGTTTTACGTTCCTTTACTCTAATGGCTTGTATCACTGGTTGACATCAGCCTGGAGGTAGGGCCAACAGTAACATGAGAGTGTCTGTACTTGGTGATAATTGGTGAACAGACGTTGTTCGGGCTTTCTTCTCACTTTTCTTTTAAGGGTATGACGTGGGATCCTGTCTAACACAACAGTTTTACGCCCTTTACTAACAAATGGCTTTTATCATTGATTCTGACATTAGCCTGTAGAGGGGCGCCCAAGACTGTAACATGAGCTGTGTTCGCCATGAATAATAGTAGCTCGTAAAATAGTAGCTTCGTCTGTTACGTGAGAGTCTAGTATGTGCTGACAGTGCCACAGCACATTTCACTTTTTTCTGTACTACTTTAACCATTCTAACTTATAACCACTACCCGCTAAAACCCTAACGCTCTATCCCGTCATTCAAATGAATAGGTGAAATGTTGTGTGTTCATGCTCTCATGTCGCAAATACACAATCGTCCAGTATCGAGCTACTTATTTTTACAGGCGACTATTTTCAATGCGACAAGCTGTACATGGCGATAAGTTGGTAAGACAGGCTGTTCCCTTTCTAAGGGTATGAGAGTTTGATCATGTTCAACACCTCACTTTTTTCACGCCCTTGCTAAATGGCTTGTATCATTGGTTGAACACTAGCTGTAGTAGGGGGCCAACAGTAAATGAAGCTGTGCCTCTAGTATATTCTGCATTTCTACAGGTACGTGGGAATAGTATCATGGTACAGCTTACGAATTGTTTCTTGTGGAAGAGACTTAGGCCGGGTTTTCACATTAGACGCGTAAGTTCCGTACATAAAACCCCTAAATACGTGGAAGAAAGAAGGATAAAAAGTTTGCGCGCATACAGCCAGACCTGTTTACTCTATTCTTTTCGAGTAGTATTCTACTCAATTTTGGACCTCGACTACTCTTCAAAACCTGAAAATAATGCTCTAATTACTAATTTTCAGTGAACATTGCTTGATGGTTTCATGAATAAAACTACACATTTTGGACCCTAAACTACTCATTTCAGCTATCCAGACAACCTCAAGACTTGTGTAGGGGATAAACAGGCCTGGTATTATAGGGGAAATTCGGACCTTTGCGCAAATCTTTCCCCTTCTTTAAGTGTTTCACTATTTATTGGATTGCGGCACGGGGTTTTCCGCACGGAATATCAGCTTAAATGTGTGTAACACGGCCTAAGACTTACACTAGGGGACGTTTGCACTGGCTGTAGTGCTGCAGCCAAAGGGATTGGTTGGTTTTTTAGGGGGTGGGGGGGGGGGCAAAAAGTTCCCCCAACGCCAGCTGTCCTCAAATCCCTTTGGCCGAGAGAGTGGGGATGTACCCTGGGCAAGGCATTTCCACTATGAAACTAATTTTAGCTCAGCCCACCGGCTGGAATAGCAGCTGCCCTCTCTGCTATCTGTCACTCATGGTCGGAAGCGACTGACACAGTGACAGGCTTACAGACGCAACATAGCAGAATATTTTTTTGAAATTGTTTTCCTCTTAAAAAAATATAATACCTTACATCAGGCCCTTTGCTCAAACGGCTTTTATCACAGGTTGACATTAGCCTGTAGTATGGGGCCAACAGCAACATGAGAGCTGTACCACGACTTTCAGGCCCTTTGCTCAAACGGCTTTTATCACAGGTTGACATTGGCTGGGACTCTGTAACTATGGGGCCAACAGCAACATGAGAGCTGTACCACGACTTTCAGGCCCTTTGCTCAAACGGCTTTTATCATTGGTTGACATTGGCCTGTAGTATGGGGCCAACAGCAACATGAGAGCTGTACCACGACTTTCAGGCCCTTTGCTCAAATGGCTTTTATCATTGGTTGACATTGGCCGGTAGTAGGGGCCAACATGCAACATGAGAGCTTCGTACCACGACTTTCAGGCCCTTTGCTCAAACGGCTTTTATCATTGGTTTAGACATTAGCCTGTAGTATGGGCCAACAGCAACATGAGAGCTGTACCACGACTTTCAGGCCCTTTGCTCAAATGGCTTTTTTTTTCTTCTGTTGACATTAATGGCCTGTAGTAAATATGGTTGCCAACAGCAACATGAGAGCTGTACCACGACTTTCAGGCCCTTTGCTCAAACGGCTTTTATCACTGGTTGACATTAGCCTGTAGTAGGGGCCAACAGTAACATGAGAGCTGTACAATAGATGATTTTTATAAAAATCAATAGAAAATCAATCGTGGTAACCGTTCAGTTTTTCGTGGAAGACTGTGACTCTCTAACTAGGGGGTCATGTGCTCCCGGCTCTAGTGCTGCAGCCAAAGGGATTGGTTGGCCTTTGGGGGGACCTTCCCCAACGCCAGCTGTCCTCAAATCCATTTGGTCGAGAGAGTGCGGGAGTACCCTGGGCAGGCATCTCCACTAATAAACAAATTCTAGCGACCCGCGCCATGGGCAAGGCATCTCAATAGTTATCTGCCCCCTCTGCTATCTGGCAGTCATGGTCATGGTCGAAACGACGGACTGGCGGCGATGCAACACAGCAGAAATTATCTTCGGAATTTTTTTTCTTTAAAAAATGTCATGGGTGCTACTCTTTCATTTTTTACACTGATTTCAGTATTTTTAATTTTACCAGAAACTGAACTTCAGTTTTTTTCATTTAAAAACTTCATCCAAACATACAATTGACCACAAGCGATTTGGGGCTGTGAAGTTTTGAACTTGGTGGTTCTATCTTGGAAGTTTACAAAGGCATTCAGATTCAAGTTATGTCTCTCATTGTAACTGCGTCTGTCCGCTATTCATTGTCTCTATCACTGTAACTGTCGATCTTCACCCTGCCTTTCAGTTTTTTTAATTTTGGGGAGTTGCACCCATGACAAATAATAATACCTGCAGGGCTCCCTAGGGACCCCCATTTGGGGGTCCATGAAAGCCACCCCCTAGAATTCTAAAGGACCCTCTTTCTTAAGAATGTGCAGGGGGGTCCCAGGGATGCACTTATAAAAATGGGCAAAATAACAAACCCCCCACTAGTCTTTACATTCCAAGTTATGACCTATCAAGGAACTTTCAACATCCATTTATGTATGGTAAGCAAGGCAATTTTCACTACTTGGCCTAATTCATTGTATTGCTGATTCAAAACCCTCTTTTTATATGTTATTGTTTCAGTTTCCCCAATAATTTACAGTCTGGACTATCTAAATCATTCCTGACTGTCTCATAGCCATCGATATCTTTACTTTGCTTATGTGTGTGCGTGCGTGCGTGCGCATGCGCACTATCATTGCATGGATGCTCCTTCTTTCAGGATGTCCTGAATTGCAGGATTTTTAAATTGCTTAGAGCCTGCGTCGCCGGATTATGAGAATTTTGAGAAGCAACGATTTTCTTACACACACACACACAAACTTGTACAATAAAAAGGGCCTATATAAGCATTTGCTATATTCAAAGGAATGTAGCACTTGTACTAGTCTAGAGGGGTGAAAAAAGAGCAGTAAATGTGTGTGTGTGCTGCTCCTGCACTCCGCCGGGGCCGCCCCCTTGCAGGATTTTTGAAATTTCCCAGGAGCACCCATGTCATTGGGACCCTCTATCCCTCCTCTAGGACCCTCTATACTGTAAGTGGAGTCCCTGGGACCCCTTGATTTTGCAGGACGATTGGGAGCCCTGACCTGATGTGCGGCCCTTTGCTGAAATGGCTTTTTAATCATTGGTCGACATTAGCCTTGCAGTAGGGGCCAACAGTAACATGAGAGCTGTACATAGATGATTTTTAACTCTTCTAGCACCGTGGGCGACTA
The DNA here is from genome assembly GCA_017654935.2 of Phymorhynchus buccinoides. Classification (NCBI taxonomy): domain Eukaryota; kingdom Metazoa; phylum Mollusca; class Gastropoda; order Neogastropoda; family Raphitomidae; genus Phymorhynchus; species Phymorhynchus buccinoides. The sequence continues at coordinate 23,707,237 of CM065712.1, read as the reverse complement.
CGTTCGCCCGCTACAGCACTCTACACTCCCACCAAATGCAAAGACATCCACTGCCACTTGTCTATTTTTAGGAGCTTATGTTCTCCCCCGTGGGGGGATACTGGGGGGAGTTGTACAATAGTTCCCCCACCTTCTGGAAGTTCTGTGCTTGGTAACTTCCTCTAATCCATCTCTCTTTGACTCTGCCTTTTCCCTTTGCTTACTGTCATCTGCTATCTTTCTATGGTCCATTCACTGGTCCATTCTGCCTTTTTCCTTCAGCCGAAGTCGGACATGCTGGGCCTAACCATTTCTTAGTTAGGCGCATAACGGCAGCATGATGCATTTACGCTCATATGAAAGATTGTGGAATAGTAATAAAGAAGAAATACGATAGAAAATTCAACATAAAACGTGCGCGCGCACACACACACACAGTCTCTCCCTCTCAGATTTGAACACAAATCTCCAAAGTCCAGACCAGCTTTTTAAGAGTTTATTTTAAATAAGCACCTGCAATTTGAATGACCTTCAATATGAAATCACAATGTCAGCATCGCTACAAGTAGAAGAAGAATATTTGCAGATTCATCGACATATACCGTATTTTACGGACTCCAAGGCACCTGCAAGACCCCCCCCAAATTTTACACAAAATTCAGATTTTTTTCCTATTTTCTTACTAATTTTTGAGTCCACACTAAAAGGGTCTGAAGGAAAGGTATCGCTTTAATTTAGTTCTATGGACTCGGAGTGAGAATCGCACAAAAGTATGAACAGAAAGTTTCGGAAAACAATTAACTCAAATCCACTATTGAGGATACACTAGGTGTGGGGGTGCTCCAGAAAGCTTAATTCTTAAAAAAGAAATGTGCATAAAGATCAGACTTTATGACCCTGACCCAGTCCATCAACATGGTGCGAACTTGGCAAGGATGTCCTGAAGTCGAGGATTTTTTTGTCCAGGATTTTTTTCACTTTTGTTCTGCCTGGCAGGAGTCGTATCGCTGGATTATGAAAAGAGAGTAATGCCCTTTGTGCAATGTCATGAAGTTTAACCAGAAGTGAAAGTGTAACGAGAGCCTGTCAATTACATTGGAAACTGGTGTGTGTCCCTTCATGCTTCCAGGGGGCATTGCCCCCCCTGGAGCTAATAAACCGCAGGATTTTGGAAGGCATTGTGCTGCTCCCTGAAGTTTAACCTGGACCCCTGTCTTGCAGGATTTTTAATTTTTTCCAGGAGCAACCCCCATGTGTGTGTGTGTGGTGCCGTGTTTGTGCAGCATGCGTGGTGTGCCTGCGCGTGCCTGCGTGTGTGGGTGCCTCTCTCTGTGTGTACCAGTAGATTTGGATGGTGGGAATGAATGGGATGGGTCGGACTCTTGCATCAAACAGGCAAGGAAGACAAAGGTTTCATTTCATACCCACTTGGGCCACAGAAACACACAACAATAATCAGGTGCGAGGAGTATGACCATGGAAAAAAAAATTAGAGTACCAAAGGGGGTTGCGTATCCCTCAAAATGATGCAAACATTGACGTGTTTCTTTACGATTTCAAGGGGGGGGGTTACACACGGACCCAACCAAGGTGCAGACCCGTTAGTACTCTAGGCATTTACAAATGTTAAGGTCCAGCTTAAAAATAGATGTCAATTTTTTCGGGGAAAAAAAATCTATTTTGTGGACAGTTTATAACATAAAACTTGGAAGGAGCCAACCTTCCTTCGGATGACTTTTAAAACCGAGGTTCATGCATGCACAAGATCTTGCGCACATGTTAACCTTCACCCTGTTCAACTATTGTCACGATGGGGCGGGTTTTCCAGTACCCATACTCATCAAAAAGGGAAAGGGACAGTCACCATGATGTTCTATCCTTACTCCAGATGTGTTTATCCTTATCCAGATGGCGCGGGTGTCCCACTACCCATACTCAATGCACTGCAGTGGCATATTTCTGCTCTTTTAAAGTATGGGTCGTAGGATACCCGCGCAATCAGTGACAAGCATGTTCAAATGACGCATTATATTACGTCATTTGTATTTTATACACATTAATGAAATTTAAGACGCATAAAGCCATTAACGTTTTTGATACTCATGAAATTTTTTGATGATTGCTTAGTTTTTGAGATATAAGTTTTTATGTGTCTCTGGGTACTAGAATACCCAGGAAGCATGGTGAAGGATAAAGCTCATTCCACTAAGGGGTAGGCAGACCTGTTTACCCTTATAATGAAAAACCCGGAATTTGCCACAAAAAAACCCGGAATTTGATAACAAAAACCGGAATTCACATGATCTGTACACGACTCGCGATAAAGCGGTTTCTTCTTTCCGCGAACATCGGCGTCGATTTTCAATATTGTGATGATTTCTTGGCTCAATTTTGCCAGAAAAGTTTTATTAGTAAATTCAGTCACTAATTCTTAGTCAATTTTAGTATAAAACAAGCTGGAAAAAGCAAAATACCTGGAAATGTCCACGATGGGACAGAGAAAAATCACTCGGCCGCGGATCGGCGGATGCCAAGTTGCAACTCGGCGCCATCGCGATCAATTTTCACTTCATTTTCCGTTGAAAAGTTCAAAATTCTCACATCATCGTATTTTCCAGTGATAATATAATCTAAATTGACTCATTTCAAGCCCTAATTACAATCTCTACCATTAAAAAACTGCCTGGAAAGCTCTTCGAATCGACAGTAAAAGTCTGGCCGCCATTTGCTCAGTCCCTAAATAGATCGACCAAAATAAAAACATTATTTCACCCCTTAAACCAATGATTAGGTACACGTTTCGGTCAACCCTTGCGTCTTTTCATACGAACGGAAACAAATAATAGACGTTTTTTTCGAAATCCCGGAATTTTCAGCGTTCACCCGGAATTTACTATTTTACCCGGAATTTTAGCAAATTTCCGGAATAATTCCGGCAAAACCGGAAGGGTAAACAGGTCTGGGAAGGCGATGTTGTGCCGGTGTGATGGATGGATAACACTAACTCGTATAGCATAATTAATGGTATATTTTCAATGTGTGTGTGTGCGCAGATAAGACCTACAACAGTGTGTGCGCGCGTTTGTGTGAAAACTTGTGCATGTTTACACGCGTGTACATGTATGAAGCAATGAATGAGAGATGCATATTGAATCCTCCGATCGGAATAATAATAATAATAATAATCCACGTACCACTGTTTAAAACTAACTCCTAGGCATAAACAATACCTTGAACTACAAATTGCATAGACGACGATAACCAAATTATATCCTAACAATAAAGATCAACCACAAATGAATACTAAAGAAATGATAACCAAATTAGATCCCAATCAACAGAAACCACAAATAAATACTAAAGAAATGATAACCAAATTAGATCCCAACAAGATAAACCACAAATAAATACTAAAGAAATGATAACCAAATTAGATCCCAATCAACAGAAACCACAAATAAATACTAAAGAAATGATAACCAAATTAGATCCCAACAAGATAAACCACAAATAAATACTAAAGAAATGATAACCAAATTAGATCCCAACAATAAAGATAAACCACAAATAAATACTAAAGAAATGATAACCAAATTAGATCCCAATCAAGATAAACCACAAATAAATACTAAAGAAATGATAACCAAATTAGATCCCAACAAGATAAACCACAAATAAATACTAAAGAAATGATAACCAAATTAGATCCCAATCAACAGAAACCACAAATAAATACTAAAGAAATGATAACCAAATTAGATCCCAATCAACAGAAACCACAAATAAATACTAAATAACCAAATTAGATCCCAATCAACAGAAACCACAAATAAATACTAAAACAAAACAAGAGGCAAAGCCTTTCAAGGCTCACTCGAACAGGCACATGTGGGACAACAACAAAGAAAGATTGAGGGGGGTGTCTAAAGTACAAGATTGCCAATAAAATTTTAAAGTACAAATGAAACTATCGTTAATGGATACTTAAAAAAAAAAAAAAAAAAAAGTGCCAGTGCCGAGAATCGGACCCGGAACCATTGGCATGACAGACAGACACTCTACCAATGAGCTATCGAGGCTTTCAGTGTTGATGAGTTTCTTAACTCATGTTGCCTGTTGAATACTCTCTAACCCACTAATCTAAAATGTTATCTAATTTACAGTGTTGTTTTAAGTATTTAATTATTCCAATCATTATTGTTTGAAAGCGGGCATAAACATCTATGTGTGTGCAAAGTTTGAACAATGTATGCCTTCTATTTCCTGAGAAAATGCCAACGTTAAAGTTCGGAGATTAGCCAAGGACACCACGGACGCAACGCATACACACAACCGAACATCTATCATACTATAGATTCACTATAGTGTGAGTTAACACGAGTGAGCCAAAAATGATAACCAAATTAGCTCCCAGCAATAAACAAGTCACAAATAAACTGAACAATGATAACTAAAGAAGCAAACAATTAAAATCCATCTAAATTAAAAACAGAAAATCATGTAAAAATTGACTCTACATATGAACACTAAAAAAAAAAAAAAAAAAAAGTTTTTCTGTATTATTTAACCCTTTCACTGCCAGCCACATTTCAGCCAAAAATTTCCATTAAATTTACCTGGGTAGAGAAATAAAATCCATCTGCAGTATTGGCGGATTCTTCTGTGACATATATAAAACAAGGTCTATCCTTGCTTCCCAAAACTAAGAAAATAATGTCTGGATAATAGACCCCAATTTGATGCCTTTTAGTGACATAGGTGTTCAATCACTGTGGTGCTAAAATGCCACTTTGGCGGCGAAAGGGTTAAATTTATTTATTTCTCTACTCTTTTTTGAAGACACAACAAACAAAACAAGTGTCAAACCCAAAAACCTAAATGTTTAAAAGCTTCTTTCCAATCAACAGCTAAAATCAGCACTCGCCATTTTCATCATCACTCACACATACAATCAAAGAAATTCATCTGAGGCCACCTTCTTCTTCTTCTTCTGCGTTCCCAGGCCATATGGCCATAATGGGTAAGGTATGTATGTGTCCGGTTTTCAGTTTTCACTGGTCTCCCCGCTGCGTACAGCCGACACATTCCGATTTCGGAGGAGCTCAAAGGAGAAAAGTTATTTGGAAGATTTTTTTTTAAAAGGGCAGGAGAATGGGACAGTAAGTCAGAAAGATAGATGACAGAAAGCAAAGGGAAAAGGCAGAGTCAAAGAGAGTGACAGATAAGAGGAAGTTGCAAGCACAGAACTTCCAGTAAGTGGGGGAACTATTTTTACGAAGGTGGGTGAACTATTTCTTACGAAAGACCCCCCCCCCCCCCCCCCCCCCCCCCCCCCCCCCCCCCCCCCCGCCCGGACTCCCCCCCCCCCCCCCAGGGGAGAACGTCTGAGGCCGTCTTTTTGCCCCCCCCCCCCCCCCTTCTAACAAGAAACAAAACTATCTCGAAACATTTCATTTAAGAGCATCTTTTCAACAAACACCACAACGCCGACTATTCCACAACTTCCAAATCATACAAAGCAGAAAACAGGGAAATTCGTCTTGAGATCAATCCCTCTCCCTCCCCCTCTACTTCTTCTTCCCCTTTCTCTTTCCTCCGCCGCTGGGGGGCGCTGCGGCGTTGGGGTCGAGTCCCTGAGCCAACGCCAGCTGCTTCTTCAAGTCCAGTAGCTTGGCCACTTCCGCATCGATGGCGGATTTATCCGCCTTGGCCGTCTTCAGCTCTCTCACAGCATTGCCCTGTAATGAAGTAAAAGTTAAAAAAAACTAAACAAGAGGAAAAGCCTTCAAGGCTCACTCGAAACAGGAACATGTGGGACAACAACAAACAAAGATTGAGGGGGGGGGGGGGGGGGGGGTGTGTATCTAACCCTTTCGCCGCCAATGCCGCATTTATGCACCATAATGGTTTTATCACCCATGTCACTAAAAGGCATCAAAATCAGGGCCCGTTATCTGAAGACCCTATTTTGGCACACAAGAATTCCCAATACAACAGATCCTTTTTTTTCTTCTCTACCCAGTTATGCATCTTTTGGCTGAAAAATAGCTGGCTGTGAAAGGGTTAAAGTCAAAGATTGGGAAATAAAATTTTAAAGTACAAATGAAACTATCGTTAATGGATAAAATAAAAAAAAGATTAAAAAAAAGGGCCTGTGCCGACAATCAGACCCATTGGCACGACGGACAGACACTCTACCAATGAGCTATCGAGGCTTTCAGTATTGAGTTTCTTAACTCGTGTTGCCTGTTGAATACTCTCTAACCCACTAATCTAAAATGTTATCCGTTTACAGTGTTGTTTTGAGTATTTAATTATTCAAATCATTATTGCTTGAAAGCTTGCACAGACATCTATATGTGTGCAAAGTTTGAAAATGCCAACGTTAAAGTTTGGAGATTAGACCACGGACACAACACACACACACACATGTGGTCGCAACACACAACCGAACAACTATCATACTATACTCACTTTGTGTTAACGAATTTGTTAACACGAGTGAGCCAAAGAAGCAAAGTTATAGCAGAAATTCGCCTTGGCATAAGGCCGTGTCAGACCAATTGACATAAGCTAGAACACCAAGGCTACATCAAAATGTTATGCTCTGCATGGTTATGCGGGGGATTGTCTTTAAACCATGGCAAGCTCCCAGCATAACACCATCGGTCTAAAATCAGAGTGTGGCCGCCCACGTGGCGGAGTAATCAAAAACCGGTCAATGTTCTCATCCCCAGCTGGTGCATTTGTACCATAGTGTTCAACTGTTTCGGCTGTTGGGATGATCCCTGGAGTCTAGGGTAAAGACAACAACAACAAAAACAGCAGGAATCTGGCAGTACACATTGAAAGGACTGAATTTTAGTTTTTTTGATCGCCAATACTACTTGTGAGATTAACCCTCTCATGGCTGCAGAACCGAAATCCGCCCGATATTTTTTTCTTCCCTGATGACCGATGACGCCGATTGCGCCCGCTGAACGCCAGGTCTAGTACGTTCACTTTCACTTTCTCCCTACCCACAATGCAATATACTAGTTAGTTCTTCTGTTCCTGACACTCACTGATCCGTTTTTGGTCTTTACAGCAAGGGAAAGCACCCAATAGTCTTTTTGAACGGATTTTTCGAAGTGACCCCCAATTTTTTTTTCTTCTTTCCACGTGACGTGCGCAGTATTGACTCGGCGCGATGCTCGGAGCGCCATTACGGATTTTTTCTTCTAATTCATGGTTTGTTGTGTGACATTGTGTTAGCTTTGGAATGAAAATATCATCATTGCTATTCAATATGCATCTTTCAGAAATTAAATGTGAGTTCGACTTTATTCTGGGTGATTTTTTTTAGATAAAAGATTTGGTGTGACGTTCGGAGTTACTCCCCTTCTCTTATGCAATAGGATCGATTCTCGGTTCGATTGATCGGGAGGCATAGGGTTAAAAAAAAAAAAATGTTTGCTATAAAAAGGATTAACCCGTTCACGGCTTGCTCCGTGTGTGTGATGTCATTGACGATGTCACAACTTTTGATGCAATGCTGGTGTTTGGTTCAGACAAGTCAGGAAATGTATATATATCTCGACCATTTTCTTAGATTGAGTCTAAGAGGTCTCTTAAATTTTAAAATGAGAAAATTGATAATTTCTGGATTTGTCTTTGGCAGTGAAAGGGGTGTTACCCTGCACAAGTGCCAAAAAAAAAAGAAAAAAAAAAAGAATTTTTCTGACCAAAAGGCGCGCACCTTTATTGTAAGGCGCACCCTCTAAATTTCACACAAAATTCACAATTTGTTCTTGTATTTTCTTACTCAACTCGACGACTCAAAACTTTTATTTTGTCCTCATAAAAAACAAGGATAATTTTCTTGCGGACACGTCAAATATACACACAAGAAACCAAACAATTTATAAAAGAACAAATTGTAATGACATGCTTTAAAAGTATTCTTTCACACTTCAGACGCTTTCATTCTTTCACACTTCAGACGCCCCGCTCATTTTAAAGACCCCCCACGTCACGTGTCACATTCCCTCTTATGCAAGGAAGATTTCTTACCAGCTATAAGAGGGAAGAGGCGTGAAAACCGTGATTATGACACATGACGTGCTGGGTCTTTAACAACTGCGCGCTCACTTTCATACTACAACCCTCCACCCTTCCCATTTGCATTGAATGTTTGACATGCTTCGTACGCCATAGAAAACATTGCCAGCTTCGATTGCGCCCGGCTGGTTTTGAATGCAGGCAATTTCAGCAAATGTTAAGAAAAGCTCCCTCAGACCTGCCTACCCCCAATTTATTTTTTAGGTACTCCACGAAATAAAATTCCGTACTTTTTCTCAAAATTCCGTATTTTGCAAGGAGACCCAAAAACGGAACATTACAGAACATTAAACCGCCATGCGAAATGACGAAAAACACTTGATTTTGACCGATCTTAGAAGACCTTAATCAAAATTTTGCAGTATTAATGTTCCATTTACTGTACTGCAGTACTGGGGCTCAAAATTGTGTACAAAATACGGAAAAATCGTATGGGTATGAACTAATTCTGATCGCTTCTCGGCCTTTTGGCTAAAACAGTGATTCAGGAACATAATTTTTTGTTTATACCCAGGGCCTGTATTCACGTTGAGATAGCATGAGACTTAGCATGATGCTAACTTAGAAGCTCTTCCAATGTCCTATAGGATTTAATAGGACTTTTGGAAGAGCTTCTAAGTTAGCATCATGCTAAGTCTCATGCTATCTCAACGTGAATACAGGCCCTGGTTGGTTTCTTCAGCCTGTCGTACATGGCAAAAGCCGATACACAGCGTTAAACTGAACTTCCATGGGTAGGCAGGTCTGCTACACTTCCATTCATTTCAGATGGTTTCAGTTAGGGTAAGGAATAGGGTTAGGCATAGGTTTAGGGTCAGTTAAGTGTCAATAACATACCAGACTGCTGGCATCTCCATCTGATGTGATCGACGACGAAGAAGAAGAATGACATACCATACTTTTTTAAATTTTGTTTTTGGATTAGACGGTCTCAGGTTAGGGTTAGCAATAGGGTTAGGCATAGATTTAGGGTCAGTTAAGTGTCAATAACATAACATACTTTTTTAAATTTTGTTTTTGGATTAGAAGGTCTCAGGTTAGGGTTAGCAATAGGGTTAGGCATAGGTTTAGGGTCAGTTAAGTGTCAATAACATAACATACTTTTTTTAAATTTTGTTTTTGGATTAGACAGTCTCAGGTTAGGGTTAGCAATAGGGTTAGGCATAGGTTTAGGGTCAGTTAAGTGTCAATAACATAACATACTTTTTAAATTTTGTTTTTGGATTAGACGGTCTCAGGTTAGGGTTAGCAATAGGGTTAGGTTTAGGGTCAGTTAAGTGTCAATAACATAACATACTTTTTAAATTTTGTTTTTGGATTAGACGGTCTCAGGTTAGGGTTAGCAATAGGGTTAGGCATAGGTTTAGGGTCAGTTAAGTGTCAATAACATAACATACTTTTTTTAAATTTTGTTTTTGGATTAGACGGTCTCAGGTTAGGGTTAGCAATAGGGTCAGGCATAGGTTTAGGGTCAGTTAAGTGTCAATAACATAACATACTTTTTTAAATTTTGTTTTTGGATTAGACGGTCTCAGGTTAGGGTTAGCAATAGGGTTAGGCATAGGTTTAGGGTCAGTTAAGTGTCAATAACATAACATACTTTTTTTAAATTTTGTTTTTGGATTAGACGGTCTCAGGTTAGGGTTAGCAATAGGGTTAGGCATAGGTTTAGGGTCAGTTAAGTGTCAATAACATAACATACTTTTTAAATTTTGTTTTTGGATTAGACGGTCTCAGGTTAGGGTTAGCAATAGGGTTAGGCATAGGTTTAGGGTCAGTTAAGTGTCAATAACATAACATACTTTTTAAAATTTTGTTTTTGGATTAGACGGTCTCAGGTTAGGGTTAGGAATAGGGATAGGCATAGGTTTAGGGTCAGTTAAGTGTCAATAACATAACATACTTTTTTTAATTTTGTTTTTGGATTAGACGGTCTCAGGTAAGTGTTAGAAATAGGGTTAGGCATAGGTTTAGGGTCAGTTAAGTGTCAATAACATAACATACTTTTTAAAATTTTGTTTTTGGATTAGACGGTCTCAGGTTAGGGTTAGCAATAGGGTTAGGCATAGGTTTAGGGTCAGTTAAGTGTCAATAACATAACATACTTTTTAAAATTTTGTTTTTGGATTAGACGGTCTCAGGTTAGGGTTAGCAATAGGGTTAGGCACAGGTTTAGGGTCAGTTAAGTGTCAATAACATAACATACTTTTTTTAATTTTGTTTTTGGATTAGACGGTCTCAGGTTAGGGTTAGCAATAGGGTTAGGCATAGGTTTAGGGTCAGTTAAGTGTCAATAACATAACATACTTTTTTAAATTTTGTTTTTGGATTACTTCTCAGGTTAGGGTTAGGCATAATTTTGTGTCAATAACATAACATACTTTTTAAAATTTTGTTTTTGGATTAGACGGTCTCAGGTTAGGGTTAGCAATAGGGTTAGGCATAGGTTTAGGGTCAGTTAAGTGTCAATAACATAACATACTTTTTAAAATTTTGTTTTTGGATTAGACGGTCTCAGGTTAGGGTTAGCAATAGGGTTAGGCATAGGTTTAGGGTCAGTTAAGTGTCAATAACATAACATACTTTTTAAAATTTTGTTTTTGGATTAGACGGTCTCAGGTTAGGGTTAGCAATAGGGTTAGGCATAGGTTTAGGGTCAGTTAAGTGTCAATAACATAACATACTTTTTAAATTTTGTTTTTGGATTAGACGGTCTCAGGTTAGGGTTAGCAATAGGGTTAGGCATAGGTTTAGGGTCAGTTAAGTGTCAATAACATAACATACTTTTTAAAATTTTGTTTTTGGATTAGACGGTCTCAGGTTAGGGTTAGCAATAGGGTTAGGCATAGGTTTAGGGTCAGTTAAGTGTCAATAACATAACATACTTTTTATATTAGACATCTCAGGTTTTTTAGGTTTAAGGTCAGTTAAGTGTCAATAACATAACATACTTTTTAAATTTTGTTTTTGGATTAGACGGTCTCAGGTTAGGGTTAGCAATAGGGTTAGGGATAGGTTTAGGGTCAGTTTAGTGTCAAATACACAGAAAAATGAAAGTTGATGACTAAGCTGACCCTAAACCTATCCCTAACCCTAACCTGAAACCGTCTGAAATGAATGAAAGGGGCAGAGGAGGGAGCGTTTCTTAACATTTGCCGCAGTTCTAAACACACACAACACACCTGTTTGGTGACTTCTTCCGTCAATCTCGCCACCTCCGCCTCATTCACCACGCCCGATGGACCGTTCGCGGTGCTCTCCCCTGAGCCTTTGCTAGGTGGCGCTGCTGCTGCTGCTGCTGTAGCTGATGGTGCTGCACCCTAGTGGAATTGAGTTTAAAACATTTTGAAAAAATCGTCAAGACGGTGTCGGCTATTTTTTGTGCTGCGTTGTGTTGAAACTCAAGCATTTTACGTTACTGCTATGGTTTAACCCCTTGACTGCCAGAGAAACTTAAAAAAAAAATAAAAAATCATTGGGTGCCATGAAAAAGACAACTGATAGAGCCAATCTGGCGACATGGTCTGGGGATATAACTCTCTTGACTGTGTTAGAGGAAAAGCCAGCATATCAGGGTTATTCCTCTTCATCTGATAACATCATCAGGTCAGTATGTAATACGTTGGTGGCAGTCAAGGGGTTAACTCTCTCTTCTAGCACCAAGGGTGAATACAATCGCCCAAGTACATCACTCTACACTCCCACCAAATGCAAAGACATTCACTGCCAAGCACCCTGCCATACGTTTGTCTGCTTTTAGAGCATTCATTGAAGCAACGCATGCACTCGAAAAAAAATGTAGTTACCGTAATTTATGGCCTATTAGGCGCAACTTTTTTAAAAACAGAACTTTGACCCCTGCGCCCAATCCAACACATGCGCCCTTTCTATACTCTAAACAGAAAAAAGTAAGGGGGTCGAGAGTTGAAATGAACAACTCACCATGCTCTGGTAGCTTCCACAACAAACCGACAACAGTTCACTCACATTGCACTTTCGCTTCACGATTGTATCTCTTCCGTGATCACAATCGGACACAGCAATAGACCTAGCAATTGACCTAGCACTGATCGGATCAAACAACCCTCATCATGCCTAAGACAAAACGGATGGCATATGAAGTGAAGATTTCCATTGTATTTTTGTTTGCTAGGCTTCCACTTCCGTCACTGGCCCTGTAATGATGTTACTTTCGCTGATCGTTTCGTTCTTCCTTTGTTTGATTTCTTTGGTTTCTTTGCGCCTTATCGGGTGTATGCGCCCTATCTTTGTTCAAATTACGATTTTCTTTACACTTTATGGGCCGTAAAGTACGGCACTTCTCTCTTATTGGTTGAGATGCAACGGGCAAGAATGTTAAAAAAAGTACATGGCGCTATAATTTAACTCTCTCTGCACTGGCCAGTTGCTTCCCCTTATACAAGCCTTAGGACGGGCCATTTCACTCTCTCTGCACTGGCCAGTTACTTCCCCTTACACAAGCCTTAGGACGGGCCATTTAACTCTCTCTGCACTGGCCAGTTGCTTCCCCTTACACAAGCCTTAGGACGGGCCATTTAACTCTCTCTGCACTGGCCAGTTACTTCCCCTTACACAAGCCTTAGGACGGGCCATTTAACTCTCTCTGCACTGGCCAGTTACTTCCCCTTACACAAGCCTTAGGACGGGCCATTTAATGAGGTTGAAAAAAAAGCAGCATAAACACCAGTTTTGGAGAATTAGAAACTGACACGTTCCAAAGATTATCATGAACACGATGCACTAATCGATTGCAAAGCACCAGATTGACTACCTTCATCACTTTGCTATTTGGTGTGTACTGCAGACATGCCTACCCCCAAATTTGCTTTTCAGGAACACTCCAGCCCTCAAAGTGGCGAGTGAAAAATAAAATTGACGAGTTTATAATTCACTTCACCCGCCAAATGCGAGTGGGCAAAAAACGATGTTCTTTCTCGCGCGAGATTCCTTTCCCAATCCATGTTTTCCCACGCACCGGAAATACGATACGCAATTTGCGTGCTCGCCAGCCAGTGCATGTTCGAAATGAAACGTTCTTCGGCTTCAACTTCAAGTTCAAAGGCATCGCAGCCTTCACCCAAAAAGGGTAAGAGTGAAACACAAACTTTTCTACCAAAATGGAAGAAAGAATTTCCGTGGCTTCTCTTCGACGACAAGGCCAACAAAATGAAGTGTTCAATCTGTTCTCCAAACTCGTCACTGATTGGAAAAACGGATTTTGGTTTGGCTGGTAAAACTGTTGGTTTGGCTGGTAAAAAAAATAAGTTACCAGCCTGGTGGACACAACATTTTCCACTTTCAGGGCTGCACTCCCACTCAAAATCCGTAACAGAGCATGATTTTCAAGAACATAGCTTCCGTCCAGCATCCATCTTCATGGAATTTGCGCACTCCGACGCTTGAAGCTGCCAAGCGCGTAGCCGGTCAAATTTTGGCTCGACCTTGGTGAAAGACGATTGGTTGAAAAACTCTCTCTCGGAAAACTTCGGGGCTGACTTTCGTAAGCTTTCCGTATTGCTTTCCCGCCTCTCTCTCTCTCTCTCTCTCTCTTGCAGACGCTAAACCACCAGCCGGCATCGTAATTTTTTGTTGTTGATGTTTTTATTTTTCCCGTAACATGCGCCTGTTTTCCGTATTTTCGGAACACACTGCCAAAATCAAGACATTTCCGTAATAAATACGGATAACCCGTGATGGTAGGCATGTAGAGTGGCACAGTGGTATCGCGTTCGCTTCGTGTCAAGTAAACCCGAGTTCGAACCTGGGTACAGGGGATTTTTTCCTCTCATTCTGCACTAGGCCTTAACGGTCTGAACGTGGAGTCTTTCGGACGAGACGATAAACTGAGGTCCCGTGTGCCCATGCACTTAGCATACGTTAAACCCAGTGGCAACGAAAAAGTTGTCATTTGGTAAAAATTTAACCCCCCCCCCCCCCCCCCTCATCAGTGACAAAACTCGCATGCAAAAAAAAAAAAAAAAAAAAAAAAAAAAAAAAAAAATTGGGTGGCGCTCTCCAGGTGGGAGCAACCCGAATTTCACAGAGACGCCTCTGTGACTATAAAGTACCTAATACCTAATGTCTGGTAGTATTTCCACCCCAGAAAGCAAAAACTCTCGAAAAACTCTCACAGAGTTGCACGCTCCCTTATAAGACCTTCAAAAAAACATTCCAAATGAGGTCTTACAGACCCACCACGTCACGTGTCCAAATCCAAAAAAAAAAAAAAATGTATATGAAGTAAAGTGGCGCAGTATAAGCTTTAAGCTTGTTGTTGCCGATATGTTTGTTTAATATTTGTTTAATGTGCATTTGAAAAATCAAAAATCATTTAAACCAAAATCATGGTTTTTCACATGTTTTCCCTCTTATCGCTGGTAATTAATCTTAAGAAATCTTCCAAGCATAAGAGAGAATGTGACACGTGACGTGGGGGTGGGGGTGGGGTGGGGTGGGGGTAAATGGGAGGGAGTTGTATAACGGAGGTAATTTCAAATACTTACAAAGAAGGGCAATGTCTCAGAGAAGTGGGTCTTATGTGGGAGGGAGTCTTTAACGGAGGTAATTTCAAATACTTACAAAGAAGGGCAATGTCTCAGAGAAGTGGGTCTTATGTGGGAGGGAGTCTTATAACGGAGGTAATTTCAAATACTTACAAAGAAGGGCAATGTCTCAGAGAAGTGGGTCTTATGTGGGAGGGAGTCTTATAATGGGAGGTCTTATAAGGGAGATAATTTCAAATACTGACAAAGAAGGGCAATGTCTCAGAGAAGTGGGTCTTATGTGGGAGGGAGTCTTATAATGGGAGGTCTTATAAGGGAGATAATTTCAAATACTAACAAAGAAGGGCAATGTCTCAGAGAAGTAGGTCTTATGTGGGAGTGAGTCTTATAATGGGAGGTCTTATAAGGGAGATAATTTGAAATACTTACAAAGGGGCAATGTCTCAGAGAAGTAGGTCTTATGTGGGAGGGAGTCTTATAATGGGAGATCTTATAAGGGAGGTAATTTCAAATACTTACAAAGAAGGGCAATGTCTCAGAGAAGTAGGTCTTATGTGGGAGGGAGTCTTATAATGGGAGGTCTTATAAGGGAGGTAATTTCAAATACTTGCAAAGAAGGGCAATGTCTCAGAGAAGTGGGTCTTAAGTGGCAGGGAGTCTTATAACGGGGGGTCTTATAAGGGAGGCTCCACTGTACATGCCACGAGTCTGGATTGGGCTCATTCGTTCCGAGCGAGTTAACGAATTGACATGTAAGAAATGCACAAAATGTTAAAGCTATGAGGAAACAAGCGCGAAATTGCAATAGTTTGTGGCACGCGGTCTATTTTTACCACTCCAACCATGAGTCACCTCCCCTGGCTTTTCAATAATTTTAATCTGTAAACCAGATTGTTATCTCTGCACCATTTCGTAACTTTTGGAAAACATTTAAAACTATGTATCCTACTTATGCTCATTGAAAGAAGCACAGCATACTCTGTGGGGCATTTGGAAAACATTTAAAACTATGTATCCTACTTATACTCATCAAAAGAAGCACCGCATACTCGTCGTGTCTGTTGTAGTGTCTGTATTACGTATGTTTATTATTTTGTACGCTTTTAAAATACATCATTTTAAAGAGCGGCCTCAATTTGAAGTGTAGCCTCGATTTGAAGTGCGACAATTTTGTCAAAATGTGCGACAATTTTGGACCGACCGACCGACAGACAGACAGACCGACAAAGTGAGTTATAGGTTTGTGGCTTGAGCCACACACAAAAACAAAACACACACACAATAAACCCCCCAGAAAAGTCACAAATACATTTTGAGCCGGATGGACAGACAGACAATCAGACAGGTAGATTAACCCTTTCACCGCTGATGTCGCATTTATGCACCACAACATTAACGCCCATGTCACTAAAAGGCATCCAGTCTGGACCAGTTATCCGAAGACCCTATTTTCTTCATTTTGGGAGGTAAAGATAGACGTAATGTTATACATGTCACAGAGGAATTCCCAATATTGCAGATAACATTTTTTTCTCTACCCAGTTAAGTTTAACCCTTTCACCTCCAACGTCGCATTTTTGCACCACAATGATTTCACACCCATGTCATTAAAACTCTTGAAATCAGGGTCTGTTATTCAATGATATTGTGTTCCTAAATTTGGGCAGTAAGGATTGACCCTATTCTAAATGTGTCGCAGAGAAATCCCACAATATTGCAGACAAAATCTTTTCTGTAGCCAAGTAAGCTTAACCCTTTCACCGCCAAAGTCGCATTTTAGCACCACAGTGATTCAACACCTATGTCACTGAAAGGCATCAAAGACCCTATTTCTTAGTTCTGGGAAGTAAGGATAGACCTTATTTTATATATGTCACAGAAGAATCCCCAACACTGCAGATGTTGTTCTCTATCCAGGTAAATGTAATGGACATTTTTGGCTGAAATATGGCTGGCGATGAAAGGGTTAATGGTATTTTGTTGCTGAAAAACGGCTGGCGGTGAAAGGGTTAAAAACAAAAAGAAATCCTACCTTGGCTTTATTGTCCCCAGCCTTGGGGGGAGCGGGTTTGCCGGCAAACTTGGCCTTGAGGTCGGCAATGGTGGACGCCTCTATCTTCTGGAAGAGGGGACTTGGCTGCAAATGGGGACACATTTTTTTTTTTGGGGTTTAATTCCAGAGTCTCTCCGTGGGGGATACCCGGGGGCTCTTTTGTATAAATAGTTCCCCCACCTTCTGGAAGCTCCCCCACATGGGGATACTGTTTTTTAAATAATAAATAATTCCCTCACCTTCTGGAAGTTCTGTGCTTGTAACTTCCTCTGGCACTCTCTTTGACTACTCTGCCCCCTCCCCCCTCTCCCCCACCTGGGGATACTGTTTTTTAAATTATAAATAGTTCCCTCAACTTCCTCTCATCTGTCACTCTTTGACTCTGCCTTTTCCCTTTGCTTACTGTCATTTACTATCTTTCGGCCTTACTTGACAGTAAGCAAAGAGAAAAGGCAGAGTCAAAAATGGTGAGAAATTAGAGGAAGGTACAAGCACAGAACATCCAGAAGGTGGGGGAACTATTTGTATGATGCTAGCATAATACTGATAATTTCTATAGGGCTCTTTCTCACATGAGCTCAGTGCGCTTTACATTGATAACAAGAACATTAAAGGCAAACAAATAATGAATCATTAGAAAGTAAAATAAACACGATGCTTGCACGCAATGTTCTCTTTCTTCCTCCTCACACACACACACACACACATGCACGCACTTACACACACACACAATTATACAAGAGTAAAATAGTTACAATATGAAAATTCTAAGAAGAAACATAGACCACATTCACGTATTCTCAATCAAGCTTGGATACAATACTGGAAATAAAATCATACTGCCATCGACATACCAATTACATGACTAATTATAATAGACAAATTTTGCAAAAACAAAGATATATTTACAGACATAATAGTATTATAAGACATGACACAACACATGAACAACGCTAGCATACCTTTCCTATCTGATGCCCCGCCCGCAGGCGACACACGAAGGTGTCAGTGACGACATTGACGTCGGCGGGAGCGTTGAGCTGACGCTGAATGACGTCGCTGGTCGACGGCATGTAGGGCGACAGCAAGACCGACAGTAGACATGACACGTTGACGCACACACTGACAACGCATCCGGCTCTCTTCCTGCGAGGAAACGGGAAGTGAGAAAGCAAGTGAGCAGATGCACGCATGTCCTACAAAGTGAGAGTCAGAGTAGCACAAAGTGAGAGCGAGAGACAATAGGAGGATTAGAGAGAGAGAGAGAGAGAGAGAGACAGAGAGAGAGAGAGAGAGAGCAAGAGAGAGAGAGAGAGCAATGTGTTCTAAGTCTAACCGAAGTCCTTACTTTACAAATGCCGCGTTCAGTAGCTTTCGCGTTGTGACCAATTCAGTGATCATATCACGGCTCTAATCGTGGATGTCATCGTCCTCTTCCTTGAAACACAACCAACCCTTTCGAAAGACTGTTGTTTTGCAAGGCACAGTTGGTTGACACATCGCGGATAGCCGCGTAATCGGCCAGAGTTGCGAGTGTCGTTTCTTCTTCTTCATCATTTTTTGACCCATAGCGTTTTTCGATGGTTATGCAAGCATTCTTCGTTGATAGGCCATGAAACCAAACAAGTTTTCTTTGTTTTCTTTGCTCACAGCGCCTTACAACAATCGCTGTCGAGCATTGAAGAAAACTTGGTTGGTAGTTCTACCGGAAAATGACAATGCGGACTGACAATTTGTGTGATTGGACAGAGCCAAAGATGCTCACACACCAAAGATGCTCGGTAACGCAGTATTGAGAAGACTATAAACACAGCAGCCGCGATTCCGTGCTCGTTAAAGTAAAGTGCGTTTTTTTTTTTTTTTTTGCGTGACTTGGGCCGCACCGTTCGCGTTTTTATGCGTCCAAATCAGAAAAAATGCGGGAATCCAGCAAGACCGTGCTCTAGAATCAACACTGCTTGTTGGTACGCCTAAGACAAAGACACAGACAGACAGACAGACAGGCAGGCAGGCAGACAGACAGACACGCACACAAACAAACTAACTTTTCCTGGGGGCTGCCTTTGACGGACACCCAGGGCTTGTTGGCCTGCATGTACTGGTTCCCCAGCCTGGAGATGGTCAGGATATTGCGGATACTATCCCGGAGCCTGCAACACACACACACACACAAACATGGAACAATATAGGATATTGCGGATACTATCCCGCAACCTGCGAACACACACATGCACAGAGCAATAAATATAGGATATTGCGGTTACTATCCCGCGTGTACTGGTTCCCCAGCCTGGAGATGGTCAGGCAGGATATTGCGGATAATATCCCGGAGCCTGCGAACACACACACACGGAGCAATAGATATCAGATATTACGGGTACTATCCCGGAGCCGGCAACACACACACATGGAGCAATAAATATAGGATATTGCGGATACTATCCTGCATGTACTGGTTT
>CM065712.1:23638122-23680622 GCA_017654935.2 Phymorhynchus buccinoides | reverse complement strand
TCTTTATCATCATCACCATCATCATCACCCTCACCACAATCATCATTATAGTTGTCATCAAGACCATGATAAGCATCATGATCGTCATCATTTGTTAACCTTTACCGGACTTCTGGGGTCGCCCACGACCCCTTGACACACAAAACATGTTATATCTCTAAAACTATTTAAGCAATCTTCATGAAATGTCATGACTTTGTCAAAAACGTAAATGGCTTTAAGTGTGTTAAATTTTATTAATGTGTATAAAATATAAATGACGTAATATGACGCGTAATTTTGATATACCTGTCCGGATGACGGGGGTCTCCCACGACCCCTACTTTAAAGAGCACTGCAGTGCATTGAGTAGGGGTCGTGGGAGACCCCCGCCATCCGGACAGGGATAAACACATGGTGCCTCTTTGACAAGTAGGGGTCGTGGGAGACCCCCGCCATCCGGACAGGGATAAACACCTCGGAATTTGCTCTTTGCTGAGTAGGGGGTCGTGGAAGACCCCCGCCATCGTGTCTGTGTAGTCAAAAAAGCATGATCCGGTAAAGGTTAATGAGCAGTTCACCACGTTGTTCTTCAAAAACAAATCATGGCACGGCATCCTCAAACTGTAGCACATAAAGCTAAAGACCCCCCCCCCCCCACGTCACATTCCCTCTTATGCTTGGAAGATTTCTTAAGATTTCGGACCAGCTATAAGAGGGAAAACACGTGAAAACCGAGGGAGGTGTGGAAAGTTGAGGCAAGTGCTTGCTTTTGTTTCTGCGTCAGGTTTGTTTGTACTGCTTTGTGTGAGAGGGGTTCCTCCCTGTGGGTGGGGTATGTATGAGTCGGTGTAATATTTTTTTTTTCCCTCTAAATCTTTGCAAAGCGCTGTGAGGATGGCATGCCATCGAACAGCGCTGATGGCATGCCATCGAACAGCGCTATATGAGTTTCATTTATTATATTATTATTTTGACACATGACGTGGTGGGTCTTTAAACAGTGCTGGGAACGTCAGCTATTCCGCTTAACTTGTCGGACCCAGTTACAAAAAAAAAATTCGAAAAACCCCAACCCAACAAGAACTAACCTGCGACTCCGGCCGGACGTATAAGAGGTAGAACCGGTAAACGTCGGCCGGTATCCCAGTGTCCTTTGCCTGGTCGCCAAACACGCCCGTGCCTCGACTCTTGGAGAACTTGGTGTCCTCGTAGTTCAGGTATTCTGGGAGGAAGGAGAAAACCCCCCAGTTTAACTCATTGGAGTCACGGCAGGCAGATGTCTGACGTCTCACACAGACACACATGCACATGCACGCACGCACACATGCATGCACGCACACACACACGCACGCACAAACAGTGAAACACACACACACACGCACGCACGCACAAACACATACACACAAATTTACCTGTGTCGACCATATGGTTAACGATAGTGTACTGATCTTGAGCGCCCAGCAAAAAAGGCATGGAAGATGAGACACACACCCACACCCACACACTTACCTGTGGCGACCATATGGTTAACGATAGTGTACTGATCTTGAGCGCCCAGCAAAAAAGGCATGGAAGATGAGACACACACCCACACCCACACACTTACCTGTGGCGACCATATGGTTAACGATAGTGTACTGATCTTGAGCGCCCAGCAAAAAAGGCATGGAAGATGAGACACACACCCACACCCACACACTTACCTGTGGCGACCATATGGTTAACGATAGTGTACTGATCTTGAGCGCCCAGCAAAAAAGGCATGGAAGATGAGACACACACACCACACCCACACACTTACCTGTGGCGACCATATGGTTAACGATAGTGTACTGTTCTTGAGTGCCCAGCAAAAAAGGCGTGGAAGATGAGACACCCACACACACCCACTTACCTGTGGCGACCATGTGGCTGACTAAAGTGTACTGATCTTGAGCACCCAGCAAAAAAGGCATGGAAGATGAGACACACACACACACCCACACTTACCTGTGTCGACCATGTGGCTGACTAAAGTGTACTGATCTTGAGCACCCAGCAAAAAAGGCATGGAAGATGAGACACACACACACACACTTACCTGTGGCGACCATGTGGCTGACTAAAGTGTACTGATCTTGAGCACCCAGCAAAAAAGGCATGGAAGATGAGACACACACCCACACCCACACACTTACCTGTGGCGACCATATGGTTAACGATAGTGTACTGATCTTGAGCGCCCAGCAAAAAAGGCATGGAAGATGAGACACACACCCACACACACACTTACCTGTGGCGACCATGTGGCTGACTATAGTGTACTGATCTTGAGCGCCCAGCAAAAAAGGCATGGAAGATGAGACACACACACACACCCACACTTACCTGTGTCGATCATATGGTTAACGATAGTGTACTGATCTTGAGCGCCCAGCAAAAAAGGCATGGAAGATGAGACACACACACACACACTTACCTGTAGCGACCATGTGGCTGACAATAGTGTACTGGTCTTGAGCGCCCAGCAAAAAAGGCATGGAAGATGAGACACACACCCACACCCACACTTACCTGTGGCGACCATGTGGCTGACAATGGTGTACTGGTCTTCAGCGCCCAGCAGACAGGCAGGGAAGATGACACTGTGAAACGGAACGTTGTCCTTGCCAAGGAAATTGTACATCTCCACCTGAAAATATTATTTAAAAAAAACACATACAAAAATTAAGAAATCCCCGCACCTTATGACTAAGAATATCGTCAGCATCTAAATATATATGCCAGCGGTGTCTGTGTGTCCGTCTGTCTGTGTGGACGCTATGCAACCGTATTTAGCGTGGTTTTAGCGCCGCCAAACTTTCGCAGTATCCAGAGGGATGACCCATGCTGACGGTAGGGTACTTGACATTTTGCAACGCGCCCCGTAATTAGCGTAATTAGTCAAAGTTGGGGTCAGTCGAGCAGTGGGTCAAAGTTGGGGTCAGTCGAGCAGTGGGTCAAAGTTGGGGTCACTATAAAATGGTGGATTTTGATTAATCCTACTATCTATTTAATTTAATACTTACCAACACTCAAAACAACTGCATTAGCCTAAAACAACCTGGAACCTTACCCTAGCAATAGCTAAAACGAAAGTGGGCCCAAGGGACCGCACCCATACCGCAGGGAGTAGCGGGAGTGACTCCCCTTACTTCCGGGTATGACGCGCACCCTTGGGACACCGGATATGTCATTCGTGTAATTTTACAGCCCCGCATCAGGAGGGAGGCTGGGAGGGAACATTTTTTGTTTTGAGTGTTGGTAAGTATTAAATTAAATAGATAGTAGGATTAATCAAAATCCACCAATCTAATTTAATCATACTATACCAACACTCAAAACAACTGCAGATTACCACCGTGGTGGAGGGTGATGCGTGCCAACTGACACACCAACAACCCCAAAAGCATATCAGTAAAAGAGGGAAACACTCCTAAGAGAATCCCCCGAAAGATGTACAACATCCCTGAAAATATGCAAATAAATACCCCCAAACAGTCATGTCAATGATATACCAAAGAACACAGAGAAAAAACAGGGGCACAAAAAACACCGGTACTCACACTACAAGGAGACCGGGACCTGCGCAACGACCACCTTCTTAATGGAAAAGGAGTCGTCTTCGCCCTGAGCGGAGATATCCCTCAGGTAAAACTGAAGAAAGGTGTTCTGCGACTTCCAGAACGCTGAGGCCATAACCTTCACAAGAGGGACACCCTTGACTACCGCCAGGGAAGAGCTGATGGCCCGCAACTCGTGGGCGCGAATGGGGTTATCAGGTAGCCTAACCAGAGAGCGGGCATAGGCCAACTTAATGAGGTCGAGGATCCAACGGGACACAGTACCCTTAGCCACATCGCTGCAGTACTTGGGGTTAATGGAGACGAACAGGCGACGTTTAGCCCCTCTGAAGGACTTTGTACGAGCCAGATAAGAACGAAGAGCCCTAACGGGGCAGAGGAAGATATCACGATCATCAGGACCCAGAACGGAGCGAAGACTCGAAATAGAGACCAAGGGAGAGGAAACATCACCAGACTGGTTCTTTGCACGGAACTCCGGGAGGAAAGAAAGGGAGACAGACGAAAAGTCCTCCTCGAACTGGACGTCCTTGGTGAGACCACTCAGAGCATGCAAACCACTGATGCGACGGGCAGTGGCGAGAGAAATGAGAAAAACTGTTTTGAGAGTCAGAAGCTTAAGAGACAACGACTCCAGGGGTTCACATTTGTCCCTGAGAAAAGCCAGAACCAAAAAGATGTCCCACTGAGGACACTGGACCGTTCTGGACGGGGCTTGGAGGCGCACAGCGTCCAGGAAGTGAGAGACTGGCAAGGCCGAGAGATTCTCCGTAAACTTGGAACCTAAAGCCAACGAGATCGTGCTAATCAGGGCCGCCCTATAACCTGACAAGGTTTGAGAGGACAAGTTCCTAGTTCTAAGCAAGTGAGAGAGGAACTCCACGAACTGAACCGTTGAGGGACGAAGCGGATCAAACTTCCTCTCCTGACAAAACGCAAACCAGGTGGCCCAGCGAAGATCATACAGATCGTTTGTAGACTTACGCCGAGAGGCGACCAGCAGATCCACGGTGCGCGTGGAAAACCCCTGAGAGCGAAGGCCTAGACGGACAGTCGCCATGCGACCAGGTTTAGCCTTGAAGGGCAAGGGTGTCCGACCCCGCTTCTTGGCTGAAGAAGAGTGGCGGGAGTGAGATTGAGCGGAAGAGGACCGTCTTGCGCCATGTCGAGGAGCTCTGGGAACCAGTGGCTTGTGGGCCACATCGGAGTGACAAGAATCAAGTCCGGGTGCTCTCGGAGACACTTCTCCAACACCCGAGGAATGAGAGCGGTTGGGGGGAAGGCATACATCAGCATGCCCTTCCAAGGGAACGAGAAGGCGTTCCTGGCAAAGGCCTGAGGGTCCCTGACTGGAGAAACATACAGGGTCAGTCTGGCAGTGAACCTGGTGGCAAAGAGGTCGAGGAGGGGTTTCCCCCACAGTCTCCAAACAGGAGACAAGGCCTGGTGAGCAATGGTCCATTCGGTGGCCAGAATTTGGTCCGAGCGACTCAACTGGTCCGCCACCACATTGAGTTTGCCCGGAACAAACTCGACCGTGAGGGAGATGTCGAGAGAAAAAGCCCACCGCAGAATCGCCTCCGCCGTCAGGGAGAGTGAAGCGGACCTTGTGCCTCCCTGACGACGCAGGTAGGACAGGCTGGTGGAATTGTCGCCACAAATCACCACACACCTGCCGTGAAGCCTTGGAGCGAAATGAAGGAGGGCCAGGCGAATGGCCTCCAGCTCCAGCCAGTTGATGTGACGCTCTGACTCCGCTTCGGTCCATTTCCCAGAGACCTCTTCGGAGTCGAGATGCGCGCCCCAACCGGTGAGAGAGGCGTCGGTGCAGATGAACAGCTGGGCCCCCAAACGACTGATTGGGACCATACTGTTCATCCACACCGAGTCCGTCCATTGGGAAACCGAATCCCGGAACCAGGTGCCCAACTGGACCACCTGATCGAAATCCGACTGATCTCGCACTCGAGCAAGGACCTCGCGTTGCAGAGGCCTTTTGTGAAGGCGACCTAAAGGAAGGAGGCCCGAGACGGACTCCATCTGACCGAGGAGGCACAGAAGCCGTCTGAAGGAGGTGGACTGGGCTGCGAGAAGTTCTGACACCAAGTTGGAGAGAGACAGAATTCTTTCCGGGGTGGCAGAAACCTGAAACGACTCGGTGTCGAAGATCATGCCCAGGTATTTGAACCGCTGAGAGGGGACCAAATCCGACTTCTCCTGGTTGATGTTGAAGCCCAGGACCGTGGAGAGACTGAGAAGGAGCTCCGTTTGTTGGGAGGACAACTGGCGACTCGACGCAAGCAACAGCCAGTCGTCGAGATAGACCTTTAACCTCAATCCCCGAGCCCTGGCTAGGGCTGCCATTTCCCTGGTAACCTTGGTGAAGATCCAAGGCGCCAGGGAAAGGCCGAAAGGGAGGGAATGGAACTGGTAGACAAGGCCTTGCCAAACGAAACGAAGGAACTTGCAACGGCTGGGGTGAATCGACACATGGAAGTACGCATCGCGTAAGTCGATGGAGGTGGCCCAGTCTCCCTGGCGAACAAAGGCCCTGACGGTGGCCGCCGTTTCCATCTTGAAATGGATCTTCCTTGAAAACTTGTTGAGGGGAGACAAGTCCAGAACCGGTCTGAAGCCGCCTGTCTTCTTGGGGACCGTGAAAAGTCGGGAATAGAAACCCGGACTGGGATCGTTCACGATCGTAATCGCGCCCTTCAAGAGAAGGCCCTCCACTTCCTTCTGGAGGATCTCCAAACGGATAGGATCTCTGGGTGGAGGGAAAGAGACAGGGGACAGAGACAGCGGGGGTTCCCGATCGAACTGGAACCGAAACCCGTCCCGCACAACTCCGAGAATCCAAGCATTTCCCACAAGCTTGTGCCAAGCGGGATACGCCCGCAAGAGAGCATCCACACTCGACACAGGGACGCCTAGGGATTCTCGGGGCCGTGCGGGACCTACTGAAAAAGCTGTTTCTTGGACAGGCTCGGCCTCCTGTTGCCACGAGAAGACTGAGAAGGGGGCCTCAAGGCCTTGAACTGGGGAGGAGGCCTAGAGGAGTATCTCACACTCTTAGAGCGGGACGGAACGTACCCAGCTCTAAAGGGCTTCCTGAAGCCAAAACGAGGGCGAGAGGCCTGTTGCGGACGGAAGGGTTGGGCACGGGGCTGGTTCAACAGGGCCCGATAGATAGCCTCCTGGCTATCAGCCGATTTCCTCTTTGAAGAGGACTCGAGAACTGGGGCAACCGATTCTTCCCCGAACATGCCCGACTCCGGAAGGGGAAGAGAGCGCAAACGCTCTTTTTCCCTGGACGAAAGGGACCTGTTCTGTGCCAGAAAAGAGTCCCGGGCCAAGGCACAGGTTTGGACCTTCAAACCAGCCGTGACATCAGAGAGGCTCTGTAGCACATTGCCCAAAAGGGCTAGAGAGACCCCAACGGAAGCTTCATCTATCTGATCAAAGCACCGAAAATCCGCGGGTGAATCAGAGGCTGATTTGCCCAGAGACTCCGCCAAGGTGTGCACGAGAGAGGTGGCCATGCCACAAGCCCTGAGAGAACCAGACAGAGATTCCTCGAGAGACTTAAAGGCCGAAGGCTTGAAAGTGATGGGCGGAACAGCAGCAGGACCCCTCAAGGACTCCACCTCCTCAGCAGAAGGTTTGGAGACGGAGGGGAAGGGCAGGTATTCCGTCGGTAGGGGGACGAAAGGTCTGAATCTGGGTACCACAAAAGAAGCGGACTGAGACGAGACCGGCTGAGAACGCCCCAGATTGGCCTCAGCAATCTGTTTCAACGAAAGGACCTTGCCGGTCCTCAAGGTGAACTCCGCTTTAACCACCGAGTCCTCCAGGAAGGAGGGGGCTTGGAGAGTCAAAGAGCTCTTGGCCTGCAGGAGAGAGCCAACCGCGTGATCAGTGGCGGACTCCTGATGGGAGGAACGCACAGGTACCACGTAAGGGCACGATCGAGACAAAATCTTGAGAAGATTCTGAACCGATGGCTCAGTGTGAGAGTGAGGGACCTCTGACTGAGGGTCCAGTTCCATGTCCGACTCATAGTCGGACTGAAACTCAGAGAATTCCCCAGAGGGGTCTGGCCGTTGAAGCTTCTGATAGGGGCGGCCCAAAGAGTCAAACACCACCGGAGGGCCATGCCTGGAAGAGGGCTCTGCCGGTTGGGAGTGAGAGGATCTCTGAACACCGGCAGGAACCGGGAGAACGTGACGCCCTCCGTGCGAGCGGGACATTCCCGGTTGACCCAAACCGGAGGAACGAACCGGAAATTCATCATCGGAATTTTCCGGTTCTAGGCGAACCCTTTCCCGGTATGCCCGTGTTGGCCAAGCAACCGGGAGACAACCGGGAGAAACCGGATGAATACCGGGTGAAACCGGGTAAACACCGGGAGAACCGGAGGAAACCGTCTCACAACCGGGAGAAGCGATTTTCCGGTTGCGGCGGGACTGCCAAGAGGCCCCAACCGCGCCAGTGCCAGGATCACTGGAGAGCCATCCCCCGGGAGGGGGGTATGGACTCTTATCGGTATGAAGGTGCCCCGCACCGACCGATTTGACTGTCCTGGTAACTTCTCCCTCAAAATGAGTGGAGGATTTGAGCCCGGACTCAGGAAAGGGAACAGGCCGTTCCCGATCCTGGAGGTACCTCCCAGGTACCACCGGATGATTGCCTGACAGACTGGCCAGTCTGGTGACAGAGGAGTCACCTCTGTCACTAGGCAAGCTCCCCGGAGGGGAGCCTCTCTGTTCCGTAAACATCATGCCCACAGGACGGAAACCAGAGGTGGAGAGGGATTTCCTATCCCTGTTGAGGTTGACGCTGGCCTTAGTGGATAAGGGCCTCCTGGAGGCAAGCCTGTGAACAGACGAAGGAGAGAGGGTTGCGCCAGTGACGGTCTCACGCGAAGAGACAACTGGCGGAACCTTCTCTGGCCTACTCATAGAACCGAAGTAGGAGGAAGATTCTGTCGAAGTGACAGGGAGAACTCTGAAACCCGAAGAGTCCAAGTGACGAAAGAAGGCGTCGTAAAAAGCCTGCGAGTCCAACGGAAAAGGAGAAGGAGCAGAAACCTCCGAAGGGAGAGAGACTGGAGCGGGCTCTGAAACCGGTTTGGCCGGTGTAACCGAAACAGACTGAGAATGAGACTGTTTGCTCGAACGAGACGAAGATTTGTGAGAAGATTTTGAAGAGGACTCTAGAGAAGATTTAGAGAACCTGCCCAAAGGGTCCCTAGCGAGAGAAGAAGGGTCATCCGACTTGGAAACCGAAACAAGAGAAGCAGAAACTGCTTTGCTCGAAGTGGGAACCGAAGGGGTGGAAGAAGCCATAATGGCCGACGCCACCCCGAACACCAACAAGAGAGTGAACGAAATAATTTGAACTAAAACGAACACCCCGTAAATGACAATGAAATAATAACGATAGGAAGACTAACAGGCTTCCCAAGAAAAGAAGTAGAACAAGCTAAGAAAAGGAACAAACCCACCAGAAAGCTACAAGAGTAGAAAAGGCGGAGCAGGGTAGGCCCAGGTGTGGAAGTATGGCTGGAAAATTCAAGAATGACATATCCGGTGTCCCAAGGGTGCGCGTCATACCCGGAAGTAAGGGGAGTCACTCCCGCTACTCCCTGCGGTATGGGTGCGGTCCCTTGGGCCCACTTTCGTTTTAGCTATTGCTAGGGTAAGGTTCCAGGTTGTTTTAGGCTAATGCAGTTGTTTTGAGTGTTGGTATAGTATGATTAAATTAGATGGGTAAATTTTACTCTCACATCAGAGAAAAACTGTAGCTGTGTGGGTTAGGCGTACTACTCTCACACAAACGTTCCGAGTTCGAACCTGGCTCCGTCCCATTTTTTATTTTATTTTTTTGGGTGGGTGGGGTGGGGGGTAGGGGTTGGGGGGGGGGGGGGTTAAACAATCAACCTGGCTTATTATCCGCGAAGCGGGTGTTCAACCGGCTAGTCTATTATATATATGTTACGCCCAATCCGTGAAATTGCCTATTTCATGAAATGGGCAAAATGCTTTGCCCAATTTATGAAATGGAACAATGTATGTCACATTTTTGAATCCCCATTCACACAGGTATTGATTACGATTGATTCAATGGTATCACACTTTTCTACATTGTAACTGCACCCCTATCCTGCCCCTCAACTCGACCAGATGCTAAGCTGGGGCATGCCTGAGCCACATGTTGAATCAAACGTTTTATCAAATTAAGTCTGAATAAAATAATTTCAACTCATCTACAGATGAGATTTCTCATTCGCTTGAACTAATTCTTGATCCATGTGTGCTAATGAACAAAAAACGTTTTTCATTCATATTGCTTTTCTCAACTGCAAGTTATAAATTGGCTATTTCTGTGCACAACTGAAGCATGGTATAGACCAATGAAGGGTGGGGTGTGTGTGTGAAGGAGTGGGGGGAGGAAAATCTAGCAATTTCCATCACAGCTTAAAGGGCCACCCTGACGGATGAGTTTTTGCAAGAAACACACGTCCAGATCACCAGGAAAACACCCTTTAGAGAGATTGCAACACTCACTTTGCTCTGGTTTCCCGTCAAATCGGCGATTCCTGTTTGGCGGAGGTGCTGGAAGTCAATTCTTTCACCCAAAGAGAAGGCATGTGCCATCTCTTTTCTAATGGCCGCCTGCGTTTAGACCAAATGCACAAACATTTCGCAATACAAGCCTTTTTATTTTTATTTAATTTTTTTTTATACAGTTTATGTAAAGGAGTTTCGCTCACAACAAAGGAAATAGTTTAAAATTATTTTTTTTAACTGCACTACAAAATAAGAAAACGCTTCAACCACAATGTGTGACCTCCACCCACCCCATCCAAAATGGCTACTCTCTCCGGCATCTCCGCCAAGGAAGAATCGCCATTTTGACGGTTTAATTTATAGGAAACCAGAGCAAAGTGAGTATTCCGATCCTTGAAAAGGCTGTCTTTCTGGTGATCTCGACGTGTTTCTTGCAAAAAACTCATCCGTCAGGGTCCACCTTTAAAGTCCGCTCGGACATAACGCCAACCTTGTCAGGGTTTTTCCACCACCGTTGCCATTGGTCGGTGTAGTTAGCCGTGATGGAGATGTAGCCAATGGGAGCGTCAAACCACACGTAAAACACCTGCCGCAAAAAACACACACAAAAAAATGCACATCATTGCACAAACCATTCTTCATCTTCTTCGATCTCTCAGACAGTTTCTTGTCATACGGGCGCAGGCCAGATGCATCATGCTGCCGTTATGCGCCTAACTAAGAATAGGTTTAGTCAATGGTTGAGTGTGTTTGCAAAAGGATAAATAAAATCCGAAGTATACCCACCCCCCCAGCTAAACTTGGACGTTTTGGTCTTTTTTTCTTCAAGTTTAGTTACTTAGGCCCAGCATGTCCGACTTCGGCTGGAGAACACCTTTGTAAGAGTTTCCAGAACAGAGGCAAGAGAATGGACCAGTAAGGCAGAACCATAGTAGATGACAGTAAGCAAAGGGAAAAGGCAGAGTCAAAGGGAGTGGTAGATTAGAGGAAGCTACAAACACAAACCTTCCAGGAGGTGGGGGAACTTCTTCTTCGATCGCTCAGACAGTCTCCTGTCAATTATGAGCGCAGATGCGCCATGCTGCCGTTATGCGCCTAACTAACAAATAGGCCCAGCAAGTCCGACTTTGGCTGGAGGAAATCTTTTTGAAAGAGTTTCTTGAAAAAAAGGCTGGAGAATGGACCGGTAAGGCAGAAAGATGGTAGATGACAGTAAGCAAAGGGAAAAGGCAGAGTCAAAGAGAGTGATAGATTAGAGGAAGTTACAAGCACAGGAATAGGGTTAGGATTAGACAAGGACTATTTTCATGAAAACTGAAGGAACTTTTGAGACTTTCAGATTGAGGGTTGTGAACAAGACGGGGTTGCTCAGAGTGCATCTTTGCCCATCCAGTGACCCTGACCTTGTGCTGGTAGACCTCTAAGGGTACAGGCGTACCCCTTTTCAGGCCTCTGCTGATAAATCACGGTACATACACTCTTTTTACAGACACCCACTCATGCACTCAAATGACCCTGACCTTGGTTAGGTTAGGCTAGGTACATTATAGTCACATTATACTTAGTCTCTGTGAAATCTGGGTTGCTCCTAACTGGACAGCGCGTCGCAGACAGAGGCACGCCACCCAATTTTTTATTATTTTTTGCATGCAATTTTTGAATGATAAGGAAGGAAGGAAGGAAGGAGGGGGGGGTAAATTTGGACCAAATGACAACTTCTTCGTTTCCACTGGGTTTAACGTGTGCTAAGTGCATGAGCACACGGGACCTCGGTTTATCGTCTCATCCGAAAGACTCCACGTTTAGACCGCAAGGCCTAGTGCAAAGTGAGAGGAAAACTCCTGTACCCAGGTTCGTACTCAGGTTTACTTGACACGAAGCGAACGCCGCTACCACTGTGCCACTCTACACTTGCGCTGGTAGCCCTCTAAGGGTTCAGGCGTACCCCATTTCAGGCCTCTGCGGACAAATCACAGTACACATGCACTCTTACAGACAGCCACTCAAATTACCCTGACTTTGCGCTGGTAGCCCTCCAAGGGTACAGGCGTACCCCATTTCAGGCCTCTGCTGATAAATCACACACACTCTTACAGACAGCCACTCATGCACTCCAAAAACCCTGACCGTGCGCTGGTAGCTCTCTAAGGGTTCAGGCGTACCCCATTTCAGGCCTCTGCGGACAAATCATGGTACACACGCACTCTTACAGACAGCCACTCAAATTACCCTGACTTTGTGCTGGTAGCCCTCCAAGGGTACAGGCGTACCCCATTTCAGGCCTCTGCCGATAAATCACTCTTACAGACAGCCACTCATGCACTCCAATGACCCTGACCTTGCGCTGGTAGCCCTCTAAGGGTACAGGCGTACCCCATTTCTGGCCTCTGCGGATAAATCACACTCTTACAGACAGCCACTCATGCACTCCAATGACCCTGACCTTGCACTGGTAGTCCTCTAAGGGTACAGGCGTACCCCATTTCAGGCCTCTGCTGATAAATCACACCCACTCTGACAGACAGCCACTCCAATGACCCTGACCTTGTGCTGGTAGCCCTCCAAGGGTACAGGCGTACCCCACTTGAGGTCCCGGCTGATGCACCTGGGCTTCAGCCCGTCGCGCAGCCAGGAGTTGGTGATGGTGCGCGCATTGGTGGTCCACGTGCCCGCCTCGTAAACCTTGTCCAGGTGGGTCTTCAGCTGCGCCTCCAACTGAACAAAGTAATACAGTGGAACCTCCCTTATAAGACCCAGGGCTCCCAGGGACCCCCATTTGGGGGTCTATGAAGCACTAAGATTCTAAGGGACCCTCTACAAGAATGTGCAGGGGTTCCCAGGGATGCACCAGAAAAAATATTTTTAGCATTCGCAATGCCACTGGGACCCTCTATCCCACCTCTAGGACCCTCTATACTGTGAGTGAAGGAGTCCCTGAGACCCCTTGTTTCGCGGGACGATTGGGAGCCCTGAAGACCTCCCATTATAAGACTCCCTCCTACATAAGACCTGCTTCTCTGAGACATTGCCCTTCTTTGTAAGTATTAAAATGACCTCCGTTATAAGACCCCTCCCTTATAAGACCTGTTTGGGTGATTTTTGAAGGTCTTATAAGGGAGTTATCACTGTAGTAATAGAAAATATGAATGGATAATAAGTGTGGCTTTGTGGCCGTGACGCAGTCCAAGAGTTTGTGGTCCGTCCGTATGTTGCTAGTTCGTGTGCAAGTGATCAAAACGTTGTGGAGGTGCATCTTTAATTCCGACTCCAGCTATTACGATACACAAATACAAATGATTAACGTGGCTTCGGGTTGGTGATGGTGCGCGCGTTGGTGGTCCAACTGTAGCAATAAATAGCAACAATAACACTAACAAGAGGCAAAGCCTGCAAGGCTCACGTCTGATTTTTATTACTATAGCAGGCATGGGAATTCCCATGACAATTCCCATGCCTGTATAGAGAGAATACTGTTATGTAGACACTTGTGCATCTGAAAACAGAATTAATTTTTATTTTACTGTGTAAATTAAAATTATTTCTATGCACCCCTACCCCTTTCTTTAAAATTTAATTATATGTATGCGCATATAACATAGTGGAGCCCTATTTTTATTTTTGGCAAACAAGTAAAATTGAAAAGCATATTGACCAAGCTTTCAGAAAAAACATAGTGACCAATCCCCCCCCCCCACCCCCCCGCCGGGGTAAGGGGGGTCTACGGACACCTGTAGTAGGCCTAGTCTTTGCCTGTGGGTCTAAGCCTCTTACTCTTAGAAAATTAATAATTGAAGTTGCGTGATCTGTTACTGTTTTAAACTGATTGTTCATGCGATGAAAACTTGTTCCACATCATCTACATTTCTGTAAGATATTTTATATTAGTCCTAATATTTTATTTTCGTTTCGTTAATTCCCCCCCCTGCCACAAAGCAAAGGTCAAGGTCACAGCCAGCAAGCTCATCCATGTTTATCTTCCCCTGTACAGTCTTTGCACATGGTGATCAATCGTCTAGGCCTAACAAAGGATTCGTACGTCGAAGGCAGTGAAATCGACGAACCCTGGATTTTCCGTATATTTTTTTTCAAGACTGAAATGAATGTGGGCTAAATGTTAAGTACGTCGTCTTGATTATGAGGTAAGGCATGGACTCTAGGCCTAGGCCTTGTTGCCGGAAGTGCAGTAGGCTAAGTTATGCGCAGAGATGATGTGCAAATGAACACGAACAACCGTTACTCAAAGGCGCAAATAAAGCTAAACAACCGGCCGTCAACGCACACACTCGGTACATCCATTTGTTACAGAAAATATAAGTTGACGACGTTAAAATGTACCTATTTGTACACACCTGCAGTCTTGTGTTTCTTTTTAAAGAGCGTTTTTGTATATCTAATGGAGAGTCTTCTAGATCTCCTACTCGGTACAACACAACAGTTACAGTAATCTCTGCAACAAATGATTTTCTTTCTTTTGTTCCTTACCGATGTATCTGACTGCTTTGATCGCCATGACTTGAAGGCTCACGTCAAAATCAAGTATCCTGCTAACTTTAACCCTCTAACATCTTATGTTTTTTTGAGAAAATGACAACGTTAAAGTTTCAGTGGAGAGTGAGAGTGTTCTTTAGTTTGAAGAGTGTGACTGAGTCAAGGTTAAAGGTTGCACAACAGTAATCTCTGCAACAAATGATTATCTTTATTTTGTTCTTTATCAATGTATCTGACTGCTTTGATCGTCGTGACTTGAAGGCTCACGTCAAAATCAAGTATCCTGCTAACTTTAACCCTCTAACGCCTTATATGTTTAGAGAAAATGACAACGTTAAGGTTTGAGTTAAGGTTAAAGGTCGGGGCCACGGACGCAACACACACACATACATACATACACACAGACACACAACCGAACATGTACGATACTATAGACTCACTTTGTTTTAAAAAACGACGTGAGCCAAAAATGAAAAACAACAACAAAAACAAACATAAAACCCCCAGAATCAATCCCAAAAAAAAAAGAAGAAAAAAGGGATATCCCCGTGGGGATGGAGGGGGGGGGGGTGGGGGGTTGTCTTTTGTAAAAATAGTCCCCCCCCCACACACATCACAAATAAATAAAAATCGACCACACGCTTTCTAAACTTGCAATGGACGTTCGGCTGTTCGGCCCAAAGTCTCTCGTCCAGGAAATTGTCCCCTGCCTGTCAATGTACCATATGTTACAGACTATAAGGCGATACTTTTTATCCCTGATGCAGACCCCTGCGCCTTATAATATGACTACCGTATGTTTCTGACTATACGGCGATACTTTTTATGCCCGGATGCAGACCCCTGCGCCTTATAATATGACTACCGTATGTTTCTGACTACAAGGCGATACTTTTTATGCCCGGATGCAGACCCCTGCGCCTTATAATATGACTACCGTATGTTTCTGACTACAAGGCGATACTTTTTATGCCCAGATGCAGACCCCTGCGCCATATAATATGACTACCGTATGTTTCTGACTACAAGGCGATACTTTTTATGCCCAGATGCAGACCCCTGCGCCATATAATATGACTACCGTATGTTTCTGACTACAAGGCGATACTTTTTATGCCCAGATGCAGACCCCTGCGCCTTATAATATGACTACCGTATGTTTCTGACTACAAGGCGATACTTTTTATGCCCAGATGCAGACCCCTGCGCCATATAATATGACTACCGTATGTTTCTGACTACAAGGCGATACTTTTTATGCCCAGATGCAGACCCCTGCGCCATATAATATGACTACCGTATGTTTCTGACTATAAGGCGATACTTTTTATGCCCAGATGCAGACCCCTGCGCCATATAATATGACTACCGTATGTTTCTGACTACAAGGCGATACTTTTTATGCCCAGATGCAGACCCCTGCGCCATATAATATGACTACCGTATGTTTCTGACTACAAGGCGATACTTTTTATGCCCAGATGCAGACCCCTGCGCCTTATAATATGACTAATAAAATCGTTTGTTTGTTTCTTTAATCTGAAATTTGGGTAAAAGTCCGAAAAATATGGTACTCCACAAAACCGGAAGCCAAACTTTGGAGCATTCCAGTGGGGCAGTGGGTGGATGCCTCATGCCTCCATATCCCCAGGGGAGCTGGACGACCCCTGCCCCCTCTATGAGTCTCTCCCCAGGTATTCCCTCGGGGAGAGACTCATAGAGCGGGCTTTTGTAAAAATAATTCCCCCACCTTTTGGAAGTTCTGTGCTTGCAACTTCCTCTAATCTGCCACTCTCTTTGACTCTGCCTTTTCCCTTTGCTTAACTGTCATCTACTATCTTTCTGACTTATTGGCCCATTCTCCTGCCTTTTTGTTAAAAAACATCTTCGACAGGGAAATCGAACTGTGTCAGCTGTGCGCAGCGGGGAGATCAGTGAAAACTGAAAACCGGACACATACGAACTTTACTCATTATGGTCTTTTGGCCTGGGAACGCAGAAGGATTTGTCCATTTGACAAACAAAGTCATGTCGAGGATCACTTTTATCAAAACAACTCATGGAAATATTATTAAGACTATTATGAAAGGCAAAATTTCCTTCAAATTCAACCTAGTAGTCGAAGTTCGCACTGATTCACAACCGCGGCTCAAATCGATATCAGGATCGTTTCATCGAGTCACAGTCTACACCCCCCCCCACCCCCCCCCCCCCCCCCCCTTTTGAAACACTACGATCTATCTATGGCTCTTTCACCGTCGATATCCGACCTAACAAAGCCTAAAAATGCATTATCTAAGCAAACATCGATGATAATTTCCAGTAGGAAAGCTGCGCCAACCCAAAAATCCGCCATGTTTGATAAGAAACCTGGACATTCTGACCAAACAAAACTTAAAACAATTAAGTAAACGGTTATAAAAGCAAAATGGCGGCTAACCACACAAAAAAAATCGATGTTGACTGAGCCTCGTTCTGAAGTGAAAGTAAGGCTGTTTCCATTTTTAGTAACGGGAACAACGTCCGCGAAGCGTTGGTTTTGAGTACCCCTCTCTGGGCGACACAGGGCGCCTGCAGTGGCAGGGGAGAGCATCTGCTCAGCGACACAGTGCGCCTGCAGCGTGCTAAAGGTTAAAAGACAAACCAAACAACAACAAAAAACCTGAAAAACAAAAGCCAAAGCCTCTCACCTGGGGCAGGTCGAGAAAGAGGTGCTGGGACACTCTGGGTGCTGGAGCCTTGTGGCACTGTTTGCAGCGCGGCTCCTTCAGCTCCGTGGCGTTGATCAGCTTCCCGCAGCCGTCGCACTGGTCTCCCCTGGCGTCCTCGAAACCGCACAGCGGGCAGATCCCCTCCACGAAGCGGTCCGCCAGGAATCTGGAGAAGAGAAAACGACTCTTTTTGGTGCGTTTCATTGTTGAGTCTATGAACTCATGTTCTGGCGTGTGTCTGTGTGTGTGGCAGCGTCAAACCTTCGCAGCGGGCATATCCCCTCCACGAAGCGGTTCGCCAGGAATCTGGAGAGAAAACAACCCTTTTGGGTTTTGTTGTTGTTGGAGTCTATGAACTCATCAGGCATGGGAATTAGAGAAGAGAAAAAAGACTGAAAATTGGGGTCTGGAAGCAGGCATAGGACCAAGGAACAAAAAACAACTGAAAACCGTGTGTGTTGGGATACAGCCCCCAGAAAATGAAGCTTCTTCTGTTATCTAAGCCTTAAAAACAGTATTAGAGATAAGACTGATATATTTAGTTCATTTTGCATTCATTTACAACAAATAACTTAAGTTTTACTCATTGGGCTTCTTTTTTTTTATCTCATAAATGTCCTCTTGGACCATCAAAAAAGCTGAAACTTGCACAAAAAGACTGAAGAGGAGCATCAAAAAAGCTGAAATCAGCCAAAAGACTGACAATTCCCATGCCTGACTCATGTTCTGGCGTGTGTCTGTGTGTGTGGCAGTGTCAAACCTTCGCAGTGGGCATATCGCCTTCACGAAGCGCTCAGCCAGGAATCTGGAGAAGAGAAAACGACCCTTTTTGGTGGGTTTTTTTTGAGTCTATGAACTCATGTTCTGGCATGTGTCTGTGTGTCTGTGTGTGTGGCAGCGTCAAACCTTCGCAGCGGGCATATCCCCTCCACGAAGCGGTTCGCCAGGAATCTGGAGAGAAAACGACCCTTTTGGTGTTTTGTTGTTGTTGGAGTCTATGAACTCATGTTCTGGCGTGTGTCTGTGTGTGTGTGTGTGTGGCAGCGTCAAACCTTCGCAGTGGGCATATCCCCTTCACGAAACGGTTCGCCAAGAATCTGGAGAGAAAACGACCCTTTTTGGTGTTTTTCATTGTTGAGTCTATGAACTCATGTTTTGGCGTGTGTCTGTGTGTGTGGCAGCGTTAGACCTTCGCAGTGGGCATATCCCCTTCACGAAACGGTCAGGAATCTGGAGAAGAGAAAACGACCTTTTTTCTTTTTTTTGAGTCTACGAACTCATGTTCTGGCGTGTGTCTGTGTGTGTGGCAGTGTCAAACCTTCGCAGCGGACATATCCCCTTCAGGAAGCTGTCAGCCAGGAATCTGGAGAGAAAACGACCCTTTTGGGTTTTGTTGTTGTTGGAGTCTATGAACTCATGTTCTGGTGTGTGTCTGTGTGTGTGGCAGCGTTAGACCTTCACAGCGGGCATATCCCCTCCACGAAGCGGTCAGCCAGGAATCTGGAGAGAAAACAACCCTTTTTGGTGGGTTTTTTTTAGTCTATGAACTCATGTTCTGGCGTATGTTTGTGTGTCTGTGGGTGTGGCAGCGTCAAACATTCGCAGCGGGCATACCCCCTTCACGAAACGGTCGGCCAGGAATCAGGAGAAATAAGGATTTTTTATATTTTGGGTGGGGTGTGGGGGGTGGCAATGTTGTAGCTTAGACAACCGCCTCCCTCTGTGGAGATACTAGGGTGGTCAGCCAGGGATCTGGGGAGAAACCCATCCTTTTTTTGTTGTCATTTTAAAGAAAACAACCCTTTCTTTTCCCCCCGAGTCTATAAACTCATGTTCTGGCGTGTGCATACAGTCATGTGGGTGTGTGGGTGTGTATCAAAACCGCACAGTGGGCATATCCCTTCCACGAAACGGTCAGCCAGGGATCTGGAAAGAAAAGACGAAAAGAAAAAAAAATGATCTTTTTAAAAAATTTTAGTTTATGTACAGAGGTGGTTGCCTCGTGCCTCCATACAGGGAGCTGGATGAACCCGCCCCCTCCACGAGTCTCTCCCTGTGGAGATACCGGTGTGTGTGTCTGTCTGTGTGTGTGTGTGTGTGTGTGTGTGCGTGCGTGAGTGCGTGCGTGCGTGCGTCTTTCATAAAAATAGCTCCCCCACCTTCTGGAAGTTCTGTGTTTGTAAATTCCTCTAATCTGTGCCTCTCTTTGACTCTGCCTTTTCCCTTTGCTTTGCTGTCATCTGCTGTCTTTCTGCCTTACTGGCCACATTCTCCTGCCTTTGGAAAAAAAAAAAAAATCTTCCGATTA
The DNA here is from genome assembly GCA_017654935.2 of Phymorhynchus buccinoides. Taxonomy (NCBI): domain Eukaryota; kingdom Metazoa; phylum Mollusca; class Gastropoda; order Neogastropoda; family Raphitomidae; genus Phymorhynchus; species Phymorhynchus buccinoides. The sequence continues at coordinate 23,660,959 of CM065712.1, read as the reverse complement.
ATTTTTCTCCTTTGAGCTCTTCCGAAATCGGAACGTGTCGGCTGCTGTACGCAGCGGGGAGACCGGTGAAGACTGAAAACCGACACTTACGTACGCTTACCCATTATGGCCATTCCGGACGGACGTTCAGTTTCAGGTAACCTGTCAAATTTGTGTTTTTTTGCGTTTATTTTCTTCCTTCCTTCCTTCCACTCACTTGTCGCAGTTAGCGCAGTACAGCTGCTCCACAGAGTCCTTCAGGATGAAGCCTCTCTCGTGCAGACGCCAGAAAATGTCCTGAGCGATTCTGCAAAGACACAAACACACACCTTGCAAAGTCGATGCCGAACCATTGGTAAATTTCTGTGTGCAGTTTGCTATACTTGTCACAGATTTGTTGCCCGCGTGCGTGTGTGTATGTGTATGAGTGTGTGTGTGTGTGTGTGTGTGGATAATTGGTATTTACAAATATTTGTCATTCGTGCATTGATTTGTGTTTTTTCTTCTAATATTTTCTTCTTTGTTGTTGGCGAGATGTAAACAAGCGTATATTGTGCTTATTCTTTTCCAACATTAAAAAAGATTCGTTCGTTCGTTCTGTCTCTCTCTCTCTGTCTCTCACTCTCTCACTCTGTCTCTCTCTATCCGACTCTAACTCTCACCCTCTCTCTCTGTGTCTTTCTCTCCCTGTCTCTCTCACTCTCTCTCACTCTGTCTCATTCTCTTTCTTCTTCTCTATCTTTGTCCTCACTCAGTCTGCTGTGTGGTGGTGGTTCGGCCGAAGCAGTCAAAGTCGATGTTGAACCATTGGTAGATCTCCGCGTGCAGCTTGTTCTTCCTAACTTTCTCTCTCACTCTGTCTCTCTCTCTCCGTCTCTAACTCTCACCCTCTCTGTGTCTTTCTCTCCCTGTCTCTCTCACTCTGTCTCTCACTCTCTCTTTCTTCTTCTCTCTCTTCTTCCTCACTCAGTCTGCTGTGTGGTGGTGGTTCGGCCGAAGTAGTCAAAGTCGATGTTGAACCATTGGTAGATCTCCGCGTGCAGCCTATTATACTTGTCGCAGATCTGCTGCGGAGTTACCCCCTCTTCCAGGGCCTTCGTCTCCGTGGCCGTGCCGTACTCGTCCGTCCCGCAGATGTACAGAACGTTGTAGCCCCGCAGCCGACAAAACCTGCAAGGCAGGGGTAACACAAAAATTCTTTACAAACTAAAATCCTTGAAAAACAACTCTTTTTCTATTTTGGAATTTTCTAGTCACAGAAACTCGTCTTTGAAATCCTTGGAAATATTTTTCGTTTTTTGTATTTTGGAATTTTCTAGTCACAGAAACTCGTCTCTGTGAAATCCTTGGAAATATTTTTCGTTTTTTGTATTTCGGAATTTTCTAGTCACAGAAACTCGTCTGTGAAATATTTTTCGTTTTTTGTATTACGGAATTTTCTAGTCACAGAAACTCGTCTCTGTGAAATCCTTGGAAATATTTTTCGTTTTTTGTATTACGGAATTTTCTAGTCACAGAAACTCGTCTCTGTGAAATCCTTGGAAATATTTTTCGTTTTTTGTATTTCGGAATTTTCTAGTCACAGAAACTCGTCTTTGAAATCCTTGGAAATATTTTTCGTTTTTTGTATTTTGGAATTTTCTAGTCACAGAAACTCGTCTCTGTGAAATCCTTGGAAATATTTTAAGTTTTTTGTATTTTGGAATTTTCTAGTCACAGAAACTCGTCTCTGTGAAATCCTTGGAAATATTTTAAGTTTTTTGTATTTTGGAATTTTCTAGTCACAGAAACTCGTCTCTGTGTAAAATCCTTGGAAATATTTTTCGTTTTTTGTATTTCGGAATTTTGTAGTCACAGAAACTCGTCTCTGTGAAATCCTTGGAAATATTTTTCGTTTTTTGTATTACGGAATTTTCTAGTCACAGAAACTCGTCTCTGTGAAATCCTTGGAAATATTTTTCGTTTTTTGTATTACGGAATTTTCTAGTCACAGAAACTCGTCTCTGTGAAATCCTTGGAAATATTTTTCGTTTTTTGTATTTCGGAATTTTCTAGTCACAGAAACTCGTCTCTGTGAAATCCTTGGAAATATTTTTCGTTTTTTGTATTACGGAATTTTCTAGTCACAGAAACTCGTCTGTGAAATCCTTGGAAATATTTTTCGTTTTTTGTATTTCGGAATTTTCTAGTCAAAAACCACTCTTTTTTTCTCTTCTTTTTCCCCCCCAGAATTTTCTAGTTAACTAAACTCGTCTGTGAAATCCTTGAAAAACAAAATGCTTGAATTTTTTTTAATTTCTTTTTGTATTTTGGAATTTTCTAGTGACAGAAACTCGTCTCTGTGAAAACAAAACAAAATGCTTGAATTAAAAAATAATAAAATTGGGCATTTCGGAATTTTTTTAGTCACAAAAACTTGTCTCTGTGGAATCCGGGTTGCTCAAATAAGAAATGCAACAAAATTACTGGTTGATCCACGAAAACTAGCGAACTAAGTGAACCGAAAGCTGGAAAGAGTGATGAAGAGAAGTACAGGGAAACCCATTTAGTACGAGTACGGTTTAAACGAGAGCCCATGTTTAACGAGTGGTTTCAAAATTCCCAACCACAAGCCTTCTTTTTCCTTGTTAAATAATTCTGCATACAACGAGCTCGCTACAACGAGCAACTTGCATATAACGTACAATTTATTGACTCCCAAAGTCAAGCTTTTATGCAAAAACTACACGGTTAGAACGAGAACACACTTACAACCACACCGCCATCCCAAAGTCAAGCTTTCTGGCTAGAACGAGAACACACTGACAACAGCATCGCCATCTTGACTGACCCCTCGATATGTAAGCGGCATTCTGATTGGCCGATATAACAATTCAGGTGTCTGCAGCGCAAGCAGACGACACTGGATTCACTCTTTGCGCACTGATCTTGTGACTTCCGGGAAATTTTAACTTTCTTTTAAAGCGCGTGTGTGGATTTTATGTTTTTGATGTTATCGTGTGTTAATAAACTGTTTTAAAGTGTTTGTAATCGGCATTAAAAACCCTATGGATACAGGATACTGGGCTTACAACCATGCTTTGTTGGGTAAGTGTGTTGTTTCCGTTTTTCTGTCTTTTTCACAATTTACCAGCACGCACATCACAGTAGATGTGAGGAGCGATTGATAGGTTCGTCAGGGTTGCCAAAATCGATAAAATGGTTTGAACGAGCAATGCTTACAACGAGTAAATTGGCCCTCTCCCCTGGAATTCGTACTAAACAGGTTTCACTGTAACTGGAAAAACAGGGTTTGGATTGAAAAAACACGGATTTAGATAAGTTTTAGACTCAGAATTCGCTGTTCCGAGAATACTCGGAATTAGACCCTGACTGGCGTTCTCCTGTTCTCTGAGTATACTCAGAATTTGTCCGCAATGAGCTAAAACTGATACACACGCACACACGCATGTCGTGAAAACACAGCTGCAGACAGCACACAGCCGATGAGGTTTCCCAGAGGAAGCTCTCACACACACACACACATCAGAGCTGATTCTAGGATTCTGAAAAAGTGGGAGCGTTCCCCCCCTAAGAATGAAAAAAGGGGGGCAGGTCCAATGGATACGAGGGGAGGGGGAGGCGGCCTATTCACATGCACACACGCATGTCGTGAAAACACAGCTGCAGACAGCACACAGCCGACGAGGTTTCCCAGAGGAAGCTCTCACACACATACACACACATCAGAGCTGATTCTAGGATTCTGAAAAAGTGGGGGCGTTCCCCCCCTAAAAATGAAAAAAGGGGGGCAGGTCCAATGGATACGAGGGGGGGAAGGCGGCCGATTCAATCTTCGCTAGCTTCGCCACTTCTTCAGCCACTCGTCTTAGAACCGGTGTTCCCTATCACTAGTGCCGTTATCTTCGGGCTGCTTCTTCAAGACTGTTGATGCAGTAGCTGTTTCTGCAACATCTTCTGCACACTCGTTTGGCAGAGGATTTATTATTTTTACTTTGCCGCCACAAAAATCAAAGTCGAAGAGCGTCGTTGTCCGCTTCATTTTGAAGAAAATCCAACATGGCGGGTAGGATTATCGCAACTTCTTGCCGGTAAAACGAGATGAACGCGATTGGTTGATTTACACTAACATTGTAAAGGAACCAATGAAATGTTGAGAAATCATTCATTCCTGCTCGATGCTTTCGGTTTGTGCAGACAACGAAGGCATTACAGTAGTGATCGGTAAAGAGTTCTGCAAATATGCGGGCGTCGGCTCGCGCTTAGACCCGATTATTGTGGGAAGGAACAGATTTGGGGGGGATTGTACCAATCCTGCGCCCTAGAATCAGCCCTGCACACACACACACACACACACACGCACACTTACACACACACACACCGACCTGGAGAAGACGTCAGCAGACAGCACACAGCCGATGATGTTTCCCAGATGAGGCACGTTGTTGACGTAAGGGAGAGCACTGGTAATCAAAATGTTTCGCTCCCCCTTCTTCGGCAACCTGCAACCGACCGGGAAAAAAAAGAAAAGATTCTTAAAATTCAGAAATGGTACAGTGTATTACACAAAAAAGGATAAAGATGTTCACCCATTCCAGCATTTAGCGTTGAGTTCATGTCTGTGCGTTTGCAAAAATGTTGACTTGTCTCCAAGTAACGAAATTCCAAGATGCTTGTAATAAATTCAATGCTGTTTGTAATGTAGCTGAGAGATCAGTGTTCCCCATGCTTTCAAATTTTTAAGGGTCATCATGACCCTTTGCCCCAAAATTTTAAGGGTCATTTGAAAATTTTTGAGGGACAAAATAAAAGCCGTAATAAATGGACAATAATTATGCTCTAAAATAAAGACAAATCTCTGTAACAATGTGTACTTGAAGCTGCATAAGTGCTTGCCATCACGATGCTGAAGCCAGTCAAATTCTTCACACCAACTTGACTTGAATTTGCCAGTTACTTTCTTCTTTTCATCACTACTGACAGTTGAAGTAGAACTTGAAGGGCCTGGAACTGGTTCGAGGGTTTTTGTCACCTCACTTAAAACTTCAGAGTCTTTGGAAGAACTTCGCGTCGAAGTTTTCGCAATTCAGCGAAGCAGCGCCATTCTTTTACTTCCAAGAAACGCGCGCGCTCAGCTTGGCAGCAGTGCACGTGCGAGCAGCATGGGTGGCGAGAAACAAAGGGAAATTACTCTGTAGTTCATGATAGCTTTTGTTGTCTGCTTCAAGCATGGTATAGTACAGTGTAAAAAAACTATATTATTATTCCCTTCTGAACCTAAACCCCCTTTGTCTCGTTTTGGAATGTTCCATCAAGCGATCTCATGACTTGACTCGAAATGGAACGTTCCTCTTATGGTGCAACAGGTTAAAAAATTAATCTTACTCATTAGGATGATTTTGAATAAATTGAAGTCTTATGATCGTAATTCGACATAAACTGTTATAGAAACAATAATAAAACACTTTGAGGCAATGTAAATTTTATTAATCAAGAGCGTTGCTGAAAAGCAGTGCGTGATCATTTATTTGCCGTGCTCGAGGCTGGGCCAAACACGTGCCGCATTAGCGGCATTCGACTCGATCGAGACACTTTGCGTGTTTCAAATCGTCTTACGGCTTCAAATCACAACCAATATCTATGAAATAAAGTTATTCTGAAAGATAAATGAACAAAGAATATGTTCGTATGTGCGTTCTTTGCCTTAAAATAGGTTTGGGGGGCAAACTTTAGTGATGAACATGAACCAACTTCTCACCTCCATATCTTGTCTTGCAAGCAATACTCAGCAGCGGCGCAGGCACGGGCTTGAATAGCAAGCCTTTCTCTGATTGGTTGAAAAGTATGAAGCTGGTGCGTCACTTCTGTGAGACGTACGGCGATACGAAAAAACCTAAACGATCTAGCGAGCTTTTCTGTGTCGGCCATCTTCTGACTGGGGGCCGCCGGCCGCCGAATTGCAGTAAATTACGATTTTTACTCGAGGATTTGTAAAGGATTGAACAAGAAAATACCAAGAAACACAACTTAAATCATTTATCTTTCACTCTGTCAAACAACAATTCACAAAAACACAGTAGTTTTGTTTTTTTGTTTTTTTCCAAGTTGGTGACCCAAGCGAAATCCCACTTGTCCAATGGTTTTAGGTACCAGTGTGGCAATGCTAATAGTAGTGAAAGAATAGGCCCAGTATATTTTGTTGATCGTTTCCCGCAAGCCGAAATGGCTTCGACATTCTGATCGCGGCGAACACGTTTGAGGAAGCAATCGGCTGAGAGAAAAACTGTACGTCACAATGACGTATTGACTGAAAAATTTATACATCAAACTTGAAAATTTGTATGTAATTTACGTACAGATCTGCGTAATCGGGAACAATGGAGAAAATTGAGTAGAACACAGAGGGTAAGGCCACTGCTTATATATCTTGTTGTACACATGGTCATTATACGTGTGTGGGCTTGTGTGCGTGCGTGCGTGTGTGCCCGCAAGTGTGTGTCTTTCTTTGTTTTTGTACTGTACTTACTGTTTTTATATTATCTTTTGTAAAGCGCTATGAGGATGGCTTTGCCATCAAACAGAGCTATATAAGCTTCATTTATTATTATTATTATTATCAAGGTATACTCTGTTAAAAACGAGGGGCACATTGGAAAGGGTCATAGTGCTCACACGGGGTGCTGTCTAGGGGTAGGCGCAGGGAAGTTTTTGACGTCCGTGTTCCACGCTGTCACGGCGGCCTCCACTTCTTCCGCAGGGACCCTTTCCATCGGCACCTAAAAAAATAGAAAAGTTGTGATCTAAAATATCGGCGACTACGTGGTGATTTAATAAATGTCTATAACAAAATTTCACAGTTCTGATAATACTAACAAACATTTGTTACAACTTTCTAACTGCTCAAAAACTAGGAATAATGATTTGAAAATACTAACCCAATACAGCAGAACTAACATTATAGAAAGAATTTCTTTAGTACCAATACTGGAATCCTCTTCGAGCACATATCAAGTTGGCACCTAACCATAATCAGTTCAAAAACCTCCTCGATAAAGACCCCAAGCTTCAACAATTGAAATGTATATATGATTGACACATCTAAAAGCGTCCTACTCCTAGTCATGCCAATCATGAAAAAGAATACAAATAATCAGAAAGGACACATTAACCCTTTCGCCGCCAAAGTCGCATTTTAGCACCACAGTGATTTAACACCTATGTCACTAAAAAGGCATCAAATTGGGGTCTATTATCCAAAGACCCTATTGTCTTAGTGTTGGGAAGTAAGGATAGACCCTATTTGAGATATGTCACAGAAGAATCCCCAATACTGCAGATGGATTTTGTTCTCTACCCAGGTAAATTTAATGGACATTTTTGGCTGAAATATGGCTGGCGGTGAAAGGGTTAAGAGGACGCGAGGCCTAGTTGTCCTCATGATCTGACCTGAGATGAATGACAAGGAATTCGCATGCATGTTCTTTTTTCTCTTTTTTCAATTTGTATTTTTGAACAATGCTACGGAATCAGAATACAACATAAATCTACCATCTTGTTTTAACTCATTCGCATCGCAACGATTTTGAATTATTAAAAAAACTCACAAATCTCTCCAGCCATACACACAAACAAAACATACATAAACAAAATGAGAAATGAAAGAAGATTACGTGGTTTTTTTACTTCAGGTTTAGACATAGGGAAGTGGTAGATCAGACTTTTGTTAATGTTATATATATTGACTTTATATAGAAAAAAACTCTCTACATCGATTGGTTTCCCCACAACAAACCACTACAAAAGCAAAGTCAGAGGCAAAATTGTGGTCTAAGGGAGCGAAGCGAGTTCAGAAGTGACCAAGGTATGGTGTGCACCGATTTACTTCCCTTGAAGCAAATGCATCGAATTGACAGCTATCTATTAATTCCGGACATATATGGCCGGAAAGACTTGAATGAGCTAACCCTTTCGCTGCCAATGTTGCATTTCTGCACCACAATGACTCAACAACCCATGTCACTAAACATGGTTCGTGGGGACTTGGAAGAGTGCCCAAAAAGGACCTTAAAAGGACCTTTAAAGGACCAGCAAATTTTTTTAAAGGACCAATTTAAACCTTGTTTGTAGTTGTGCTTGCAGACGTGGTGGGCGCAGAGCCAACGCCGACGATTGTGGCTGAGCAGATTTTTTTTTTTTTTTTTTTTTTTTTGGCTGAGCAGATTCATTTGTTGTTACAGATTCATTTGCTGCTTTCAGCTTTCTTGTGATTTTCAGTCTTTGCGTGTTGTTTCAGCACCGACTCTCCCATTGACAAGATGTTGATGTTTTTTTCACAATATGCACAACGAACTGCATGTTTGTTGTCCATCACTTTTCGGACCCAGTCCTTATAAATGTCTTCTCTCAGCCAACGATCCTGAAAACGAACACTTTCCAGGCATTTTTACACTTTTTACTTGAAAACAAGCACTGAAGCAGCCGCAAGTGCGAAAAATTTCAACATGGCTCATAAGATATCTCGCCGAATCTCGCGCACATGACCGGATTTACAGTGACTATTAAAATTAGATCGTCTGCTCGAAAGATACGAAGGCGATCGATTTTTGGCAAATTTTATTTCATTTAATATATTGTTTTGAGTTCATTTCTTATGACAAGGTACTTAGTTTTGTTTTTTGGCCCGATTAAAGGATTTAAACTGACCACACCAATTTTAAAAGGACCTTTGACTGATTTGAAAGGACCTCCTTGCTGATATAAAGGACTTAACAGGCCTTTTGAAGACCGATCAATTTCACAGCACTTTAAAGCACCTGAAAGGACCCCACGAACCCTGCTAAAAACCAAAAGGGCATCGAATCAGAGTTTGTTATCCAAAAGACCCTATTTTCTTAGTTTTATGAGGTAAGGATAGACCTTACTTTATTTATGCAAGTCACAGAGGAATCCCCAATACTGCAGACCATTTTTTTTTCTCTACCTAGGTTAAGCTTAACCCCTTCCCTGCCAAAAGGGTTAAAACAAAAAAATGACTCACTTCAGGGTTCTCGGACGACGTCGTCGCCTTGGGAGGAGAGGCAGTGGATTTGGCTCCCCCTGCCACCTTTGCACTTTGACCTTTGGCAGTGTCCTTGACTGACTGGGTGTCCTTGACATTGGACGTGGCTGAGAAGGGGACCGGCTGACTCAGCAAAGAATCCTTAGAAGAAAAAACTTTTTTTTTTTTTTACCACATTGACAAAAGCTGCAAAGTTCGAACTTGCCAAATTTGATTGCTACATAGATATAGGAGGAAAAAAAAATCATAGCTTTCGAAAAAAAAACCCAATGACCCCCCCAAAAAAAAAAGTACAGGCAAATATTTACGGAAGACAACAATTTGTGACCCAGCACCATGAAAGGGACATTAACTCTTCTACTACCGTCGGCGGGTTGACCCGCCGGTTTACTGTATACCGTTGCTAGCCACGGGCGGGTTTGACTGCCAGATACTAGGGAAACCCCGGTGTCCCCCTTTGCGCTATTTATATCAAGTGACATCACATCCTTTACTTCCGTGACATGCGCAGTTCGCTCAGGGAAAGCACAACCTTCCGCCATCTTCATTTGTAGGCTAAATTTTGTCATTTTCAATCGATTTTCGTCGCGTTTTCGACGATGGAAACTGACAACTTTTGGCGTGAACCTCTACAAGATGGCGATAGTGCCGACGAAGCATTTACTGTGGAAAAAGTGGCAGAATCTGAACTTAGGCGAATCAAAAAGAGCATCGAAAGTGTTGAAACGATCTTGGGTTTGCAGCAGCAGATCGACACAGGTAAATTTAGTGATGATTCGAGTGAGTATTTTTTTTAATGAATTTTTAAAGTGAGTGTGTGCGAAAATCAGTGCAGCGGCAAAAATTACTTGGTGCGCAACGGTAAACAGTCTAAGTAATACTTGGTAGTAGAAGAGTTAACCCTTTCACCACCAATGTCGCATTTATGCACCACAATGATTTAACACCCATGTCACTAAAAGGCATCAAAACAGGGCCTGTAATCCAAAGACCCTATTTTCTTAATTTTGGGAGGTAAGGATAGGCCTAGTGTTAAGCATGTCATGGAGGAATAATATTACAGATTCTTTTTATCTCTACCCAGTTAAGTTTAATGGTATTTTTTGGCTGAAAAACAGCTGGCGGCGAAAGGGTTAACCCCTTGACTGCCATATAATGTATCACGTACTGACTTGATGACATCACTGATGACGTCGTCAAATGAAGAGGAATAACTCTGATATGCTGGTTTTTGCTCTAACACAGTCAAGAGAGTTATATCCCCAGACAATTTTGCCAGATTGGCTCTATCAGTTGTCCTTTTTATGGCATGACTTGCACAATTAATTTTTCTTTAATAATTTTCTCTGGCAGTCAAGTGTCAAAATGACCATTCTGAGAAAATGGCGGAGCTAGAAACTTCATACAATTATCTTTCAAATCATATAAGAACCATTCTTGCAATGCTTTCTGCTTCAGAGTTATGAGCATTTAAATTTGGTAGGGTGACTGTCGGCCATTTTGAGATATTACAGTCTAAAAAACGTTTAGCCTAGCTGAAGAAAATGCATCAACCTACTCATTTTAAAGCACTTTTTGAAATATTTAGAGACATGCCCCCCACCCCCAGCCGAATGTTTTATTTGAGAACATTTTTTTCATGCCAACCTTGAATGCCGTGACCCCTTTGCCCCCCGTGACCTCTGTCAAGGTCGTCTGCACCGCCGGCACCGTCTCCATGGCAGCGACCCAGGCCTTGACCGCGGCATGTTTTTCCAACACACCTACAATCACATCACTGATAATGACATTGGTGCAACTCCCCAAAATGAAAAAAAATGAAAGGCAGGGATCCAGGGACCCATGGCCCCGGCAGGGCCCCGTCGGACAATTCAGGGGGGGACAACTTAAGAGAGATATAACGAAACAGACAGACAGCTAAAATAATAGACAGAGACAGTTTGAGTCTGATAAGCCTCGTGAAATGATTACATTGCCTTTGTAAACTTCGAAGATAGAACAACCAAGTTCAAAATGCCCCAAATTGCATATGGTCAATTTTTTTTTTTTTATGAATTAAAAAAACCTGAAGTTCAGTTTCTGGTAAAAATAAAAATACTGAAATCAGTGCAAAACTGAAAGAGTAGCACCCATGTAGTGATAACAAGAGGAAAAACCTTCAAGGCTCACTCGAACAGGAACATGTGGGACAACAACAAACAAAGATTGAGGGGGGTGTCTAAAGTACAAGATTGCCAATAAAATTTTAAAGTACAAATGAAACTATCGCTAATGGATACAACTTTAAAAAACTTTCTTTTTTTTAAAGTGCGAGTGTCAGACGAGAATCAAGAAAATGCCAACGTTAAAGTTTGGAGAGTAGACCACGGGTGCAACATACACACACACACACACACACACACCGTATTTTCCGGACTACAAAGCGCACCGTTGTCTAAGCCTCACCCCCTGAATTTTATTAACATTCTGGAAAAAAAAACAACGTTAAAGCCGCGTTCAGTGTCTAAGCCGCAAGAGACTAAAAAAGAAAAACAAACCTGAGAAGACGAGCAGACGAACTTGTGATCGAAAGCCACGGCAACTTTGACGGCCCGTGTTGCATTCGCACATAAACTACACACTACAGTCATTGGACTGCCTTATAAAACCTTCACAAATCCAAAACTTTTTTATTTATTTTATTTTTTAGTTGTATCCATTAACAATAGTTTCATTTGTACTTTAAAATTGTATTGGCAATCTTGTACTTTAGACACCACCCTCAATCTTTGTTTGTTGTTGTCCCACATGTGCCTGTGCCGAGAATTGAAGCCGGAACCATTGGCATGACAGACAGGCACTCTACCAATGAGCTATCGAGGCTTTCAGTGTTGATGAGTTTCTTAACTCATGTTGCCTGTTGAATACTCTCTAACCCACTAATCTAAAATGTTATCTGTTTGTTACCTGTTTACAGTGTTGTTTTAAGTATTTAATTATTCAAATCATTATTGCTTAAAAGCTTGCATAGACATCTATATGTGTGCAAAGTGTGAACGATGTACGCCTTCTATTTTCCGAGAAAATGCTAACGTTAAAGTTTGGAGATTAGACCACGGACGCAACACACACACACACACACACACAACCGAACAACTATCATACTATAGACACACACACAACCAAACAACTACCATACTATAGACTCACTTAGTGAGCCAAAAACCAGAAGGAGAAGAAAAATAAGAAACAAATCGACAAAGCCAAGCCCAAAACCGCACTACACCACCTGCCCACCCACCTTGGAACGCTTTTTCCTGGCTCAGAGGGTAGAGAGTTCCGAAGATGACGATGTCAGCTGCACCCATCTCTGTCTAAAAAAACCCAACAAAAACAAAGCACATAAATGGTACTGAAAGAAAGCAATGAACTGTAGCTGAGCCTAAAGAAAAAACAACACAAAATCAACATCAGGACATTTTATAGTGCATGAAAAAACTCTATATGGTGGTCATTTATAGTCTCAAGTATTTTCTATATAGTGGAACCTCCTTTATAAGACCTCCCATTATAAGACTCCCTCCCATTTAAGACCTACTTCTCTGAGACAGTGCCCTTCTTTGTAAGTATTAAAATTACCTCCCTTACAAGACCTCCCATTATAAGATTCCCTCCCACATAAGACCTACTTCTCTGAGACATCGCCCTTCTTTGTAAGTATTAAAATTACCTCCCTTACAAGACCTCCCATTATAAGACTCTCTCCCACATAAGACCTACTTCTCTGAGACATCGCCCTTCTTTGTAAGTATTAAAATTACCTCCCTTACAAGACCTCCCATTATAAGACTCCCTCCCACATAAGACCTACTTCTCTGAGACAGTGCCCGTCTTTGTAAGTATTAAAATTACCTCCCTTACAAGACCTCCCATTATAAGACTCCCTCCCATTTAAGACCTACTTCTCTGAGACAGTGCCCGTCTTTGTAAGTATTAAAATTATCTCCTTGTTAAGACCCCTCCCTTGTAAGACCTGATGTTGGATGATTTTTGAAGGTCTTATAAGGGAGGTTCCACTGTACAAGTAATTCGATCATGTCAGCCCTCTTCTCCGTTCTTTGCACTGGCTTCCTGTCGCAGACAGAACTGAGCATAAATTAAACACCCTTTGCTATAAATCTATCCATAAAGCTGCTCCATCTTAGATGAAGCCACAGCAAAGCTTGTTACTTCCCTCATCCTATCTCGTCTTGACTACTGTAATGCTCTCCCTTCTGGCCTATCAATCCCTTCTCTATCTTGTCTCCAGCGTATTCAAAACACAGCTGCTCGTCTTGTCCTTAGGAAGAAAAAATTTGATCATGTTAGCCCTCTTCTCCGTTCTTTGCACTGGCTTCCTGTCGCAGACAGAACTGAGTATAAATTAAACACCCTTTGCTATAAATCTATCCATAAAGCTGCTCCATCTTACCTCTGCGACAATATTTCCATCTATAAACCAGCTCGCACTTTACGTTCAGTTTCTGGCCCTCTTTCTCTCCAAATACCTAGGTATAAGCTTTCAACTGTTGGTCGGCGCTCTTTTGCCGTTTCAGGACCGACCTCCTGGAACAAACTTCCTCCAGCCCTCCGTCAGCGACCGACCCTCTCTGCTTTCAAAGCTAACCGCAAAACCCACCTGTTCCCCCGTCATTAAAGCTCCGCTCTCTTTCTCTTCTCTCTCTTGCCATTAGGTCTGTTTCTGCTGTGTTCCATTTATGTCATCCGTGTGTGTTCGCTTTGTATAGCACTTTTGCTTGAATGTCTTATGAATCCTAACGTGTGTGTGCGCGCTTTGATTTGATTTCTATCAGGATTCAGCGCCGTATAAATACTGTATGTTGTTGTTGTCATTCACAATTCTTTTCTTCTTCTGCATTCCCAGGCCATATGGCCATAATGGGCAAGGTACGTATGTGTCCGGTTTTCAATTTTGACTGGTCTCCCCACTACGTACAGCCGACACATTTCGATTTCGGAGGATCTCAAACTACTAGTCAAAGGAGAAAATTATTTAGAGATTTTTGGGGGAAAAAAGGGCAGGAGAATGGGCCAATAAGTCAGAAAGATAGTAGATGATAGAAAGCAAAGGAAAAAGGCAGAGTCACAGAAAGCGACAGATTAGGGGAAGTTTCAAGCACATAACTTCCAAAAGGTGGGGGAACTATTTTTACGAAAGGCATGGGGAGAGACTCGTGGAGGGGGGCGGGGTTGTCCAGCTCCCCGTATGGAAGCATGAGGCGTCCACCCACTGCCCCAGTAATTCACAATAAATTCTGGTTGAAATTTAAATTCCAAAAGAAAGAGTTACTGTATTTTACTGACTATAAGGCGATACTTTTTTCCTTGACTGACACCCCCGCGCCTTATAACACGACCAATAAAAGTGTAAGAAAATATACTAATTTTCTGTAAAATTTGGGGGTGCACCTTATAATCACACATCAGGTGCGCCTTAACTCTTCTACTACCGTCGGCGGGTTGACCCGCCGGTTTACCGTATACCGTTGCTAGCTACGGGCGGGTTTGACCGCCAGATACTAGGGAAACCCCGGTGTCCCACTTTGCGCTATTTATATCAAGTGACATCACATCCTTTACTTCCGTGACATGTGCAGTTCGCTCAGGGAAAGCACAATCTTCCGCCATCTTCATTTGTAGGCTAAATTTTGTAATTTTCAATCGATTTTCGTCGCGTTTTCGACGATGGAAACTGACAACTTTTGGCGTGAACCTCTACAAGATGGCGATAGTGCCGACGAAGCATTTACTGTGGAAAAAGTGGCAGAATCTGAACTTAGGCAAATCAAAAAGAGCATCGAAAGTGTTGAAACGATCTTGGGTTTGCAGCAGCTGATCGACACAGGTAAATTTAGTGATGATTCGAGCGAGTATTTTTTTAAATGAATTTTTAAAGTGAGTGTGTGCGAAAATCAGTGCAGCTGCAAAAATTACTTGGTGCGCAACAGTAAACAGTCTAAGTAATACTTGGTAGTAGAAGAGTTAAAGTCCATAATATATGGTAATAACAAAAACAGGGTACAAGGGCCCCATCAACAGAATGTCTGTTTCTGGGAAAATTAAAAAACAACTGAAATCCGTGTAAAACGGGCATACCATATTTTTGGGACTATAATAATAATAATGAACATTTATAGCGCCTAATCTTAAAAAAAGCCCTAAGCGCTTGCGCACCCGCCCAAATTTTACACAAAATTCAGATTTGTACTGTTTTATTAGTCATATTATAAGGCGCATGGGTGTCAGTCTGGGGGAAAGGTATCGCCTTATAGTCTGTAACATACTGTACTATATGTTCTTACTGTATTATCAGTCACATTATAAGGCGCAGGGGTGTCAGTCTGGGGGAAAAGCATCACCTTATAGTCTGTAACATACAGTAGTTGCACCCATGTGTACCTTACCCATTATGGCCTGGGAACGCAGAAGAAGAAGAAGAAGAAGAAGAAGAAGAAGAAGAGTTTCCCTTACCCCCGCCAAATGACCTTGACCTTTCAGCTTCTTCTCAAGGTCGGCCAGTAGAGGGGTGAAGAGCTGTAGCAGATCTTTCTCCGATCGACCGTGGCCAACTGTCGACGCCAGGTAAGGCACCGCCACCGGCTGAACCACAAAACAATAATAGCAATAATAATAATAGCATGGACAATATGGGAATAATAATAATAATCATATAGTAAAAAGGCAACTGTCCGTCCGTGTGTGTGTGTGTGTGTGTGTGAAACACAAAATGGGCCTTATAACTCTGCCGTTTTTCGACCGAATCACTTCAAATTTGCTGTGAGCCCTAACGGAGCGATGGCAACGGCAACCGAGGTGGCCGTGTCATTTGCGTGGTTTCGCAAATGCGCGAAACGCGCATCCGCCGGCTTCTCGGCGCCCGTATCTCTGGCGTTTCTGGGCCAATTGCCTTCGAATTTGGCAGGAAGATGACCGGGGCCGGGGACTATCCGTGTGCCAAACTGGAAGCGAATCGGTTCAGAAACGCGTGCGCTATACGCCGCTTCACCTTTTCACGAATAACTCCGCCGTTTCTTAACCGAATCGCCTCAAATTTGCTGTCATGCTTGCTATGACCCGGGCAAAGCATGGCAGGAAATTTGAACAGCATCCGTTCATAAATGCGTGCGACATGCACCAATTTACAGTTTCGCTCACTAGGCGAAACGACATATGTCCAAACGTGCTGTTATTAAAGGGGGGGGGGGGGGGGGGGGGGGGGGGGGGGGGGGGGGGACTGCTGTGGGCATGAGACCATGGTTCACACATGCTGGGGTGACGAGTAGGTCAGCCAGCTGGTTATGGGTGGGGTAGGGGGTGGGGGGGGGGGGGCAGTGGAGATTACAAGGGGATGACACTACACATATCTGTATTATTAAAAAATCGGGACTTTACTGGCTTAGCACTGCCTCCGGGCATTGCCTCCAGTATTGTTCAATACTGCCATGGGGTTCAAACTGCCACGGGAATTAACTGCCACGGGGCGATTGCTAGTAATAATAAAGAAAGCTTATATAGCGCACATTCCAGGCTAGCTGCTCATGGTGCTTTACAAAAAATACATTTAACCAAATCACATCAATGCCCATGCTCGCACGCACACAAGCACATACACTGACGAACACAGCATATCATTTACATGCGCATGCACACATACATGCATACGTACGTACGTGCGTACATACATAAACACACACACATATATACACCTATATACTCTGGTCTTTCCACTGACATAGGTGCTGTCAGACCATCAGTGTTTCCTATACCACCATGGGAACTCCACAAAGCGCATTTTGATATTGACCACACAAATATAAAAAAAGATGTGGTTTATGTATTACTTCTACAGTTCAGTCCTATCCATTCATATTGATTGTGCATACACCTGCATGCACCCACTTTTGATATTTCACACACATATCCACAAATTCACATGCACGCAAACACTTTAACATGCATACAATTTTTTTATTTGAAATTTTTTTTATTTAATTTTAATTATTTTTTTTTAAAAATATTTCTTTTTGTATAATATCACGAGAAGTGGATAGACGTTAAATGAAAGACACACACACACACACACCTATGCCTACACACGCACGAGCACAAGCACACACGTGCATGTACGGAAACATGCGCACATGCACAAGCACATAACAGCGATGTGTGTAGGGAGAAAGGTGGCAGAGTGGTTAAGACGTTCGTCTGCCAAATGTAACGCGCGACTGTAAGCGTGAGTGACCCGGGTTCGAATCCCGGCCTCGCCCTTTCTTTCTAGCTTGACAGGAAAATCGAACTGAACGTCCAGTCCTTCGGATGGGGACTTAAAGCTAGTCTGACCCGTGCGCTTTACGCACGTAGAAATCCCACGGCAGTAAGAGCAGGGAGAAATCCCGAAGAAAAGAAAAATCTGACAAAATCCAAGTAAAAGGAGCCCTCGTTTAAAAGGCGATCCACACCTTGCAAAAGAAAGTCGAAGTTTGAAGCCCGTACACATCTTGTGAACGCTTACCGACCGCCATTATTGTTGTTGTAAACGAGAGTTGGCTCCCTTCTCAAATAATCGAAACTTCCGTTTTTGCGACTTCCGGTTGTTGTGTTTGGACAATTCTTCGCGCAAACTGGTAGAATTATGGCATTTTAACTCTTCTGCTGCCGTTGGCGGGTTGAGCCGCCCGGTTTACTGTATACCGTTGCTAGCCATGAGCGGGTTTGACCGCCAGATACTAGGGAAACCCCGGTGTCCCCCTTTGCGCTATTTATATCAAGTGACATCACATCCTTTACTTCCGTGACATGCGCAGTTCGCTCAGGGAAAGCACAATCTTCTGTCATCTTCATTTGTAGGCTAAATTTTGTAATTTTAAATCGATTTTCGTCGCATTTTCGACGATGGAAACTGACGACCTTTGGTATGAATCTCTACAAGATGGCGACAGTGACGACGAAGCATTTAGATTTTACTGTGGAAGAAGTGGCAGAATCTGAACTTAGGTGAATAAAAAAGAGCATCTTGGGTTTGCAGCAGCAGATCGACACAAGAAATTCTCGTGATGATTCGAGCGAGTATTTTTTTTAATGAATTTTTAAAGTGAGTGTGTGCGAAAATCAGTGCAGCGGCAAAAATTAGCAACAGTAAACAGTCTAAGTAATACTTGGTAGTAGAAGAGTTAAGCTCTACAACGATGCTTTTTACATCCAATGAAGGGTTGTGACATCTGTTGGACGGTATCTCGGACGATAACATGGATTTTGAAGCATCTTAACATGAGTATTCGTCGTATCGGCGACTCGTTACCACTTTCGATGTTGTGACTTACAGTAGACTGTACTGAACACGGCAATCGTTGCCTCTCTTCACATGATTTTTTTCACTAATAGAGTGCCCTCGTTTATTAGGCACATAGGTCGAAATTGGATACAAAAATATCGCCTTATAGTTCGAAAATGACGGTAATGCTTCAAGTCAAGATTCTTTGGTGTTCAGTAACCTATGTGTATTGTGTCTGTTAGGAAAATTTCGGTAAAGGTCAAGATGTGCCCCCCCCCCCCCCCCCTTCCATTTCTCAGGTAATTGTATTTTTACGTTTGGAATTAGTCTTGGCAAAAGCCAGTATTCTTGCTCGATCTGTCACCAAAATTCACATTTTGCTTAGTTTAACCTTTAGCACACTGCAGGCGCACTGTGTCACCGAGCAGATTCTCTCCCCTGTAACTGCAGGCGCACTGTGTCGCCCTGAGAGGGTACCCCCAAACCAATGCTTCGCGGACCTTATTTTTGTTACTAATAATAGAAACTACCTCACTGTAGCTTCAGAATGAGGCTCGGCTCCTTGCTTCTCTTCCAGCAAGCCGCCATTTGCTTTTTTAGTAGTTGTATGAATTTTTCAAAGTTTCAATCGGTCAGAAAGTAAAGTTCACTATCAAATATGGCGAATTTTCCGTGTTGGCGAAGCTTCCTACTGGAAATTAGCGTCGATATTTGTTTAAATCATGAATTCTTAGGCTTTGTTAGGTCGGATATCGACAGTGAAAGGGTGATAGAAGATCGTTATGCAGTAGAAGGGGGGGTAGCCGATGTCAGTGTGACTCGATGAAGACGATCCAATATCGATTCGAGCCGCGATTGTGATTCGGTTCCGATTTTGACTACTAGGTTGAATTCAAAGAAAATGATACCTTTCATATATATTCTTAATATTTCCGTGAGTTATTTCGTTAAAGGGATCTTAGACATGAGTTAGTTAGTCAGTGGGCGAACTTTGAAGCAGACGGCACTCATTCCGACCGTGCCGAAACAGTAAGTCAACACTTTCGCTTTGTTGATTTCGCTTCTTCTTTTTTTTTCAACAACAAAACATACATGGACAGCAAAATACATCATATCAAAACTTTCCTCAATCATCTCTTTATTATTATTCCAATAATCAAGTCTGCACACAACACACAGAGAAAATTATAGCATTTTTAATCAAGTGGGTGTAAGCATTTTTCACCGCCTCAAAAAGAATGCAGTGGCAGAGAACGGAACGTCAGAAAAAATGCAGGGTGCTAAAGGTTAATAGTTCCTTCCTAAATTAATACTAGTCATATTATATATAAGGTGCAGGGATCTCTCAAGTCTACGGAAAAAAAGGTTCGCCTTATGAAGTTATAGCCCGAAAAATATGGTAAACTCTTAACCACATTAACTCACAATCAACTGAGTTGCCTCCCATTCCAGCCACTGTTGGTCTTCGTCGCTGACGGACTGACCTCCCTTGGACAGTAAATAGCTGGAAGCAAACACAGAATCAAACATCAAGTCATGCATTTGATAACTTTTCTTCACATCTACTAGTTATCGTCCATCGAAAACCACACACACACAGATACACCAGGGCTCCCAGGGACCCCCATTTGGGGGTCTATGAAGTACTAAAATTCTAAAGAACCCTCTAAAAGAATGTGCAGGGGATCCCAGGGATGCACTAGAAAATTTCTTTTTAGCATTCGCAATGCCACTGGGACCCTCTATCCCGCTTCTAGGACCCTCTATATTGTAAGTGAAGGAGTCCCTGGGACCCCTTGTTTTGCGGGACGACTGGGAGCCCTGGGTAGCCTAAAAACTAGAAAGCCATCTCACCTGACGGTGGCGTTGGGAGAGAAGAGAAACTGGTCGGGTCCAACCTCTAGGACTGGCAGTCTGCTGTCTTTGAAGTAAGGCACCACTTTACCTGCAGCACACAGATTATGGTAATATAGTAAGGAATGACCTTAACTCATTCGCATCACGACGACTTTGAATCATTCAAAACACTCACAAATCACTCCAGCCACACACACAAACAAGCTTTCTATTTTCTTCTTTTTATAACTCCTATATGTAATTATATCCACTTTCTTCTTCTTGATCTTGTTTATTGTTTCTTTCTTTCTTTTCTTCTTTCTTTCTTTCCTGTAGAGCAACCACAGTCACTTCTGACTATTCTGTCGCTGTAACCTTAGGGGAATCTGCGGAAATGCACACTGAGGTACTACTGAGAAGAACAAAAAAAAAAGTTGACAGTAGAACTAGAAGAAGAGGACAGAAAGCCTGGCCCAGCCAGCCAGGTTCCGCTAATCGGTCCCCTAACGTGATGCCGCGCCAAGCGAGAGAATGACCCAGCCAGCCAGGTCCCGCTAATTGGGCCCCAACGTGATGTCGTGCCACTGGGAAAAAGAGGGGGGGGGGGGGGGGGGAAAAGAAAAAAAAAAGAGAGAGATAGGTGGGGTGGGGTAAAGTTATTGTGATTTGGAGACCCAGGACACGAAGGTGCCCAAGGTCCCCGCCTCAACAGCCTGCTCCGGGAGGTTGTTCCATGCCTTGATGGTGCGTGGCAGGAAACTGGCCTGTCTCATGTATTCCCGTAGATCCTCTAAAAGTTCACAGCGACATACTAGTCAAAAGTGACTGTGGTTGCTATAATAAAATAATAATAATAATAACTCTTATATAGCGCCGTTCTCCTGGCGCAGCAGGACTCACAGCGCTTTACAAAAAACATACATACAATAATCATGAAGAAAAACAACATAATTATACAAAAGTGGAAACACAACCATAAAAAATCTATGAAAAACCAATTAGCCCATTATCGCACTGCACGCACACATAGACCAACTCAGCAAAAACTCACAGAGGGTGAACTGAAGGGGAGAAGACACAGGAGATCAACAGAGGTATTTTTGAAGAGAACAGTTTTCAGTTTTCTATGCAGAAGAGAGCTCGAGAGAGAGAGAGAGAGAGAGAGAGAGAGAGAGAGAGAGAGAGAGAGAGAGAGAGAGAGAGAGAGAGAGAGAGAGAGAGGTTCACTCACAAAAAGTCATGATCTTCTACTAGTTCTAGAACTGAAGAAAGTGTAGAGTTTGCGGCAATATTATTATTAACATTTCTTCCCCTCAACCCAAAACAGTACAAGTGCAGTTGTACTGCACGTGCACTATAACTTCACTTGCGACAAGTGCAGTTGTAGTGCATGCATGCGCACTAGTATAACTTCTTCACTTGCGCTCCAAGTGTCAAGTGTACTATCCGGGACAGAAAATATTGGTGAATTTTTTTACGGAAAAAGTGATATTTTCATTCTTCAAATCCCCTATAGAGACAGCACTTTTTCGTCTAAGATGGTTCAGATAGTGTTGTGACTGTGACTGTGAGGGGAAGTAATGTTAATATTGCCTTCCCGTAGATCCTCTAAAAGTTCACAACGACATACTATTCAAAAGTGACTGTGGTTGCTATGCGGAAGACAGAGAGAGAGAGAGAGAGAGAGAGAGAGAGTAGAGACTAGGTTCACTCACACAAGAAAAGTAATGATCTTCTACAACTAAAGAAAGCGTAGAGTTTGCTATCAGGAAAACACAATTCGGCAAAGAGTTAATATTATTCATTGACAGAAAGAGAACATTTTTCACTCAACCCATTTCAGTTGTCACTCACTTCCATGTTTCACGTCTGCTTTATCAACAGAAACTCCAGACAGCTTCGCAGCTGTTAAGACTTTGATTGCTTGAAAATTGCCAGAATCCAAATAAAGCTTCATGGCGAAGCTGCGTCTGATGTGGGCTTTTAATTTTCTTCGAAATCCTCACCCCTGTTGACTAATTTGGAACTTATATTCTACTCAAATTTGTTTTCAAACCGGTTTCGTCAGCTTTCACAAAAGCGTGACAAGATCAAGCATGGATGACGTAAGGGGAGCAATCGCGATGTAATATTTAGAGTTACTGCGCATGACGAAAACAAGAAAACGAAACTAGAGTTAGTGTGTGTGTGTGTGTGTGTGTGTGCGTGTGTGCGTGCGTGTGCGTGTGCGTGCGTGCGTGCGTGCGTGCGTGCGTGCGTGCGTGCGTGCGTGCGTGCGTACGTGCGTGTGTGTGTGTGTGTGTGTGTGCGTGCGTGTGCGTGTGCGTGTGCGTGCGTGCGGCGCGCGCGTGTGTGCGTGCGCGCGCGCGTGTGTGTGCGTGTGTGTGCGTGTGCGTGCGTGTGTATATGTAAAGTTATGCATTTAGGATGCATTTAGGATTCAAAAATCAACAAAGGGAATATGAAATAACTCATGGCACAGATAGACATAAATTAGAGACATGCACAGAAGAAAAAGACTTAGGGGAAGACGGGGTAAAAAGGGCATGGGCGGGTAAGAAGCCCACCCCAATTATCTCATGAAATAAAGAAAATTTCAGTCAAATTTGCGCATGAGACGAATGCTAGACATTAACGCTCGTCTCATGGGCAAA
>CM065712.1:23630622-23633122 GCA_017654935.2 Phymorhynchus buccinoides | reverse complement strand
TCTCTCCCTCTGTCTCCCTTCCTCCCTCTCCACCCCCCCCCTCTCTCTCAAATTCCGACTCTCATCTCCCCTACTTCGACTCATCAATACCACACCCACACATTCATCCTTCCTCCCCACCTTCCCACTTTCAAGAAGCAGCCACTAAGCGAAGATCTGCTTAATGTTTGCAGGGGAGTTTGACTGTTTGCTCCTGGATGGCTGACTATCCGAGTCTCTTTATACGTTACCACGATAGCGTTTGAACGGAGGTACGTAGGGGGCTGGAAATTATTGGTTTAAACAAAAATAATGGCAACAACAAGCTGAAAGATTACAGGCCACTGCAACTGGGGTTACTAACGCCCTTGATCGTCAGTGAGAGTTAATCCCTTGTTGGTCAGTATCCAAAAGGGAATTCTCTCTTGCAAAAGGCAGCCATTTAGTGGCCTCAAATAGGGTCGTTGGCGAGAGGTTTTATTCCAAATTATCTCTGATCGCTTCTCAGCCTTTTGGCTAAGACAGTGATTCAGGAACATCATTTTTTGTTTATACCCTGGTTGGTTTGTTCAGCCCGTCGTACATGGCGAAAGCCAATACGTGACGTTAAACTGAACTTCCATCCAGGTTTTATTCCCTTGTTTGGTCAGTACTCAAGCATCTACCAAGGGCATTCACTTATTGGTGAGAGTTATTCCCTTGTTTGGTCAGTACTCAAGTATCTACCAAGGGCATTCACTTATTGGCGATAATAATCCCTTCTTTGGTCAGTACTCAAGCATCTGCCAAGGGAATTCACTCTTCCAAAAGGTG
The DNA here is from genome assembly GCA_017654935.2 of Phymorhynchus buccinoides. Lineage (NCBI taxonomy): Eukaryota > Metazoa > Mollusca > Gastropoda > Neogastropoda > Raphitomidae > Phymorhynchus > Phymorhynchus buccinoides. The sequence continues at coordinate 23,632,330 of CM065712.1, read as the reverse complement.
GTCGTTGCAGTGGCCAATACTGTGCCAATTCTTACTGTACACGAATTCCTTAGAGGCGGCTGGCAAGTACACGACTACACAGGCTGATTTAAACATTATCAGTGATCAATCATCTGTATTATTAAAAATTCGGGACTTTCTTGGTGTTGCACTGCCTCCGGGCATTGCCTCCAGGATCGTTCCCACCATCTTTACATCTACTAATGTCCCATATATGTGTCTGTTCCAGACCGAGGACGTTAAGCAGAGGAAATAAAGATAGGAACATTAATTTTCAAATCCTTCGTGAAAATCATTGCTGACTATCTGAGTCTCTATATGTGCTACTGTGAACAAAGAGCACTGCGATAGCGTTTGAACAAAGGCACTACGATAGCGTTTGAACAAAGGCACTACGATAGCGTTTGAACAAAGGCACTACGATAGCGTTTGAACAAAGAGCACTACGATAGCGTTTGAACAAAGGCACTACGATAGCGTTTGAACAAAGGCACTACGATAGCGTTTGAACAAAGGCACTACGATAGCGTTTGAACAAAGGCACTACGATAGCGTTTGAACAAAGAGCACTGCGATAGCGTTTGAACAAAGGCACTACGATAGCGTTTGAACAAAGAGCACTACGATAGCGTTTGAACAAAGGCACTACGATAGCGTTTGAACAAAGAGCACCACGATAGCGTTTGAAGAAAGAGCACTACGATAGCGTTTGAACAAAGAGCACCACGATAGCGTTTGAAGAAAGAGCACTACGATAGCGTTTTGAACAAAGGCACTACGATAGCGTTTGAACAAAGGCACTACGATAGCGTTTGAACAAAGGCACTACGATAGCGTTTGAACAAAGGGCACCGCGATAGCGTTTTAGCAATGGCAGAGAGGGAGACTTTCTTTGGAGAAGGTTATGATCAATGGTGTCAAATGCTTTTGCAAAATCTACAAATATAGCCCCTGTGATAAGATCGTTATTTATGTTCATTATGACATTGTTCAATGAGGTTAGTAAGTGCTGTGTGGCAGGAATGATTCTTTCTGAAGCCACTTTGATTAGGGTGATGATAATAGGGGGTCTTATAAGGGAGGTTCCACTGTACTACTAAGGGTATCTAGACCAAGTCCAAACATGAAGGTCATTGGTCAAACAAACAAAAAATCAATGTAACCGGAGTTGCAACCAAAAAAAAAAAATGCTGCCGGGAGGATGGTTGATCCTGCGTTTTAACGCTCTAGTCTCCTTCGTCGTTTCCCTTCTGTCCATATATCCAAGTTCAGACCCAGTTAATCCCCCCTTGGCGACGGTTGGTGACGTGGAGTGTACTGCAGATTTCTCTCTCTGTCTGTCTCTCTCTCTCTCTCTCTCTCTGTCTCTCTCTCTCTCTGTCTGTCTCTCTCTGTCTCTCTCTCTCTGTATCTCTCTGTCTCTGTCTCTCTCTCTCTCTCTGTCTCTCTCTCTCTCTGTCTCTCTCTCTCTCTCTCTCTCTCTCTCTCTCTCTCTCTCTCTCTCTCTCTCTCTCTCTCTCTCTCTCTCACCACCAATTCCAGTTCACCATTGCTCATTATTATTATTATTATTATTATTATTATTATTATTATTATTATTATTATTATTATTATTTTATTATCCATGTTTGCTTTTAATTCCCATTTTGAGTCTTTTTTTTCAATTATTTCATGTGCCAAATTTGTTTCATTTTCTTGACTTGATTGT
>CM065712.1:23615622-23620622 GCA_017654935.2 Phymorhynchus buccinoides | reverse complement strand
CTGTCTCAATTTTCGACCGACCGACCGACCGACCGACAAAGTGAGTTATAGGTTTGTGACTTGAGCCACAAACAAAAAGGGGAGATTTACGAATGGCGTATTGGCATATCAGAAGCGAGGAATATTTTTGTTTGTGGCTCAAGCCACAAACCTATAATTCACTTTGTCGGTCGGTCTGTCTGTCTGTCTGTCTGTCTGTCTGTTGGTCCAAAATTGTCGCACATTTGGACAAAATTGTCGCACTTCAAATCGAGGCTACACTTCAAATCGAGGCCGCACTTTAAAATGATGTATTTTAAAAGCGTACAAAATAATAAACGTACGTAATACAGACACTACAACAGACACGACGAGTATGCGGTGCTTCTTTCGATGAGCATAAGTAGAATACATAGTTTTAAATGTTTTCCAAAAGATATAAAAAGTGACGAAATGGTGCAGAGATAACATTCTGGTTTACAGATTAAAATGATTGAAAAGCCAGGGGAGGTGACTCATGATTGGAGGGGTAAAAATAGACCGCGTGCCACAAACTATTGCGATTTCGCGCTTGTTTTACCAAAGCGCGTCAAATCGGCATACGTAAGGGTGGATTTCCAACCCCCACCCACCAATTCACCCCACCGTCGCCGTCGTGGTTGTGTTCCATTGTCACTGCGATCAGATATGTCATGTCACTGTCAGTTCGAAGTCGTCCTTTGCATTTTTTTGTTGGTACAGCGCCACGATATGTTTATGTGGTGTGTCACACCATTGATAAGAAATAAGTGCCATTGTGACAAACTAGCCCGTAACACCATTTGCTGATGTTTTGTCATGAACAGCTGGCCCAGTTGCATTTCTCGTGTCTCCCGTGCTCCACACTCATTTTATGGTAGGTCACCACCTCCGCGCTTTCGTATCCTGGGTCAATACGCGCTTTTGAAACATATCCGGTTCAGAAATCCGCGCTTTTGAATGTCGCCCGAAAAAAAGAAGGAATTGCTATAAAAAAAGAAAAGAATGCTAAATGATAGATCCTAATTTGACATAAACATACTCTTACATATCCTAAAGAGAAATCAGCATTTTCTTCCTTTCGTTAAATGCATGAAAAACATACCGAGACAGGTTATGTCTGTAAGTACTATTGCTTGCAACAAGTAGTTGACATAGAGGTAAACGGCAGCAATTTTTCAAAAAAATAATTCTTAGAGTAATATATAGATTGGACATTCGAATAAGAAATGTTGTTCATCTTCCACTGTGGACTTACACAGTGGGCACATTTTTTTTAATAATCTTTAACGTTTTCACTGAGAGAGAGAGAGAGAGAGAGAGAGAGAGAGAGAGAGAGAGAGAGAGAGAGAGAGAGAGAGAGAGAGAGAGAGAGAGAAGTTTAATGTGTTCTGTGTTCTGAAAGAGAGAGATAGAGAGAGAGAGAGGGAGAGAGAGAGAGAGAGAGAAGAGAGAGAGAGAGAGAGAGAGAGAGAGAGAGAGAGAGAGAGAGAGAGAGAGAGAGAGAGAGAGAGAGAGAGAGAGAACAATGTTTAATGTGTTCTGTGTTCAGAGAGAGAGAGAGAGAGAGAGAGAGAGAGAGAGAGAGAGAGAGAGAGAGAGAGAGAGAGAGAGAGAGACAGAGACAGAGACAGAGAGAGAGAGAGACACAGAGAGAGAGAGAGAGACACAGATAGATAGAGAGAGAGAGAGAGAGAGAGAGAGAGAGAGAGAGAGAGAGAGAGAGAGAGAAACAGAGAGAGACAGAGACAGAGACAGAGACAGACAGAGAGAGACAGACACACAGAGAGAAACAGACAGACAGACAGACTGACTGAGACAGAGACAGACAAGGTAACACCAAATAAGAAAGACGGACAAAAAAGCACGAAACAAACAGTGAACGAAGTAAAAGAGAGAAACAAGAAACAAAAAGAGAAAAAGAAAGAGAAACAAGCGCGAAATCGCAATAGTTTGTGGCACGCGGTCTATTTTTACCACTCCAATCATGAGTCACCTCCCCTGGCTTTTCAATAATTTTAATCTGTAAACCAGAATGTTATCTCTGCACCATTTCGTAACTTTTTATATCTTTTGGAAAACATTTAAAACTATGTATCCTACTTATGCTCATCGAAAGAAGCACCGCATACTCGTCGTGTCTGTTGTAGTGTCTGTATTACGTATGTTTATTATTTTGTACGCTTTTAAAATACATCATTTTAAAGTGCGGCCTCAATTTGAAGTGTAGCCTCGATTTGAAGAAAATTATCGTTAGCCGATACGCAACGTTAAACTGAACTTCCATCCAAGAAAATTATCGTAGCGGTGCGAGAGCCGATGAGGTGTAACCGAGGCGTGGTTACCGCTACACCTATCTGCATTAATAAAAAATCGGGACTTTACTGGTTTCGTACTGCCTCCGGGCATTGCCTCCAGTATTGTTCCCACCATATTTGTATTTACAAATGTCCCATATGTGTCTGTTTCAGACCAAGAGGACTTAAAACACCATTTTCGACGCCGTCGCCTCGATTTGAAGTTATTAAATACTTGTAGCGGTGCCATAGCCGATGAGATTGAACCGAGGCGTGGTTACCGCTACACCTATCTGTATTAATTTTAAAAAATCGGGACTTTACTGGTTTCGTACTGCCTCCGGGCATTGCCTCCAGTATTGTTCCCAACATATTTGTATTTACAAATGTCCCATATGTGTCTGATTCAGACCAAGAGGACGTAAAACACCATTTTCGTCGTCGTCGATTTGAAGTGCGACAATTTTGTCAAAATGTGCGACAATTTTGGACCGACCGACAGACAGACAGACAGACAGACAGACCGACCGACAAAGTGAGTTATAGGTTTGTGGCTTGAGCCACAAACAAAAAGAAATGACAATGGCAACAATATTATTTTGATCCTGTATTCTTGAAAGAGAAAAAAACGAAATGACAAACGAGACGACATAGCCATATGACTGTACCCCCAGATACTGTGAAAGTCAGGGGCAGATAATTTTCAACTGATGGGTTTAATTTTTTGTGGGTTCATTTTATTCTGCGTTAACAAAATGCCTGTATCGGTATGTCTCAGGACCGACCTCCTGGAACAAACTTCCTCTCTCCCTCCCGTCAGCGACCGACCCTCTCTGCTTTTAAATCTAACCTCAAAACCCACCTGTTCCCTTGTCATTGAGGCTCCGCTCTCTTTCTCTTCTCTCTCTTGCCATTAGGTCTGTTTCTGCTGTATTCTATTTATGTCATCCGTGTGTGTTCGCTTTGTATTGCGTTTTTGATTGAATGCGTTATGAATGCTAACGTGTGTGTGCGCGCTTTGATTTGATTTATATCAAGATTCAGCGCCGTATAAATACTGTATGTTGTTGCTGTTGTTATGGCAGTACCCAGTAATGTATCATTTGTCACCCAGCACCACGAAAGGGACATTAAGTCAGTCGCTGGGCTAGTTTCTCACAATGGCTGGTACCCACGTGTCGTCATATCCGGCCACAAGGAGCGCCATATTATGGGAGACCGCCATCTTAGTCCTTACCTTTTTTTGAAAAATGCCAGATCGATGCTGCGTATTTGGCTGTTCCAATTCGAAACTTGTCTAAACTGTATTTATAACATCTGGATGTTTTCTTTACACATTTAGATAACATTTTCACGTTGTTTACACACAAATAAGGACTAAGATGGCGACACTTCCGTTGGAATGGTCGAGATGCGCACGCAGGTGGGTTGGAGCCATAGGCCTGGAAAGTAACAAATATCGGTTTGTTTTTGTCAATTTTGAGTTATTAGCGACGATCGTATTTGTGCCAGTCTCACACAGAGTTACGTCCCTTTCTTTAAATTTAAGCGAATCAAAAAATAATAAACTTTTCGAGTTTGCAAATGGGCCAAAATGGAAAAAGAATAATTTATTATAGTCGCTGCATTATCTTTACCATAAAATAAGTCGTAACGGGTTTACAGAGGATTCAGGTTCCTCGCTTTCAAGCTGAAATTTTCATCTTTCAGACAGATCACTGATCGGCGGTGCGGAGATTTACCGAGTTGAAAAGCGTTGACAGAATCAGTTGTCCGCTCGCTATCTAAGCCCACCGACCGCTAATAAGCAGTGGCGGGTGTAAGATGAAGCCTTCTAGTGATGTTCTCAAAGGTTTAAAAAAAATTCTACCGTGCCAATTTTTTCCTACATGCGCCGCATTGAGCTTACCGATTTGGCGACAGTTTGCCTGTTTACTAACAAAAGGAGTGGCTTCCCTTGCGAATTGGAAACGATCGTCAAACGCTGAATCTAACAATACTTTGCTCCACACCACTAACTTTATTAGGAAATCACTAATGTTTGCTTCGACGCCATAAATTTAAGCTTACGATGTTGCACACAATAATTTTTTGTGGTTTTAAACTTTTTGAAAATCGTTGGGAACAAAAATGTCTGCTACTGCGCGAGCCTGTCTCACGAGATGACGTCATGGGAAGACGCCATTACTGAAGCGAAAATAGTTTCTGTTCGATTCAAATACCAGTATCGTGAAAACCACAATATTTGAGAGTGTTTTTTCTTATAAAAAAATATGCATAGTTTCTACAGGCAGTACTTGACTTTTGAATGCTTATTTTTCTGTAAATGAATCGAGTTTTGTGGAACTTTCAATCATATTGATTCTTGGAAGGAATTTGCAACAAAAATGTCTCTTCAGCCTTGTATCAGCATTGTATGAAGAAATAGACCAATGTTTCGATACATCACGCCAGTTATTCACAGAAAACGCATGTTTACAGCAAGTTAACTATTTTTATCTCATTTCATAGCAATTACTCTGAGAATTGCTTACATTTTTTTTTTTATTCACGTGGCTAGAGTTATGGATGTTTTCGTGTTCTCTACCATTTTATTTTTCATATTTATAAAGGACAATCTTTCATATAGTTAGAAAGTCGTGAGCTATTTTGATCTTGCACAAGCGATACATTATGAAAGGAAACTGATACAGTGATAGAAACATG
>CM065712.1:23608122-23610622 GCA_017654935.2 Phymorhynchus buccinoides | reverse complement strand
TGTTAGTGTCGCGTGTCTATTTCTTGTCATTTTTCCGACTGTCATCAGCGCCAAACAGACATTGTTGATTTTTTGTAAAACCTCTGCTCCAGAAGACAAGATGGCCATTCCTAAAAAAAAAAAAAAAAAAAAAAAAAAAATATATATATATATATATATATGATATATAATATATTATATATATATCTCTCATATTTTGGTGTAGAGTGGCACAGTGGTACCTTCGTGTGTCAATTAAAACCCGAGTTCGAACCTGGGTACAGGTGTGTTTTTTCCCTCTCGCTTTGCACTAGGCCTATACGGTCTGAATGTGGAGTCTTTCAGATGAGACGATAAACCGAGGTCCCTCCCGTGTGCCCATACACATGCAACCCAGTGGCAACGAAAGAGTTGTCATTTTGGTCAAAATTTACACCCCCACCCCCCCCCTTTCCTTTCTCATCAGTCACACAAAAAATCGCATCCAAAAAACACCCCAAACACACAAAAATATGGGTGGCTTTACAAATGTTTGTCTCAAGTAAAGAATGACCTTTGAATTTGGAATTTGGTAAAGCTCACTAAGTTCAAAATAGAAGAAAAAAGAAGAAGAGAATACCACACAGAAAACAAAGACTGCTTGGTTAAAGGCTAATTTAGAAAAATACGTCTTTGTCGCCCAAAGGACACTTGGTGATCAGGAAGGCCCAGTCTTCTCCTTCTGCGTTCCGCGCGATATGGCCATAATTGTAAGGTACGTTAATGTGTCTGGTTTTCAGTTTTTACTGTCTCCCCGCGCGTACACCGCCGACACATTCCGATTTCGGAGGAGCTCAAAGGAGAAAATTGGTAAGATTTTTTTGAGACAAAAAGGCATGAGAGGGTGGCCAAATAGGCAGACTAGCTAAATAGATGATAGAAGCAAAGGGAAAAGGCAAGAGTCAAGAGTGTGGCAGATTAAGGGGAAGCTACCAGCACAGAACTTCAGAAGATGGGGGACATTTGTACAAAGACCCCCGGTATCCCCACTAGGAAGTAAGGGCCCATAAAAGCCAAGCATTTACCCCAGACTACAGTACTAAGAGTCAATGCAAATGGCCTCCCTGATAAAAAAAAAAAAGAAGAAGAAGAAGATTGTCAACGCCCTGTAAAATACTCCCGTACCAGCAACACCCCATACAATACAACAAACCCACACAGACCTCACTACACACACGAATAACAGTATTCAAGGAGTTAATTTTTGATCATCGGTCATTGTGGGTTTTTATTTGTTTGTTTGCTAAAAACTCTGTTATCAGGTTATGGTAATAGTGATAAATTACATATTTTACGACGAAACGTTGTAGGTGACACCTGTTCACTATGCCTACTTTGGCTTAAATCCATCCATTAGTTTTAAATAATCAGTATTTTTTTTAATAAATGCCAAACAAGGTCTGGACTGGGATTATACGTTCATAGGCTTCCATCGTTCTGTGAATCTGATGTTACAAGCGCAGACTTCCCGAAGGTGTTGGAACTATTTGTACAAAAGGCCTATCCGTATCCCACAGGGAGAGACTCGTGTAGAGGGGGCGGGGGTCGCCCATCTCCCCGTATGGAGTACACGAGGCATCCACCCACAGCCCCAGTTTTATCAGTATGCATGTACACCGTACACAATTTAAAGCGAATCGTGCTAGTGGTTCACTAATATATATCGCGTGGACGGACAAGCAAGCAGCAAGCAAACAAACATCGCTATAAACCCCCCTCCCCCCCTCCTCCTCTACTTCTCCCCCCTCACAAGCTCCGTGTTTGGGAAAACAATCATGCATTTTGGTACCAAGCAAATAACGAAAACACATTCGTGTGCTTACATCATCACCCCTCTGGCCGAAAGCGTGTAGGAGTCTCCGTTTTCAACCCCCAAATATAACCCAGTCCTGCCTCTTTGATTTCAAAGTAGGGGGAATTGCCGCGTTTTGATGTATTTACTGGATAATATAATGCACCTGCTTTTTTGCTAAAGTTTTGTTTTCTCAAATCATGTCGTTTCTCAAAGCTCTAGTGTTACTGAGGTACCTTACTATCGATAAGTCCCTGTGCGTGTTCCTCCTGTCTCTGTCTGTCCGTTTTCCTGTCTCCTCTCCGTCTTCCCTTGCTCTCTCTCTCTCTCTCTTCTTCTCTCTCTCTCTCTCTCTCTCTCATCCTCTCTCTCTCTCTCCTCTTCTCATCTCTCCTCTCTCGCTCTCCCTCTCTCTCTCTCTCTCTCTCTCTCTCCTTATTCTCTGTTAGTTCTCTTTCTATTCTTTCTTCGTTTTCGGCCAGTCACGCCTTTTTAATCAGCCGCGTAGCGATGATGGTTAATGTTTTCCAGTGATGTTTGTCTTGTTTGTTTGTTTGTGGCTATGTATGTATGTGTGTATGTATGTATTTATGTATGTCTGTATCTATGTATGTATGTATGTTATGTATGTATTATTTTATGTTGTAATGTATGGTATGTATGAACTTTTTGTATGTATGTATGTGTGTT
>CM065712.1:23602195-23607622 GCA_017654935.2 Phymorhynchus buccinoides | reverse complement strand
CTTACAGCTGGAAGACCCACCTGGACAAGGTTTACGAGGGGGGCTGGGCACGTGGAAACAACCAACACGCGCGCCACCATCAACCAAACTCCTGGGGTCACCTGCGCGACGGGCTGAAAGCCGCGCTGCATCAGCGGGACCTTCAATTGGGTACGCCTTGGCTACCCTTGGATGGCTACCAAGCACAAGGTCAGGGTCATTGGAGTGCTCCTGTCTGGTCAGAGTGATTATCATCAGAGGCCCTGAAATTGAAATTAGGGTACGCCTGTACCCTTGGAGGGGCTACCAGCACCAAGGTCAGGGTCATTGGACGTGACATGAGTGGGTGTTTTTTCTAAAAGTGTGTACCGTGATTTACCGCAGAGCATGAATGGGGTACGCCCCTGCCCCTGTACCCTTAGAGGACTAACAGTTGAAAGGTCAGCCGGTCATTGTGCACAGTGCATGATAAGTGCATGAGTTGGCTCGTTCTGTCTTGTAACAGGTCGGTTCCATAGGGTTCTTCCGTGTCTCATTTCAGTGTGCCCTTACCAGTCAGTCATAGGTTCTATTGACCTCGATGCGTGTAAGTACCTCTGTCCAAGTAAGGCTTTACAAGTGCTTACATTCACTTCAAGGTTCTTACAAGTCCTGACAGCTGCAAAAAAACTGCCCTGAGCAGCAAAACCATACTCAAAATACATCGCAGAAGCAGCGATTTTACACTTAAGAAACATCGCTCAGCACCTACTCCACCCCACCTTCCCTCAAGCGCTCCTTACCCCCCTCCCCAACCTTCCCGTTTCAACTGAATGCTTAGCAGACGGACGATGCACCACGAATTGTCAAGAGATATTGGACTGAAATCACGTTCTTTATCCTGGTGTCGTTTTGCAAGAAAACGCGTATATCTGTGTCAGCCATAGTTTTTCATCTGCTTAGACATTGTTCACAATGCTGGGGAAGTGTTCCTTTCAAGATCGTTGGCTAAAAAAATGACATTATCCTTAGGCCTACAGGTCCTTACTTGGGGATAGCTGAAAGCCCTGGGAACCCTGTGTAAGAGTGTGTGTGTACCGTGATTTATCAGCAGAGGCCTGAAAAGGGGTACGCCTGTACCCTTAGAGGGCTACCAGCACACGGTCAGGGTCATTGGATGGGCAAAGATGCACTCTGAGCACCCCCCTCTTGTTCACAACCCTCAATCTCAAATTCTCACAAAGTTCCACTCAGTTTTCATGAAAATAATCCTAACCCTATCCTAAACCTATTTCTGTGCTTGTTACTTCCTCTAATGTGTCACTCTTTTTTTACTCTTCGCGTGCCTTTCCCCTTTGCTTTACTGTCATCTACCATCTTCTCTGCCTTACCGATCCATCCATTCTCCTGCCTTTTTTCAAGAAACTCTTTCAAAAAGGTTTCCTCCAGCCAAAGTTCGGACTTGCTGGGCCTAGTCATTTCTTAGTTGAGCGCATAACAGCAGCATGGCGCATCTGCGCTCATAATTGACAGGAGACTGAGCGATCAAAGAAGAATTTCCCCCACCTCCTGGAAGTTGTGTGTTTGTAACTTCCTCTAATCTATCACTCCCTTTGACTCTGCCCTTTTCCCTTTGCTTACTACCATCTACTATCTTTTTCTGCTTTACTGGTCCATTCTCTTGCCTCTGTTCTGGAAACTCTTACAAAGATTTTCTCCAGCTGAAGTCGGACATGCTGGGCCTAACTAACTAAACTTGAAGAAAAAAAGACCAAAACGTCCAAGTTTAGCTGGGGGGGTGGGTATACTTCGGATTTTATTTATCCTTTTGCAAACACACTCAACCATTGACTAAACCTATTCTTAGTTAGGCGCATAACGGCAGCATGATGCATCTGCGCTGCGCCCGTAATGACAAGAAACTGTCTGAGAGATCGAAGAAGATGAAGAATGGTTTGTGCAATGATGTGCATTTTTTTGTGTGTGTTTTTTGCGGCAGGTGTTTTACGTGTGGTTTGACGCTCCCATTGGCTACATCTCCATCACGGCTAACTACACCGACCAATGGCAACGGTGGTGGAAAAACCCTGACAAGGTTGGCGTTATGTCCGAGCGGACTTTAAAGGTGGGCCCTGACGGATGAGTTTTTTTGCAAGAAACACGTCGAGATCACCAGAAAGACAGCCTTTTCAAGGATCGGAACACTCAACTTTGCTCTGGTTTCCTATAAATTAAACCGTCAAAATGGCGATTCTTCCTTGGCGGAGATGCGGAGAGAGTAGCCCATTTTGGATGGTGGGTGGGTGGAGGTCACACATTGCACATTGGTTGAAAAGCGTTTTCTTAATTTTGTAGTGCAGTTATCAAAAAAAAAAAATTTATAGCTATTTCCTTTGTTGTGAGCGAACCTCTTTTAGATAAACTGTATAAAAAAAAATTAAATAAAATAAAAAGTCTTGTAAGGATTTTGCGAATGTTTGTGCATTTGGTCTTAAAAACGCAAGGCGGCCATTAGAAAAGAGACGGCATATGCCTTCTCTTTGGGTGAAAGAATTGACTTCCAGCACCTCCGCCAAAGAGGAATCGCCGATTTGACAGGAAACCAGAGCAAAGTGAGTGTTGCAATCTCTCTAAAGGGTGTTTTTCCTGGTGATCTGGACGTGTGTTTCTTGCAAAAACTCATCCGTCAGGGTGGCCCTTTAAGCTGTTGATGGAAAGTGCTAGATTTTCCCTCCCCCCCCCCCCCCCACCACCACCCCACCCACCCCCCCCCCCCCCCCCACCCCCCCCCTTCATTGGTCTATACCATGCTTCAGTTGTGCACAGAAATAGCCAATTTATAACTTGCAGTTGAGAAAAGCAATATGAATGAAAAACGTTTTTTGTTCATTAGCACACATAGATCAAGAATTGGTTCAAACGAATGAGAAATCTCATCTGTTGATGAGTTGAAATTATTTTATTCAGACTTGACTTGATAAAACGTTTGATTCAACATGTGGCTCAGGCATGCCCCAGCTTAGCAGCATCTAGTTGAGTTGAGGGGCAGGATAGGGGTGCAACTACAATGTAGTAAAGTGTGATACCATTGAATCAATCGTAACCAATCCCTGTGTGAATGGGGATTCAAAAATGTGATATACATTGTCCATTTCATAACTTGGGCAAAGCATTTTGCCCATTTCATGAAATGGGCAATTTCACGGATTGGGCGTGACATATATATATAATAGATGCTGACGATATTCTTAGTCATAAGGTGCGGGGATTTCTTAATTTTTGTATGTGTTTTTAAAAATAATATTTTCAGGTGGAGATGTACAATTTCCTTGGCAAGGACAACGTTCCGTTTCACAGTGTCATCTTCCCCGCCTGTCTGTTGGGCGCTGAAGATCAGTACACGATTGTCAGCCACATGGTCGCTACAGGTAAATGTGCGTGTATGTGTGTGTGTGTCTCATCTTCCATGCCTTTTTTGCTGGGCGCTCAAGATCAGTACACTATAGTCAGCCATATGATCGACACAGGTAAGTGTGGGTGTGTGTGTGTGTCTCATCTTCCATGCCTTTTTTGCTGGGCGCTCAAGATCAGTACACTATCGTTAACCATATGATCGCCACAGGTAAGTGTGGGTGTGTGTGTGTGTCTCATCTTCCATGCCTTTTTTGCTGGGCGCTCAAGATCAGTACACTATCGTTAACCATATGATCGACACAGGTAAGTGTGGGTGTGTGTGTGTGTCTCATCTTCCATGCCTTTTTTGCTGGGTGCTCAAGATCAGTACACTTTAGTCAGCCACATGGTCGCCACAGGTAAGTGTGTGGGTGTGTGTCTCATCTTCCATGCCTTTTTTGCTGGGCGCTCAAGATCAGTACACTATCGTTAACCATATGGTCGACACAGGTAAGTGTGTGGGTGTGGGTGTGTGTCTCATCTTCCATGCCTTTTTTGCTGGGTGCTCAAGATCAGTACACTTTAGTCAGCCACATGGTCGACACAGGTAAGTGTGTGTGTGTGTGTGTCTCATCTTCCACGCCTTTTTTGCTGGGCACTCAAGATCAGTACACTATCGTTAACCATATGGTTGCCACAGGTAAATTTTGTGTATGTGTTTGTGCGTGTGTGTGTGTGTTTTCACTGTTTTTGTGCGTGCATGTGTGTGTGCGTGCGTGCATGTGTGCGTGCGTGCATGTGCGTGCGTGTCTGTATGAGACGTCAGACATCTGCCTGCCATGACTCCAATGAGCTAAACTGGGGTTGTTTCTCCTTCCTCCCAGAATACCTGAACTACGAGGACACCAAGTTCTCCAAGAGTCGAGGCACGGGCGTGTTCGGCGACCAGGCAAAGGACACTGGGATACCGGCCGACGTTTACCGGTTCTACCTCTTATACGTCCGGCCGGAGTCGCAGGTTAGTTCTTGTTGGGTTGGGTTTGGTTTTTTTGTAACTGGGTCCGACAAGTTAAGCGGAATAGCTGACGTTCCCAGCACTGCTTAAAGACCCACCACGTCATGTGTCAAAATAATAATATAATAAATGAAACTCATATAGCGCTGTTCGATGGCATGCCATCAGCGCTGTTCGATGGCATGCCATCCTCACAGCGCTTTGCAAAGATTTAGAGGGAAAAAAAAAATATTACACCGACTCATACATACCCCACCCACAGGGAGGAACCCCTCTCACACAAAGCAGTACAAACACACCTGACGCAGAAACAAAAGCAAGCACTTGCCTCAACTTTCCACACCTCCCTCGGTTTTCACGTGTTTTCCCTCTTATAGCTGGTAAGAAATCTTAAGAAATCTTCCAGATGCATAAGAGGGAATGTGACGTGGGGGGGGGGGGGGGGGTGGGGGTGGGGGTCTTTAGCTTTATGTGCTACAGTTTGAGGATGCCGTGCCATGATTTGTTTTTGAAGAACAACGTGGTGAACTGCTCATTAACCTTTACCGGATCATGCTTTTGACTACACAGACACGATGGCGGGGGTCTTCCACGACCCCCTACTCAGCAAAGAGCAAATTCCGAGGTGTTTATCCCTGTCTGGATGGCGGGGGTCTCCCACGACCCCTACTTGTCAATGAGTCACCTTGTGTTTATCCCTGTCCGGATGGCGGGGGTCTCCCACGACCCCTACTTGTCAAAGAGGCACCATGTGTTTATCCCTGTCCGGATGGCGGGGGTCTCCCACGACCCCTACTCAATGCACTGCAGTGCTCTTTAAAGTAGGGGTCGTGGGAGACCCCCGTCATCCGGACAGGTATATCAAATTACGCGTCATATTACGTCATTTATGTTTTATACACATTAATTAAATTTAACACACTTTAAAGCCATTTACGTTTTTGACAAAGTCATGAAATTTCATGAAGATTGCTTAAATAGTTTTAGAGATATAACATGTTTTGTGTGTCAAGGGGTCGTGGGCGACCCCAGAAGTCCGGTAAAGGTTAAAATGATGACGA
>CM065712.1:23582195-23597195 GCA_017654935.2 Phymorhynchus buccinoides | reverse complement strand
CGGAACGGAGATCCTTCATCGATAACTTAGAATAGAACGTTAGAATGGAAGGTGTGATGATGATGATGATGGTGATGATGGTGGTGTGGGAGGATGATGGTGATGATGATGATCTCACGCACAACGGAGATGCCTTCATCGAGAAACTTAGAATAGAACGTTAGAATGGGAAGGTGTTGGGGGATAGATGATGATGGTGATGATGATGATGGTGATGGTGATGATGATGATCTCATGCACAACGGAGATCCTTCATCGATAACTTAGAATAGAACGTAGAATGGAAGGTGTGATGATGATGATGATGGTGGTGATGGTGGTGATGATGAATCTCACGCACAACGGAGGATCCTTCATCGATAACTTGTAGAGGTGAGAAGGGGTGCTTGATGATAATGATGATGAGGGTGATGATGATGATTGGTGATGATAATCTCACGACACGGAGATCCTTGATCGATAACCTGTAGAATGGACGGTGGTGGTGAATGATGGTGATGATGATCTCACGACAATGGATGATCCTTGATCGATAACTTGTAGAATGGACACGGTGTGGTGATGATGATGATGATGATCTCAACGACAGTGGAGATCCTTGAATTCGATAAACTTGGTAGAAAGGAAGGTGTTGGTGATGATGATGATGATCTCATGACAATGGAGATCCTTGATCGATAACTTGTAGAATGGAAGGTGTGGTGATGATGATGATCTCACGACAACGGAGATCCTTGATCGATAACTTGTAGAATGGAAGGTATGCTGATGATGATGATGATGATGATCTCACGGACACCCCCCCTGGAGATCCTTGATCGATAACTTGTAGAATGGAAGGTGTGGTGATGATGATGATGATGATCTCACGACAACGGAGATCCTTGATCGATAACTTGTAGAATGGAAGGTGTGGTGATGATGATGATGATGATCTCACGACAATGGAGATCCTTGATCGATAACTTGTAGAATGTGAAGGTGTGGTGATGATTAGGATGATGATCTCCACACAACGGAAATCCTTGATCGATAAAATGTTGTGTAGAAATGGAAGAATATGTGGTGATGATGATGATGATGATCTCACGACAGTGGAGATCCTTGATCGATAACTTGTAGAATGGAAGGTGTGGTGATGATGATGATCTCACGACAACGGAAATCCTTGATCGATAACTTGTAGAAAGGAAGGTATGGTGATGATGATGATGATGATGACTCACAACAATGGTGATGATGATCCTTGATGACGATAAACTTGTAGAATGGGAAGTTGTGGTGATGATGATGATGATGATCTCACGACAACGGAGATGCTTGATCGATAACTTGTAGAAAGGAAGGTATGGTGATGATGATGATGATGATCTCACGACAATGGAGATCCTTGATCGATAACTTGTAGAAAGGAAGGTGTTGGTGATGATGATGATGATGATTATGATGAATCTCACGACAATGGAGATCCTACATTGACAACTTGTAGAATGGAAGGTACAACGCGCGTCAGTTTCTTTTCATTCTGTTTCAAGATGGCGTCAAAGCGACCGCGTGGTGAAAGTACTTCTAGGTCAAATGATCCAAAATCTGGTGGAAAGCCACCAAAGAAAAGGCAAATACATGGTTTAAAAAATGTTTTTAAAGGTCTCCCAGTGCACTATTGCTTGCATATAATTGTGTAAATACAAATAGTTTTCTTGTTAATCGGGTTTTGTGATGAAAAACATAACAATTACAGGTTGTTTTTTCTCACAAATTTGCCAAAAATAGGAGTTAACAGGTCTGTGTGTTTGCAGGTTGTGGCGGAATGGTATCCGCAATATCCTCCCTATCTCCAGCACTGGGAAGCCAGTACATGCAGGATAGTATCCGCAATATCCTATATTTATTGCTCCATGTGTGTGTGTTGCCGGCTCCGGGATAGTACCCGTAATATCTGATATCTATTGCTCCGTGTGTGTGTGTTCGCAGGCTCCGGGATATTATCCGCAATATCCTGCCTGACCATCTCCAGGTGGGGGAACCAGTACACGCGGGATAGTAACCGCAATATCCTATATTTATTGCTCTGTGCATGTGTGTGTTCGCAGGTTGCGGGATAGTATCCGGCAATATCCATATATTGTTCCATGTTTGTGGTGTGTGTGTGTGTTGGCAGGACTTCCGGGATAGTATCCGCAATATCCTGACCCACTCCAGTCTGGGGAACCAGTGACATCGCAGGCCAACAAGCCCTGGGTGTCCCCCGTCAAAAGCAGCCCACAGGAAAAAGTTTAGTTTGGTTTGTGTAGCGTGTCTGTTCTGTCTCCTTGCTGCCTGTCTGTCTGTACTGTCGGTGTCTTGTCTTAGGCGTACCCAACAAGCAGTGTTGATTCTAGAGTGCGGTCTTGCGGGATTCCCGCATTTTTATCTGATTTGGACACATAAAAACGCGAACGGTGCGGCCCAAGTCACGCAAAAAAAAAAAAAAAAACGCACTTTACTTTAACGAGCACGGAATCGCGGCTGCTGTGTTTATAGTCTTCTCAATACTGCGTTACCGAGCATCTTTGGTGTGTGAGCATCTTTGGCTCTGTCCAATCACACAAATTGTCAGTCCGCATTGTCATTTTCCGGTAGAACTACCAACCAAGTTTTCTTCAATGCTCGACAGCGATTGTTGTAAGGCGCTGTGAGCAAAGAAAACAAAGAAAACTTGTTTGGTTTCATGGCCTATCAACGAAGAATGCTTGCATAACCATCGAAAAACGCTATGGGTCAAAAAATGATGACGAAGAAGAAACGACACTCGCAACTCTGGCCGATTACGCGGCTATCCGCGATGTGTCAAACCAAACTGGGCTTGCAAAACAACAGTTCTTTCGAAAGGGTTGGTGTGTTCAAGGAAAGAGGACGATGAAATCCACGATTATATGCCGTGAGTATGAGCACTGAATTGGTCAACACGCGAAAGCTACTGAACGCGGCATTGTAAAGTAAGGAATTCGGTTAGAATTAGAACAACAGTGCCTCTCTCTCTTCTTGCTCCTCTCTCTCTCTCTCTGTCTCTTCTCTCTCTCTCTAATCCTCCTATTGCGCTCGATCCAATTTGTGCTACTCGAACTCTTCAATTTGTAGGACATGCGTCATCTGCTCACTTGTTTCTCACTATCCCGTTTCCTCGCAGGAAGAGAGCCGGATGCGTTGTCAGTGTAGTGCGATGCAACGGGTCAGTCTACTGTCGGTCTTGCTGCGGCCCTACATGCCGCTCGACCAGCGCGTCATTCAGCGTCAGCGCAACGCTCCGCCGACGTCATATTCTCACTGACACCTGTGTGTCGCCTGCGGGCGGGGCATCAGGATAGGAAAGGGTATGATAGGCGTTTGCTTCATGTGTTGTGTCATGTCTTATCAATACATATGTCTGTAAAATATCTTTGTTTTTGCAAAATTTGTTCTGTTATAATTAGTCATGTAACTGATATGTCGATGGCAGTATGATTTTATTTCCAGTATTGATCCAAGCTTGATGAGAATGTACGTGAAGGTAGGTCTGTGTTTCTTACTTCAAATTTTATATTGTAACTATTTACTCTTGTATAATTGTCATGTGTGTGTGTAAAGTGCGTGCAATGTGTGTGTGTTGGTGTGTGAGGAAGAAGAGAACATTGCGTGTAAGAATCGTGTTTATTTTACTTTTAATGATTCATATTTGTTGCCCTTCACCAATGTTCCTGTTATCAGTGTAAAGCGCATTGAGTCATTGTGAGAAAGACGGACCGATAGAAATATCAGTATTATGCTAGCATCATACAAATAGTTCCTCCCACCTTCTGGATGTTGCTGCTGCGTGTTACCTTCCTCTAATTTATTCTCACCATTTTTGACTCTGCCTTTTCATCTTTGCTTACTGCAAGTAAGGCGAGAAAGATAGTAAATGACTAGTAAGAGCAAAGGGAAAAGGCAGAGTCAAAGAGTGACAGCATGAGAGGAAGTTTGAGGGGGGAACTATTCTATAATTTTTTAAAAAACACAGTATCCCAGGTGGGGAGAGGGGGGAGGGGGGAAGAAGTAGTCAAGAGAGTGCCAGAGGAAGTTACAAAGCACAGAAACTTCCAGAAGGTGAGGGAATTATTTATTATTAAAAAACAGTTATCCCCATGTGGGGGAGCTGTCTCCAGAGGTGGAGGGAACTAATCTTTATACAAAAGAGCCCCCGGGTATACCCCACGTGAGAGACTCTGGAAATTAAACCCCCCCCAACAAAAAAAAAGTCGTCCCATTTGAGCCAAGTCCCCTCTTCCAGAAGATAGAGGCGTCACACATTGCGACCTCAAGGCCAAGTTTGCCGGCAAACCCGCTTCCCCAAAGGCGGGGACAATAAAGCACAAGGTAGGATTTCTTTTTTTGTTTTTTAACCCTTTCAACGCCAGCCGTTTTTCAAGCACAAAATACCATTAACCCTTCATCGCCAGCCATATTTCAGCCCAAAAATCGTCCATTACATTTACCTGGATAGAGAACAACATCTGCCAACTGTGAATTGGGGATTCTTCTAATGCATATTATAAAATAAGCGTCTATCCTTACTTCCCAGCAGAAAACGAAGAAATAGGGGTCTTGATGCCTTTCAGTGACATAGGTGTTGAATCACGTGTGGTGCTAAAATGCGACTTCTGGCCGGAGTGAAAGGGTTAAGCTTACTTGGCTTACAGAAGAAAAGATTGTCTGCCAATTATTGTGGGATTCTCTGCCGACAACATTAGATAGGGTCAATCCTTACTGCCCCAAATTAGGAACACAGATATCATTGAATAAAGACCTGATTTCAAAGAGTTTTTAATGAAAATGGGTGTGAAATCATTGTGGTGCAAAAAAATGCGAGCGTTGAGGTGAAAGGGTTAACTTAACGGGTAGAGAAAAAAATGTATCGCAATATTGGGAATTCCTCCTGATGACAGTATACATTACGTTATCTTTTACCTCCCAAAATGAAGAAAATAGGAGTCTTGGATAACTGGTCCAGACTGGATGCCTTTAGTGACATGGGCGTTAATGTTGTGGTGCATAAATGCGGACATCAGCGGTGAAAGGTTAATCTACTGTCTAGATTGTCGTCGGTCCATCCGCTCAAATCGTATTGTGACTTTTCTGGGGAGGCTTTATTGTGTGTGTGTTTGTGTTTGTGGTGCTCAAGCCACCCAAACCTATAACTCACTTTGTCGGTTCTGTCTGTCTGTCGGGTCGGTCGGTCAACATGTCGCACATTTTGACAAAATTGTCGCACTTCAAATCGAGGCTACACTTCAAATGAACGGACGCTCTTAAAATGATGTATTTAAAGCGTACAAATTAATAAACATACGTAATACAGACCACTACAACAGACACGACGAGTATGCGTGCTTCTATTTGATGCGTATAAGTAGGATACAAGTTTTAAATGTTTTCCAAATGCCCCAAGAGTATGCTGTGCTTCTTTCCATGAGCATAAAGTAGGATACAGAGAGTTTTAAATGTTTCCAAAGTTCGAAATGGGTGCAGAGATAAACAATCTGGTTTACAGATTAAAATTATTTGAAAAGCCAGGGAGGTGACTCAATTGTGGAGTGTAAAAATAGACCGCGTGCCACAAACTATTGCCAATAATTTCGCGCTTGTCCTCATAGCTTTAACATTGTGCATTGTCTTGACAGTCATCCTTGACTCGCTCGGATACGAAGGAGCCAATCCAGACTCGTGGCAGTACAGTGGAAAGCCTCCCTTATAGACCGACGTTATAAGACTCCGTGCCACTTAAGACCCACTTCCCTGAGACATGCCACTTCTTTGCAAGTATTTGAAATTACCTCCCTTATAAGATCTCCCATTATAAGGACTCCCTCCCACATCAAGACCCTACTTCTCATGAGAACATTGCCTTCTTTTAAGTATTTGAAATTACCTCCCTTATTTTTTAAAAGCTCTCCCATTATAAGGACTCCCTCCCACATAAGACCTACTTCTCTGAGGACAGTACATCGTCAAGCCCCTTTGTCAGTATTTCAAAAATTATCTCCATTATAAGACCTCCCATTATAAGACCACTCCCACATAAGACCCTACTTATCTGAGACATTGCCCTTCTTTGGTAGTATTTGAAATTTATCTCCCTTATTAAGACCTCCCATTCTCTATAAGACTCCCTCCACATAGACCCCACTTCTCTGAGACATTGCCCTTTCTTGGTCAGTATTTGAAAGTATTCTCCCTTAGACGACCTCCCATTATAAAAAAAGACTCCCTGTAAACCCATAAGACCCCACTTCTCTCGAGGACATGCCCTTCATGTAAGGATTTGAAATACCTCCGTTAAAGACTCCCTCCCACATAAGACCCACTTCTCTGAGACATTGCCCCCTTCTTGGTAGGTATTTGATTTGAAATTACCTCCGGTTAAAGACTCCCTCCCACATAAAGACCCACTTCTTCTGAGACATTCCCTTCTTTGTAAGTATTTGAAATGACATCCGTTTATACAACTCCCTCCCATTACCCCACCCACCCCCCCCCACCCCCAACCCCACGTCACGTGTCACAGTCCTCCTCTTATGCTTGAAGATTTCTTAAGATTAATCTACCCAGCGATAAGAGGGAGAAGAACATGTGAAAACCATGATTTTGGTTTAAATGATTTTTGATTTTTTCCCAATGCACATTAAACAAATATTAAACAAAACATATCGGCAACAACAAGCTTTAAGCTTATACTGCGCCACTTTAATTCAATATACATTTTTTTTTTTTTTGGATCTGGGACACGTACGTGCGGTGGGGCTGTAAGACCTCATTTGGATGTTTTTTTGAAGGGTCTTATAGCGGAGGCGTGCACTCTGTGAGAGTTTTTTCGAGAGTTTTTGCTTTCTGGGTGGAAAATAACTACCAGACATTAAGGTATTAGGTTACTTTATGTCACAGAGGCGTATCTGTGAAATTCGGGTTGCTCCCACCTGAGAGAGCGCCACCAATTTTTTTTCTTTTTTTTTTTTTTGTTTTTTTTTTTTGCATCGCGAGTTTTGCACTGATGAGGGGGGGGGGGGGGGGGTTAAACTTTTTACCACCAACCAAATGACAAACTTTTTCGTTTGCCACTGGGTGTTACGTATTGCTAAGTGCATGGGCACACGGGACCTTCAGTTTATCGTGTCGTCCGAAAGGACTGACCACGTTCAGACCGTTAAGCTAGTGCAGAAATGAGAGGAAAAAAAATCCCCTGTAACCCAGGTTCGAAACTAGGGGTTTTTTTACTTGACACGAAGACGAACGCGCAATACCACTGTGCTGCCACTCTACATGCATCAACCACGTCACGGGGGGTATCCGGATTTAATTTTAGGAATATGTCTTGAAGTTTGGCAGTGTTGTCCGAAAATACGCGAAAACAGGCGCATGTTCCTGGAAAAATAAAAACATCACAACAAAAAAATTACGATGCGCGGCTGGTGGTTTAGCGTCTGCAAGACGAGAGAGGAGAGAGAGAGAGAGGCCGGGAAAGCAATACGAGAAAGCTTAAAGAAAGTCAGCCGCCGAAGTTTTCCGGAGGAGAGAGTTTTTCAACAATCGTCTGTCACCAAAGGTTTCGAGCAAATTTGAACCCCGGCTACGCGCTTGGCAGATTCAAGCGTCGGACAATTGAGTGAGCAAAAGTCATGAAGATGGATGCTGGAAGGAAGCTATGTTCTTGAAAACATGCTCTACTGTACGGATTTGAGTGGGAGTGCAGCCTGAAAGTGGAAAATGTTGTGAGACCTCTCCACAGTCTGGTAACTTATTTTTTGTACCAGCCAACCAAACAGGTTACCAGCCAAACCAAAATCCGTTTTCCAATCAGTGACGAGTTTGGAGAACAGATTGAAACACTTCATTTTGTTGGCCTTGTCGTCGAAGAGAAGACACCGGAAAATTCTTCTCTTTCCATTTGGTAGAAAGTTTGTGTTTTCACTCTTGCCCTTTTTGGGTTGAAGGCTGCGAATGCCTTTGAACTTGAAGTGCTGAAGGCCGTAAAAGGAACGTATCATTTCGAAACATTTGCACTGGCTGGCGAGCACGCCACAAATTGCGTATCGTTGTTCCCGGTGCGTAGAGGAAAACATGGATTGGGGAAAGGAATCGATCGCGGCCCTCTGAGAAGAAAGAACATCGTTTTTTGCCCACTCGCATTTTGGCGGGTGAACCCTCGTCGACAAAAGTGAATAATAAACTCGTCATTTATTTTTCACTCGACACGTTGAGGGCTGGAGTGTTCTGAAAAGCAATTTGGGGGTAGGCATGTCTGCTAGTACAAACAAATAGCAAAGTGATGAAAGGTAGTCAAATCTGGTGCTTTCGCTTTCGCAATCGATTAGTGCATCGTTGTTCATGATAATCTTGGAACGTGTCAGTTTCTAATTTCCAAAACTATGGTGTTTATGCTGCTTTTTTTCAACCTCATTAAATGGCCCCGTCCTAAGGCTTGTGGTAAGGGGATTAAACTGGCCAGGTGCCTCCCAGAGAGGTTAAATGGCCCGTCCTAAGGCGTGTACCCCGGGGGAAGTAACTGGCCAGTGCAGAGAGACGTTAAATGGCCCCGTCTAAGGATTGTGTAAGGGGATGGAAGCAACAATGGCCAGTGCAGAGAGAGTTAAATGGCCCGTCCTAAGCTTTTGTTGTTAAGGGGAAGTAAACTGGACAGTGCAGAGAGAGTGAAATGGCCCGTCCTAAGGCTGTATAAGGGGAAGCAACTGGCCAGTGCCAGTAGAGAGTGTAAATTATAAGCGCCATCCGCTGTACTTTTTTTAACATTCTTTGCCCGCGCATCTCAACAATATAAGAGAGAAGTAGAAGGATTTGCCGCAACTTGTACGGTCATAAAGTGTTAAAGGAAAATCGTCAAATTTGAACAAAGTGATAGGGCGCGATACCATCCCGATAAGGCGCAAGAAGAAACCAAAGAAATCAAAAAAGAAGAACGTACGAAATGATCAGCGAAAGACATCATTCAGGGCCCTGTGACGGAATGGAAGCTAGCAAACAAAAATTACAATGGAAAATCGTCACTCATATGCCATACGTTTTGTCTTAGGCCTGATGGCAGGGTTGTTGATCCGATCAGTGCTAGGTTCAATGCGACAGGTCTATTGCTGTGTCGATTGTGATCACAGGAAGAGATACAATCGCTGAAGCGACAAGTTTGCACCAATGTGATGTGAACTGTTGTCGGAGTTTGTCTTGTGAAGCTACCAGAGCATGGCGAGTTGTTCATTTCAACTCTCGACCCCCTTACTTTTTTCTGTTTAGAGATAGAAAGGGCGCATGTGTTGGATTGGGAGCAGGTGCTCCAGTCAAAGTTCTGTTTCTTAAAAAAGTTGCCGCCTAATAGGCCAAATTACGCCGGCTTAAACCCTACATTTTTTTTTATCCGAGTTCGCATGCGTTGCTTCAATGAAAGCTCTTAAAAGCAGACCCAAAACGTATGGCAGGGTGCTCTGGCCATTAGACATGATAAATGTCTTATTGCATTCGGAATTAAGAGGTGACGTGATTTAGCAATCTAGTCACCAGCAAGGTAAACTTGGGCACGATGTACTTCACCACCATTGGGCTGCTATAGAAGAGGAGAAGCGTCTACACCCCACTTGACTGCCAACCACCAACGTGCAAAGTACATCTACATGGACCCTGATGCTGTTATCCAGAGTTAGTAAGAAGAATAACCCTGATATGCCGGCTTTTCCTCTAACACAGTCATAGACGAGTTCATAGTCCCCCAGACCATGTCGCACAGATTGGCTCTATCAGTTCGTCATTATTGTTGTCATGGGCCACCCAAGGATTTTTATTTTTTTTTTAAGTTCTCTGGCAGTCAAAGGGGTTAAACCTAGCAGTAACGTATAAATGCTTGGGAGTTTCAAACACAAGCAAGACACAAAAAATAGGGGGGGGTGGGGCCCGGGGGGGGGTGGGAAAACACCGTCTTGACATTTTTTCAAAATGTTTTAACTCAATTCATATAAAGGGCTGCCAGGCAAAAATCGAACAGCAGCAGCAGCGAGCCAGGCAGACGACACTAGCAAAGGCTCAGGGGGCAGCAGTCCCGCGAACGGATCCATCTTTCTTTTCTCTATTTGTTTCGATTTCTTTGATTATTCTATGCGGGAGCGTATCCGGTGAATGAGGCGGAGGTGGCAGAGACTATACGAAAAACAGAATCACACCCAACGCGAGAACGAAGAAATGTCACCAAACAGGTAGTAGATTATCCCACAGTATCGAGTGGGTCTAGAAAATGCGGAGCCAATAATGTACTAAGAAAACAGACTCCCTCCTCCTGCCCCCTTCAATTCCTTTCAGACGGCACTTCAGGTTAGGTGTTAGGGATAGGTTAAGGGTAGATCAAGCTTAGTCATCAACCTATGTTCATTACTTTTCTGTGTAGATATTCGACACATAAACTGACGCCCTAAACCATCCCCTCCTAACCCTATTGCGTAACCTAACCTCAGAGACCGTCTAATCCAAAAACAAAATTTAAAAAGTATGTATATGTTATTGACACTTAAACTGACCTTTAAAAAGATGTTATGTTATTGACCATTAACTGACCCCTAAACCATATGCCCCTAACACTATTGCTAAACCCTAACCTGGAGACCGTTCTAAATCCAAAAAAAACAAAATTTAAAAAAGTATGTATTTATTGACACTTTAATCTGACCCTAACTATGCCTAACCTTTATTTCTAACCCTGTAACCTGAGACACGTCTAATCCAAAACAAAAATTTTAAAAAAGTCTATGCTTATGTTCATTGACCACTTAACTGACCCTAAACCTATGCCTATCCCTATTCTAACCCTAACCTGAGACCTGCTCTAATCCAAAAAAACACAAATTTATTAAAAGTACTGTTATGTTATTGACACTTAATCTGACCCTTAAACCATATGCACTAACCATATTTTGCAACCATACCTGAGGACCGTCTCATCCAAAAAACAAAATTTAAAAAGTATCTTATGTTATTGACACTAACGACCCTTAAACTAATGCCTTAAACCTCTGCTACCCTAACCTCGAGACCGTCTAATCCAAAAACAAAATTTAAAAAAAGTAATCTTATTTCATTGGACACTTAACTGACCAGTAAACCTCTGCATACCTATCGCGACCCTAACCTGAGACCGTATAATTCAAAACAAAAATTTTAAAAAAGAATGTTATGTTATCTGACACTTAACTGACCCTCAAACCTATGCCTGACCCTATGGCTAACCCTAACCTGAAGACCAGTCTAATCAAAAACAAAATTTTTAAAAGTATGTTATGTTATTGACACTTAACATGACCCTAAACTATGCCTAAACCCCTAACCTGAGGACCGTCTAATCCAAAAACAAAAACTTAAAAAGTAGTTATGTTATTGACACTTAACTGACCCTAAAAACCTTGCCTAACCCTATTGCTAACCCTAACCTGAGAGCCGGTACTAATCCAAAAAACAAAATTAAAAACGTAGTTATGTATTGGAAACTTAACTGACCCTAAACCGTGCCTAACCCTATTGCTAACCCTAACCTGAGGAACAGTCTAATCCAAAAAAAAAATTTTAAAAAGTACGTTATGTTATTGACACTTAACTGACCCTACACCTATGCCTAACCCTATTGCCTAACCCTAACTGAGACCGTCTAATCCAAACACAAAAATTTAAAAGTATCTTATGTTACTTGACCACTAACTGACCATAAACCTATGACTAACCCTATTGCTAACCCTACCCTGAAGGACCGTCTAATCCAAAAACAAATTTTTAAAAAAGTATGTTATGTTATTGGACACTTAATGACCTAAACCTTCATGCCTAACCCTAACCTGAGATCAGTATAATCAAAAACAAAATCTCAAAAAGTAGTTATGTTATTGAAACTTAACTGACCCTAAACCTATGCGACCCTATTGCTAACCTAAACCTGAGGACCCGTCTAATCCCAAAAACAAAATTATAAAAAAAAGTATGTTATGTTATTGCACACTTAAACTGACCCTTAAAAACCCTATGCCTAACCCTATTGCTAAACCTAACCTGAGACCGTCTAATCCAAAAACAAAATTTAAAAAAGTAGGATTATGTTATTGACACTTAACGGACCCTTAAACCTATGCCTAACAGTATTGATAACCCTAACCTGGGACCGTCTTAACCAAACACAAATTTAAAAGTTGTTATGTTATTAGACACTTAACTGACCCTAAACCTATGCCTAACCTACTTGCTAACCAGAACCTGAGACTGTCTAATCCAAAAACAAATTAAAAAGTATTGTTATGTTATTGACACTTAACTGACCTAAATCTATGCCTAACCCTATTGCTAAACACTACACCCTGGAGACCGTCCTAATCCAAAAACACAATTTAAAAAAGTATGGTATGTCATTCTTCTTCTTCGTCGTCGATTCAACATCAGATGGGAGATGCCAGCAGTCTGTCTGTTATGACTTAACTGACCCTAAACCTATGGCCTAAACCCTATTACCTTACCCTGAACTGAACATCTGAAATGGAATGGAAGTGTAGCCAGACCTGCCTAACAATGGAAGTTAGTTTACGATGTGTACGGCTTTAGCCATGTACGACAGCGAGAAAGAACCAAACCAGGCCGTATTCACGTTTGAGAATAGCCTTAGACATTAAGAATGATGCCTAACTTAGAAGCTCTTCCAAAAGTCCTATTAAATACTATAGAGACATGGAAGAGCTTCTAAGTTAGCATCATGCTAAGTCTCATGCTATCTCAACGTGAATACAGCCTGGTAAATAAACAAAAATTATGTCCGAATCACTGTTTAGCCCAATAGCGAGAAGAGAAGCGATCAGAAATTAGTTTCCATACCCATACTAGTTTTCCGTATTATCGTTGTACACAATTTTGCGCCCCAGTTACTGCAGTACACGTAAAAGGAAACATTAATACTGAAAAATTTTGATTAAGGTTCTTCTAGATCGGTCAAAATCAAGTGTTTTTAGTCATTTCGCATGCGGTTTAATGTTTCTGTAATGTCCGTTTTGGGTATGTCACCCCTGCAAAATCATGGAATTTTTGAGGAAAAAGTACGGAATTTTTATTCTCATGGAGGGCCATTAAAAAATAAATGGGGGTAGGCAGTCATCAGAGGGAGCTTTTCTAAACATTTGCTGAAATTGCCTGCATCACAAAACACAGCCAAGGGCGCAAATCGAAGCTGGCAAGTGTCTATGGCCGTACGAAAGCATGTCAAACATTCAATGCAAATGGGAAGGGTGGCGGGTTGTCAGTAGAAAGTCGATGCGCGCAGTGTTAAAGACCAGCACGTCCTGATGTTCATAATCACGGTATTTCACGCATCTCCTCTTATAAGCTCGGTAGGAAATCTCTCCTTGCATAAGAGGGAATGGGACACGTGACGTGGGGGGTCTTTAAAAGAGGCGGGGCAGTCGAAGTGTGCAAAGAATGAAAAGCGTCCTGTAAGTTGTATAGAATAACTTGTTATAAGCATGTCATTACGAATTTCGTATCTTTTATAATTGTTTGGTTTCTATGTGTGTATATTGACGTGTCCGCCAAGAAAAATATACTTGTTTTTTAGGACGGACAAAATAAAAGTTTTGGACGTCGTCGAGTTGAGTAAGAAAATACAAGAAAAATTATGTGAATTTTGGGTGAATGAATTTAGAGGGTGCGCCTTACAATAAAGGGTTTTAGCCGCGCCTTTTGGTCAAGAAAAATTCTTTTTTTTTTTCTTTTTTTTGGCACTTGTGCAGGGTAACACACCCTTTCCACTGCCAAAGACAAATCAGAAACTATCAATTTCTCATTTTAAAATTTAAGAGACATCCTTAAGACTACAATCATAAGGAAAATGGTCGAGATATAATACATTCCTGATTGTCGAACAAACACCAGCATTGCATCAAAAAAAGTTGTGACATTCGTCAATGAAATCACACACTCACGTGAGCAAGCCTGTGAACGGGTTAATCCTTTTTTTTATAGCAAACATTTTTTTTTTAACCCATATGCCTCGCGAGCAACGAACCGAGGAATCGATCCTATTGCATAGGCAGAAGAGGAGTAACTCAGAACATCACACCAAATCTTTTATCTAAAAAATCACCAGAATATAAAGTTCGAACTCACATTTAATTTCTGAGTAAAGATGTGCATATGAATAGCAATGATATTTTTCATTCCAAAGCTAAACACAAATGTCACACAAAACAAACATGAATTAGAAGAAAAATCAGTAACGGCGCTACCAGGCTCGCGCCGAGTCAATACTGCGCAACGTTTCAGTGGAAGAAAGAAAAATTGGGGGTCACTATCGATCTGAAAAATCCAGTTTCAAAAAGACTATATGGGTGCTTTCCCCTTTCGTAAAGACCAAAAACGGATCAGTGAGTGTCAGTGACAGGAAGAAACTAACTAGTATGTGGGGTAGGGAGAAAGTGAAAGTGAACGTACATAGACCTGGCGTTCTTCAGCCGGGCGCAATCCGGCGTATCGGTCATCAGGAAGAAAAAAATATCGCGGCGGAGTTCGTTCTGCAGCCATGAGAGGGTTAATCTCACAAGTAGTTATGGCGAATCAAAAAAACTAAAATTCAGTCCTTTCAATGTGTACTGCCAGATTCTGCTGTTTTTGTTGTGTTGTCTTTACATAGAATCTCAGGGATGATCATCCCAACAGACCGAACACAGGTGACACTATGGTACCAAATGCAACAGGGGGATGGAGAACATTGGACCGGTTTTGATTACTCCGCCAACGTGGGCGGCCACACTCTGATTTGAGACGATGTGTTATGCTGGGAAAGCTTGCATGGTTTAAAGACAACCCCCGCAGAACCATGCAGAAGAGCCTACTACATTTGGATGTAGCCTTGGGTGTTCTAGCTTTATGTCAATTGGTCTGACACGGCTTATGGGCCCCCCCACAAAAAAAAACAACACAAAACTTTTAAAA
>CM065712.1:23580620-23581695 GCA_017654935.2 Phymorhynchus buccinoides | reverse complement strand
AGTTATAAATCTATAATAGCATTACTACATTCGAAATATTCAAAACCCATTTTGCACAAAGTATTATATGCCATTTCTAGTTCGTTGTATTAGGGAGGAAATCAGGGTTTTTCCATTCAATTACACTTTTCCTCAATTTCATGGCATGAAAGACGAACTTGGCAACATTTGGAGATGAGAGAGAGAGAGAGAGAGAGATGGGAGAGAGAGAGAGAGAGAGAGAGAGGAGAGAGAGAGAGAGAGAGAGGGGGGGGGGGAGGGGGAGAGGGAGTAGATAGAGGTGGGGGGGGGGAGGCGGAGTTGGATCTGAGAGAGAGAGGGAAGAGAGAGAGGGGGAGAGAGAGAGTGGAAGGAGGAGGAGAGAGAGAGGGTTTTTGGGGGGGAGGAGAGAGAGAGAGAGAGAGAGAGAGAGAGAGAGAGAGAAAAGGCAGACAAGGAGACAGCCAAATATGCAGACAGAAAGACAAATAGACAGACAGACGGGCAGAAGCACATCTAATCACCCCGTCCTAAACAGATTTTCACAGTCACAAGAGGGACAACCCATTTCTAGCCTATCACCGGAAGAAAGAAGTCTCCTTCGAGTCGTTTTTCCTTCTCTCTTTGGCCGAAAGATCGCCTCACTCACGCATGAGTGGTGTCCCCTGTGGGTGGGGCTAAATGGCGCGAAAGGCGCATTGGGGTGAATCAGATCTGGTTTGTGCTTAAAGGCACAGCGGGGGTATAAAAGAGCCGATCCCAAGAATGAGAGAGATCAAAATAACTTTTTATTCACTCTTTAGAGTTCGTGGCGGTACCATAGCCGATGAGGTTAAACCGAGGCGTGGTTACTAGAGTTGAGAACCGGTTCAAAAATCCGAACCGGTTTTAAACCGGTTTTCCCTATTCGAACCGGTTTTACCGAACCGGTTTTTTTTAACCAGTACTCGCATCACTAGTTTCACCTAAGCAAACACATATTTATTTGTCAGAATATTCACACACACACGCACGCACGCACTGCGCGCACACATACACATAGCCTACATACAATAATTTAAAAAACTTATGACTTATGACACACACACACTCAACT
>CM065712.1:23550620-23565620 GCA_017654935.2 Phymorhynchus buccinoides | reverse complement strand
TGTGTGTGTGTGTGTGTGTGTGTGTGTGTGCGTGTGTGCGCGTGCGTGTGTGGGTGGGGGGGGGGGTGTTGTTTGTGTGTGTGTGTGTGTGTGTGTGGTGTGTGTGTGTGCGTGTGCGTGTGCGTGTGTGGGAGGGGTGGGTGGGGTGTTTGTGTGTGTGTGTAGGGGGGGGGAGTATGTGTGTGTGTGTGTGTGTCAGTACAACTTGTATAGTTAATCTGACAATAAATTGGTTCCAGTCCAGGGGGGGTGGGGGGCGCGGGGGCGGGCGTGTATGTGTTTGTGTGTGCGTGCGTGCGTGCGTGCGCGCGTGCATGCGTGCGTGTGTGTGCGTGCGTGCGTGCGTGCGTGTGTGCGTGCGTGCGTGCGTGCGTGCGTGTGTGTGCTGTGCGTACGTGCATGCGTGCGTGTGTGTGTGTGTGTGTGTGCGTGTGTGTGCGTGTGTGTGTACTTGGTTGTGCGTGCGTGCGTGCTAGTTGCTCTTTTTACCCCACCTTTTCGCGCTTGTTTATAAAGGCAGCGATTTAATGCTAAAAAAAAAAGAAGAAGATGATTTTGACAAAAAAAACAGATACTTGTGCCAAAAGAAAAGACCATCTAACCCTAACCCTATCCCTAACCACGGAAAGAACCAAGAAATAGAGCAGGAGGGTGTAAATCTACAATATTTGCCGAGAAATCGATGTACAAAGCCATGCACTTATACTATTTTGTTGCTGGAACCATTCCTTTTTATAAAATACATTCGTGGCAAAGTTTGTTTTTCTGTTTAGTTTTTCTGTGTTTGTTGTTGGGTTTTTTTTGGGGGGTTGCTGTAAACATCTAAACAAACGTAAGTTTCGTTTTTATTAAAAATTAGGCCGTGTACACTTATAAGCGAATATTCCATGCAGAAACCCGTGCGCAATCCATAAATGAGAGAAATATAGAAGGGAAAAGATTTGCGCTCGTGTCCGAATTTCCCCTATTGGCTACTGCGAAGAACACCTTTTGCAAGAGCCCTTGGTGGGTGGGGGAAGATGGTTCAGCACTGACCAAACAAGGGAATAACTCTCGCCAATAACCCTATTTGAGGTTACTGAATGGCTGCCTTTCGCAAGAGTGAATGCCCTTGGTGGGGGGGGGGAGATGGTTGAGCACTGACCAAACAAGGAAATAACTCTCGCCAATAACCCTCCCTATTTGAGGCTACTAAATGGCTGCCTTTCGCAAGAGTGAATGCCCTTGTCAGCACTGACCAACAAGGGCTTCACTCTCACTGTTAAGGGCGTTAATAACCCTAGTTGCCAATATGCTTGAACTTTAAGGCCGGGTTCACATTAGACGCGTAAGTTCCGTACGGAAAACCCTAAGTAAGTGGAAGAAAGAAGGATAAAAGTTTACGCACATAGGGGAAATTCGGACACGTGCGCAAATCTTTTCCCTTCTTTGTGTCACTTATTTATGGATTGCGCACGGGTTTCCGCATGCGATATCTGCTTATGTGTGTACACGGCCTTATCCTTCTTTCTTCCACTTATTTAGGGTTTTCCGTACGGTACTTACGCGTCTAATGTGAACCCGGCCTTAGCCTATAGTTAAATGCCACAGAGTGATGCTTTCGATTATTGGGGTCTGCAACGAACACCTTTTGCAAGAGTGAATGCCCTTGCTGGGTGGGGGAAGATGGTTCAGTACTGACCAAACAGGGGTATAACTCTCGCCAATAACCCTATTTGATGTCACTAAATGGCTGCCTTTCGCAAGAGTGAATGCCCTTGTCAGTACTGTCCAGCAAGGGAATCAATCTCACTGTCAAGGGCGTTAATAACCCTAGTTGCCAATATGCTTGAACTTTAAGGCCGGGTTCACATTAGACGCGTAAGTTCCGTACGGATAACCCTAAATAAGTGGAAGAAAGAAGGATAACAGTTTACGCATATAGGGGAAATTCGGACACGTGCGCAAATCTTTTCCCTTCTTTGTTTCATTTATTTATGGATTGCGCACGGGTTTCCGCATGGAATATCCGCTTATGTGTGTACACGGCTTTATCCTTCTTTCTTCCACTTAGGGTTTTCCGTACGGAACTTACGCGTCTAATGTGAACCCGGCCTTAGACAATAGTTAAATGCCACAGAGTGATGCTTTCGACTATAAAGCCAAGACCAAGACTCGGTCAGATGCAGTCATTCTTGAAACACGTTGCATCCGTTGCGTAGAATACTTCCTGGTTATTCAGTTGTTTTATTCTGTATTAAATTAACAACCTCTAACAACCTAAGCGAACACTCTGTGTGTGTGTGTGTGTGTGTGTGTGTGTGTGTGTGTGTGTGTGTGTGTGTGTGTGTGTGTGTCATTTCATACTTTGCTATAAATCTATTCATAAAGCTGCTCCATCTTACCTCTGTGACAATATTTCCATCTATACGCCAGCTCGCACTTTACGTTCAGTTTCTGACCCTCTTTCTCTCCAGATCCCTAGGTATAAGCTTTCAACTGTTGGTCGGCGCTCTTTTGCTGTCTCAGGACCGACCTCCTGGAACAAACTTCCCTCTCTCCCTCCGTCAGCGACCGACTCTCTCTGCTTTCAAAGCTAACCTCAAAACCCACCTGTTCCCCCGTCATTAAAGCTCCTATCTCTTTATCTTCTCTCTCTTGCCATTAGGTCGGTTTCTGCTATATTCCATTTATGTTATTTGTGTGTGTTCGCGTTGTATTGCGTTTGTGTTTGAATGCGCTTTGAATGCTAACGTGTGTGTGCGCTTTGATTTGATTTCTATCAAGATTCAGCGCCGTATGAATACTGTATGTTGTTGTTGTTGTTGTGTGTGTGTGTGTGTGTGTGTGTGTGTGTGTGTGTGTGTGTGTGTGTGTGTGTGTGTGTGTGTGTGTCTGTGTGTTGTGTGTGTCTGTGTGTGCGCGCGTGTATGTGCGATATGTTTATTTATATGTGTGTGTGGTGCTTGCGTGCGTGTATGTGTGTATCTTCGTGATATGTGCGTGTATATCAAAGGGTTCGTGTGTGATATGTGTTCATGTGAACATATAATTTCTTTTATGTTTGCATTTTTGTGTCATTTCATACTTGTTTTTGGCCTTTTGTAAGTAGTAGTAGTAGTAGTAGTAGTAGTAGTAGTAGTAGTAGTAGTAGTAGTAGTAGTATTAGTAGTAGTAGTAGTAGTGGTAGTAGTAGTAGTAGTAGTAGTAGTAGTAGTAGTAGTAGTAGTAGTAGTAGTAGTAGTAGTAGTAGTAGCAGTAGTAGTAGTAGTAGTAGCAGCAGTAGTAGTAGTAGTAGTAGTAGTAGTAGTAGTAGTAGTAGTAGTAGTAGTAGTAGTAGTAGTAGTAGTAGTAGTAGTAGTAGTAGTAGTAGTAGTAGTAGTAGTAGTAGTAGTAGCAGTAGTAGTAGTAGTAGTAGCAGTAGCAGTAGTAGTAGTAGTAGTAGTAAGGAGAGGAAAAGGCAGCGTCAAAGGAAGATTTAGAGGAAGTTTGCCGGCAAAAGAACTTCCATAAGTTGGGGTAACTGTTTGTACTGAAAGAAGAGTCAAAAGATAGGTATAGATTAGAGGAAGTTTGCCAGCGCAAGATCTTCCAGAAGGTGGGGTAACTGTTTGTGCTGAAAGGAGAATCAAAGATAGGGATAGATTTGCACTTGCTGATCATTTTACTGATATCCGTTTCATGTTGTTATTCCATTTTGTTATGTGTAAAGCGCCCTGTAGCCTACCTCGTAGGATGGCGCTATGCACATTTTCCACATTATTTCACCCTTTCACCGCCAGCCATATTTCAGCCACATGTCCATTAAATGTACCTGGGTAGAGAACAAAATCCATCTGCAGTATTGGGGATTCTACTGTGACATATATAAAATAAAGGTCTATCCTTACTTCCCAAAATTAAGACAATAGGGTCTTTGGATAATAGACCCCAATTTGATGCCTTTTAGTGACATAGGTGTTAAATCACTGTGGTGCTAAAATGCGACTTTGGCGGTGAAAGGGTTAACACTGACTTCTCGTCAATGTGTTTGTTGTTTCCTCTAATATAGCGCAATTTATAAAACACGTAAGTTATATTCATATCTTTTACCAACTTTCTTTCAAAGTCATTTCAAAGACACACTGAGGCACCACGATTAAGTCCCTTGGTTTTTTTCTGCGTAGCTGTGACCCCCACATCCAAATGTCCCCAACTTCAAATTGAGGCTGCTCTTTAAAATGATGTTTCGGTTTGAAATTGGGGGCATTTATGTGGTCAAAACAAGATTTCTTTCCAGCTATGAGAGGGAAAACCCGTGAAACCCGTGATTTTGACACGTGATCTGGTGGGTCTTTAAATAGCAGTCAACAATGATACCCATTGCACAAGGTATAGAAACAAGGATCTAAGAAGCTGAGAAACTAAGTCCACCATTCTTCTTTCATATTCTTCTTCTTCTTCTTCTTCTTCTGCTTCTTCTTCTTCTTTCATCTTCTTCTTCGTTTTCTTCTTCTGCTTCTTCTTCTTTTTCTTCTTCTTCTGCTTCTGCTTCTTCTTCTTCTTCTTCTTCTTTCATCTTCTTCTTCGTTTTCTTCTTCTTCTTCTTCTTCTTGTTCTTCTTGTTCTTGTTCTTGTTCTTCTTCTTCTTCTTCTTCTTCTTTTTCTTCTTCTGCTTCTTCTTTTTCTTCTTCTTCTTTACCCATTAAAGCAATCCATTAAGTCATCTTTATTTCCTTTTTTCGGTATATGGTATATTCTAGTCACAGAGACTTATCTCTGTGAAATTCGGACTGCTCTCCCCCGGAGAGCGCGTCGCCGCAAGTGCAGCGCCAACCCATTTTTTTTAAATATTTGTTTTTGGGGGGTAGGGTGAGGAGGGGGGGGGGGGGCACACTTGGAAAACCTAGCTATCAATTTGGCCATACCAGGCAGCGGGATTTCTCCCTGCTCTTACCGACTTTCAACTGCCGTGGGATTTTTACGTGCAGTAAGCAGCA
This sequence comes from Phymorhynchus buccinoides, assembly GCA_017654935.2. Lineage (NCBI taxonomy): Eukaryota > Metazoa > Mollusca > Gastropoda > Neogastropoda > Raphitomidae > Phymorhynchus > Phymorhynchus buccinoides. The sequence goes on along the minus strand of CM065712.1, from coordinate 23,560,662 downwards.
CGGGTCAGACTAGCTTTAAGTCCCCATCAGAAGGACTGGACGTTCAGTTCGATTTTCCTGTCAAACTGGAAAGACGTACAGGGCGAGGCAGGCCGGGGATTGGAACCCGGGTCACTCACGTTGCAGTCACGCATTACATTTGGCAGGCGGAATATATAGATAAACTAAACGATCCTCCCGAAACAGCTGTGCTTCGATCGCTCGGACAGTTTCCTGTCATTCACAAGTCACACCATTTATTGTCCAAAAAACATGGATGTTCTGTGGCGGCACGTACAACATAAACAGTGAATAAATGAGGTCACAGCTCAAACATTAACCCTTTCACCGCCAGCCATATTTCAGCACAAAATGTCCATTACATTTTACCTGGATAGAGAACAAAATCAATCTGCAGTATTGGGGATTCTTCGGTGACATATATAAAACAAGGTCTATCCTCGCTTCCCAAAACTGAGACAACAGGGTCTTTGGATAATAGACCCCAATTTGATGCCTTTCAGTGACGTAGGTGTTAAATCACTGTGGTGCTAAAATGCGACTTTGGCGGTGAAAGGGTTAAAAGAGAACATTCACATAACTGAACCCAAGCGCACACAAACCGCAGCACCCCCACTCCCTCCCAGAGAGCAGATGCGGCATGCTGCCGTTGTGCGCCAAACAAATAAATAGTTAGGCCCCAGAGGCGTGCAAGTCCGTCTTCGGCTGGAGAAAACCCTTTTGTAAGAGTGTCTTGAAAACAAGCGCGGAATCGCAATAGTTTGTGGCACGCGGTCTATTTTTACCACTCCAATTATGAGTCACCTCCCCTGGATTTTCAATAATTTTAATCTGTAAACCAGAATGTTATCTCTGCACCCTTTCGTAACTTTTTATATCTTTTGGAAAACATTTAAAACTATGTATCCTACTTATACTCATCAAAAGAAGCACCGCATACTCGTCGTGTCTGTTGTAGTGTCTGTATTACGTATGTTTATTATTTTGTACGCTTTTAAAATACATCATTTTAAAGAGCGGCCTCAATTTGAAGTGGAGCCTCGATTTGAAGTGCGACAATTTTGGACCGACCGACCGACCGACAGACAGACAGACCGACCGACAAAGTGAGTTATAGGTTTGTGGCTTGAGCCACAAACAAAAAAATGGCACGAGAAATGGACCAGAAAGGTAGAAAGATAGGAGATGACAGTAAGCAAAAGGAAAAGGCAGAGTCAAAGAGAGTGACAGATTAAAGACCCCCCACGTCACGTGTCACATTTCCTCTTATGCTAGGAATATTTCTTAAGATTTCTTACCAGCTATAAGAGTGAAAACACGTGAAAACCGTGATTTTGACACGTGACGTTGTGGATCTTTAAGAGGGAGGGAGTTACAAGCACAGAACTTCCAGAAGATGGGGGAACTATGGCCGATATCCTCACGGAGGCGGGGGGGGGGGGGGAGGGGGGGTGTCTTCAAAATTCTATCATAAAATTTTTAAAGTCATATTATTAGTACTAGCGAGGAATCGCCGTTTTGACGGTTTAATTTCTAGGAAACCAGAGCAAAGCGAGTGTTCCGATCCTTGAAAAGGCTGCCTTTCTGGTGATCCCGACGTGTTTCTTGCAAAAACTCATCCGTCAGGGTCCACCTTTAAGTCGCTGGGCTAGTTTCTCACAACAGGCTTGCAAAGTCAAAACTCCTTTTTTAAATCAATTTTGAGTTATGAGTATTTTCGTGTTCTCTAACATCTCATCTTTCATAAAGGACGAGCCTTGTTATGGTCTCTAAATACTCCAAAAGGTACGACAGTCACCCTACCAAATTTAAATGCAAAAGATTACAAGAATGGTTCTTATATTGTTTGAAAGAGAATTGTCTGTAGGCCTACCATTATCTCAGAATGGTCATGTTGACACTTAATGTCCCTTTCGTGGTGCTAGGTCACATATTATATATATATTTGTATATTGTTAAAAATTCGGGACTTTTACTGGTGTTGCACTGCCTCCGGGCATTGCCTCCAGGATCGTTCCCACCATCTGTATATCTACTAATGTCCCATAATAATTATGTGTCTGTTCCAGACCGGAGGACGTTAAACAGATTTTCATCGACAACTAAAATTCCAATTCTTTCTTATGGCTCCCCCGCACCTGCGTGCGCATCTCGACCCTTCCAACGGAAGTGTCGCCATCTTAGTCAGATTTGTGTGTAAACAGCATCGATCTGGCATTTTTCAAACAAAGTTACTGACTAAGATGGCGGTCTCCCATAATATGGCACGCTCCTTGTGGCCGGATATGACGACACGTGGGTACAAGCCATACCACAGATAAACTGAAAACAGTTAAAAACTTAATTGAGTAACAAATTAACCTAACAAATAAAACTCAAACTGACTTGACTGTAAACAATTCCAACTCGAGAAGATCATTTCCAGCGCTTAGAGTCCTAAAATTTGGAAGCAACTTCGCCAGAATACATTGTAGCAGACGACAAATTGACAACTTGAGGTGAAATATGGGTCAGTGGGTGATGGGGCCCTCTGGGGGTTAAATCAGCGACGCTTAAAGCTTTCTTCTTTTCTTTCTTTTTCTTTTTTTTTGGGGGGAGGGTAGAAAAATATCCTAACCAACCTAAGATGAAATTTCCTAGTAGTGATACAATCTATAAATATGCACTAATTTAGAGAAATAGGTAGTTACACCAAACGAGATCGCGTGAATATAAGAAGAACCCCCCCTACCCGAACCCCTTATTTCGATAGGGGGGCTGGCTGGAGTCCCGTGAAGTTAAAACTACAATTTAGCAACATGTAAACGTAAACTCAAATCGTTACCGCAAACGCAAAGCAGAGATGCGTTACCGTAGACTTAAAGAAGAATGAAAATAGGGTTTTACGCCCTCTTCGGCCTTTCGGCCATGTGGGGCATTTCTAAATACAAAGATGGTGGGAACAATGCTGGAGGCAATGCCCGGAGGCAGTGCTAAACCAGTAAAGTCCCGATTTTTTTAATAATACAGATATGTGTAGCAGTAACCACGCCTCGGTTAAGACTCATCGGCTATAGTACCACCACAATTTCGATAAGTAGACTTAAAGACCCACGTGTTTTCCCTTTTATAGCTAGTAAGAAATCTTATTTTGACCAAGTGTTGCTCCCATACAAATTGCCTCTTGCACGAAAACGAGACATCACTTTAAAGAGCAGCCTCGATCGTATACGAGGAAAGTCTGAATGTGGGCCACACCGACCCAGAAAAAAAACCAAGGGACGTAATCCAGCCGGCTCAGTGGGTTTTTAAAATCCTCTATGAATTTCTCCTCCCCACTTACAACTCTTCTTCTTCTTCTTCTTCTTCTTTTTTTTCTTCTTCTTCTTCTTCTTCTTCTTCTTCTTCTTCTTCTTCTTCTTCTTCGTCGTCGTCGTCTTCTTCTTCTTCTTCTTCTTCTTCTTCTTCTTCTTCTTCTTCTTCTTCTTCTTCTTCTTCTTCTTCTTCTTCTTTTTCTTCTTCTTCTTCTTCTTCTTCTTCTTCTTCTTCTTCTTCTTCTTCTTCTTCTTCTTCTTCTTCTTCTTCTTCTTCTTCTTCTTCTTCTTCTTCTTCTTCTTCTTCTTCTTCTTCTTCTTCTTCTTCTTCTTCTTCTTCTTCTTCTTCTTCTTCTTCTTCTTCTTCTTCTTCTTCTTCTTCTTCTTCTTCTTCTTCTTCTTCTTCTTCTTCTTCGTCTTCTTCTTCTTCTTCTTCTTCTTCTTCTTCTTCTTCTTCTTCTTCTTCTTCTTCTTCTTCTTCTTCTTCTTCTTCTTCTTCTTCTTCTTCTTCTTCTTCTTCTTCTTCTTCTTCTTCTTCTTCTTCTTCTTCTTCTTCTTCTTCTTCTTCTTCTTCTTCTTCTTCTTCTTCTTCTTCTTCTCTTCTTCTTCTTCTTCTTCTTCTTCTTCTTCTTCTTCTTCTTCTTCTTCTTCTTCTCCTTCTCCTTCTTCTTCTTCTTCTTCTTCTCCTTCTCTTCTTCTTCTTCTTTCTTCTTCTTCTTCTTCTCTTCTCCTTCTTCTTCTTCTTCTTCTTCTCCTTCTTCTTCTTCTTCTTCTTCTTCTTCTTCTTCTTCTTCTTCTTCTCCTTCTTCTTCTTCTTCTTCTTCTTCTTCTTCTTCTTCTTCTTCTTCTTCTTTCTTCTTCTCCTCCTCCTTCTTCTTCTTCTTCTTCTTCTTCTTCTTCTTCTTCTTCTTCGATCGCTCAGACAGTTTCCTGTCAATTATGAGCGCAGATGTGTCATACTGCCGTTATGCGCCTGACTAAGAAATAATTAGGCCCAGCATGTCCGACTTCGGCTGGGGGAAATCTTTTTGAAAGTGTTTCGTGAAAACAAGCAGGAGAATGGACCTGTGGTAAGGCAGAAAGATAGTAGATGACAGTAAAGCAAGGGGAAAAGACAGAGCCAAAGAGAGTGACAGACTAGAGGAAGTTACAAGCACAGAATTTCCAGAAGGTGGGGGAACTGTTTATATAAAAGACCCCCCGGTATCCCCACGGGGAGGCACTTACAACTAAAATGTCAATTCTCAAAGAAGCAAATTTAGCAACGCTATCTCAAAAAAGTTCATAATAATGATATGCGTCATAGAACCGGGAAGACAAAAAGACAGCCAGTGACTGAGTGGGAGAGCGTAAAGACTAATTATATTCCAAAGCACAAACTTAGGAAACCACCTTATTCACATCCAGGGTCGGACCAAGTGATCCGTAAGGAGGAGGGGGTTTCCGCCGGAGGGGGTGGGCAGACTAATTATATTCCAAAGCACAAACTTAGGAAACCACCTTATTCACATCCAGGGTCGGACCAAGTGATCCGTAAGGAGGAGGGAGTTTCCGCCTGGGGGTCCAGACTAATTATATTCCAAAGCACAAACTTAGGAAACCACCTTATTCACATCCAGGGTCGGACCAAGTGATCCGTAAGGAGGAGGGGGTTTCCGCCTGGGGGGGGGGGGGGTCCAGACTAATTATATTCCAAAGCACAAAGTTAGGAAACCACCGCCACGCCTTATTCACATCCAGGGTCGGACCAAGTGATCCGTAAGGAGGAGGGAGTTTCCGCCTGGGGGTCCAGACTAATTATATTCCAAAGCACAAACTTAGGAAACCACCTTATTCACATCCAGGGTCGGACCAAGTGATCCGTAAGGAGGAGGGGGTTTCCGCCGGAGGGGGTGGGCAGACTAATTATATTCCAAAGCACAAACTTAGGAAACCACCTTATTCACATCCAGGGTAGGTCGGACCAAAGACTCTAAAAGGGTAAGATGGACTACTTAAGAAGTTACGGCGAGCCGGGCTGATAGAGTTATCGTTAGTAGGGGGTAGAACGGAGAATTCAACTGGCCTATGTTTTTAACCTAAATGTGTCACGTTTAAAAGGGACATAACCAGTGTTTCTGTCCTCACTACTTATATAGTCTTTTCTTTTCAGTGTCTTTGGTCGGACCAAGTGATCCGTAAGGAGGAGGGGGTTTCCGCCGGGGGGGTGGGGGGTTCCAGGGAGCTGCGTAGGTTCTGGGTTAAGGGGCAGTGCCCATTCATGGGGTCCCGGAAACACGTATAGAGATCACCAGGAAAAAAACCTTTACAAAGATCGCAACACTCACTTTGCTCTGGTTTCCTAGAAATCAAACCGTCAAATCGGCGATTCCTCCTTGGCGGAGGTGCTGGAAGTCAAATTATTTAAGTGAAAGAGAAGGCACGTGCCTTCTCTTTTCTAATGGCCGCCTGAGTTTAGACCAAATCGTTTGCACGAAATTTCCACAATACAAGTCTCTTTAAAAAAATTAATACATTTTTATGCAGTTTACTAAAAGGAGTTTCGCTCACAACTGCTCCTTTTTTAAAATTTTATACTGCACTACAAAGAAGAAAAGTTTCAACCACAATGAGTGGCCTCCGCCCACCCCATCCAAAATGGCTTTTCTCTCCGGCATCTCCGTCAAGGAGGAATCGTCGTTTTGACTGTTTGATTTCTAGGAAACCAGAGCAAAGTGAGTGTTCCGATCCTTGAAAAGGCTGTCTTTCTGGTGATCTCGACGTGCTTCTTCTTCTTCTTCTTCTTCTTCTGCGTTCCCAGGCCATATGGCCATAATGGGTAAGGTACGTATGTGTCCGGTGTTCAGTTTTCACCGGTCTCCCCGCTGCGCACAGCCAACACATTCCGATTCCGGAGGAGCTCAAAGGAGAAAAATTATTTGGAATAAGGTTTTTTGGGGAAAAAAGGCAGAAGAATGGCGGGTCCAATAAATCAGAAAGATAGCAGATGACAGAAAGCAAAGGGAAAAGGCAAAGTCAAGGAGAGTGGCAGATTAGAGGAAGTTACAAGCACAGAACTTCCAGAAGGTGGGGGAACTATTTTTTATGAATCCCCCCCCCCCCCGGAATCCCCACGGTGTGTGTTTCTTGCCAAAAAACCCGGAAACCTGGAAACGCCCCCTATCGATCCGGCCCTGACATCAAGAGTCTTCTCCGTTACATTTTTTTTCATTTCCCGTGTTCACAGAAACAGCGCGCTTGAAAAAGGGTTGGCAGACGAAACGAAAGAATAGGGCGTTCAGGTGGAGGTGTCCTCCTTAGCCCTTGTCACTGGCGTTCCATTTGAGACGAGGTTCCTTACGTAGCAAACGTAAAGTTCACTCTCTCTTTGTCCCTGTCTCTATGTCTGTCTGTCTCTCTGTCTGCCTCTCTGTCTCTCTCTCTCTCTCTCTCTCTCTCTCTCTCTCTCTCTCTCTCTCTCTCTCTCTCTCTCTCTCTCTCTCTCTCTCTCTCTCTCTTATTTCTTTCTGTCCTGTCTGTGTCTGTCTTTCTCTCTATTAAAAACAACCGCTTCTCTCTCTATCTCTCTCTCACTCTCTCTCTCTCTAAAATCTCTCTACATTGTAAAAATCAATTTTATTTACATATATATATATATATATATATATATTATATACTCTATATTATACTCGTATTATACGGGTTAAAAACCGACGGGGAAAAAAAATAAGATATATATATATGTATTATATATATCTCTTTCAGAGTTTCTCTGATGAAGGTCACTGGAGACCGAAACGTTTGGAAATAAAAGATTCCTAGTAGTTTTAACAGATGCATTCTTTCCTGATTTTATTATATATATATATATATATATCTCTCTCTCTCTCTCTCTCTCCCCCTCCTCGTCTCAACTCTCTCTCTCTCGTCTCTATCTCTCTCTCTCTCTCTCTCTCTCTCTCTCTCTCTCTCTCTCTCTCTCTCTCTCTCTCTCTCTCTCTCTCTCCTCTCTCTCTCTCTCTCTGTGTGGTACGTGGCAAAAATAGATTTTGTCTCTTATTTGACCAAAGGGAAATAATAACAATATCCGGGGGAGTAATCTCAGGTTTCGCGGTCAGAAGTGCTTATTCCATTCACACAATTATGCTAAGAAAAGCTAAAAGATCCACGTCTCTGTATCAATTAAATCATAGTCTTTGGTTATCAGATTAAAAACAACCACCAAGCAACAGAGAATGAGAGAAGAAGAAATATGAGAAAGTGAGGCTAAGAGAGATGGATAATTATAGTGAAATCTCTTCTTCTCCTTCTGCGTTCCCAGGCCAAAAGGCCACAATGGGTAAGGTACGTATGTGTCCGGTTTTCAGTTTTCACTGGTCTCCCCGCTGCGTACAGCCGACACATTCCGATTTCGGAGGAGCTCAAAGGAGAAAAGTTTATTTGGAAGATTTTTTTTTTGGGGGGGGGGGGGAATAGAAGGAGAATGAGCTAAATTTAGCTAAATGAACAAAGGGAAGGAACTTCTCGTAATTAATTAACTCCCTTTTACCAAAGTTCTATGAGAGAAGAAGAGTGACAAGTCAAGTGGGTGTACTGTATAATTATCATGATTTGGGTTTCAAATTCCATTTGTGACCTAGCACCACGAAAGGGACATTAAGTCGCAGGGCTAGTTTCTCACAACAGGCTTGCAAAGTCAAAAATCTCATTTTTTTGTCAATTTTGAGTTATGGGCATTTTTGTGTTCTCTAACATCTTATTTTTCATATATTTATAAAGGATAATCTTTTTCTATGGTCTCTAAATGGTGTTATATAGTGTTTTAAAATTAGACTGTGCTTTTTCATAATGACTGACGCTTCACCCTACTAACTTTGAAATGCTCATAACTCGGGAACGGAAAAAAAGATACAAGAATGGTTCTTGTGTCATTAGAAAGAGAAATGTCGGGAGTATTCATGTGTGCACACGTTTATCCACTTGCACACACACATACACACATATGCATGCGCATGCGCATGCATGCGCATGCGCATGCATGCATATATACATGCACATGCACGTACACACACGCACACGCACACAACACACACACACTCTCTCTCTCTCTCCCACACATACACCAGCTTCACACAGTATGAATGTGTCAGTACACCAAACACTAGGTCACACAGAAACCCAGACATCTTTGTATCAAATAATTATGAACACTTAAAGACTCCCCACGTCACGTGTCACATTCCCTCTTATGCTAGGAAGATTTCTTAAGATTTCTTACCAGCTGTAAGAGGGAAAACACGTGAAAACCGTGATTTGGACACGTGACGTGGTGGGTCTTTAAGGCCCTTGGTAATGTCCATCTTAGTCAGCCACACAGACAATAGGATGAAAGAGAGCGGGGAAAAGTCTACCTAAAAAAAAAAAGGGGGGGGGGGGTAGGAAAAAGGGGGGAAAGGGGGGGGGGAGAAAAGGAACAAAGAAAAAAGGAGGAAAGGAAGGAAAAAAAGAAAAGAAAGGGTGAAAAATGAAGGCGGAAGTGGTGGTGGGTTGCATGATGAGTGAGCAAGAGAGCGGATGAATGATTGGGTGTGGTGTGAGAGTTACATATTTTGTTAATGTAAATGTATGTTTCATACTTTTTTTTTTTCTTTTTTTTTCTTTTTTTTTTAACATGGTGGAAGACAAGTTTCCAAGTGCGTTGTACAATGTCAATGAACAATCTTTTATCCCTTCCTCTATCCATTTCTTAAACCCATCATGAATCTTTCAAAATTGTTGGCTCTTACTGATCGCCAGCATGTGTGTTTAAGTAAAGTGTGAGTGTATGGGAGGGGAGGGGGGGGGGCGAAATAGAGTGTGTACCCTGAAGGTGTGCAATACGTTTCTGACTGTGATTTTGGTCTTTGTTCAATTAGATATCATACATTTCTTTGCATTGTAAATTGTGCTTGTAAATATGATAATGCATGTGTGTTCTATACCTTTAATCTTCTATGCCATATTATAACCGTTCAATGTATTCTATGAGAGACTTAGTGCGATTTTTCTCACACCAGAGGGCATGACGCTCGTGTGGGGCTAATCCTCTCTATATTATTAGTTGGGGATAAAGAAAGAGAGAGAGACAGTGAGTGGTCCTACCATCACTCTCTCTCTCTCTCACTACGCCCAAGTAAGAAAATCGCGTGATAAGCCCCTAGTGCATTGACTGCCCTCTGGCGTGAAAAATATCGCCATAGGTTGACCATTGCATGTTTAATGTCAATGTCTATGTTATAATCGTGGCACCTGGACGCAGTTTCTCTTTTCAGAGATAACAAAGATGTTTTGATTTGATTTTGTTTGAATAAGGAAACTTATGACGACTTATGACTTATGTCATTTTCTCAGAATGGTCAGTTTGAACACTTCATGTCCCTTTTGTGGCTGCTAGGTCACATTTGAGACGGCACCTTCTGCCTCCGATTTCAGCACAAACCCCAGATCTGATTCACTCCGCTGCCCCTTTCGCGCCATGTTCAGCCCCCCACCCACAAGGGGCGACCACTCGTGCGTGAGTGAGGCGATCTTTTGCGGGAAAGAGAGAAAGAAAAGAACTCACAAAGAAGTCCCCTTACTTCCGGCAATGGCTGGGGGGGGGGGGGAAAAAAGGGTTGGCTCCCCTTGTGACTAACTGAAAATCTGTTTAGTAGAAAATGATGAGGTTGATTTCTATGTGGGCGGCTGTCTCAAGGCCGGTGTCATGAGAAATAAGAACCTACCGTGAAATA
>CM065712.1:23543120-23545620 GCA_017654935.2 Phymorhynchus buccinoides | reverse complement strand
ATGCAGAATATTACCTTTTTTTTTCTTCTGGCTAAAGCCGCTTCGGCTTCCAGAATTGGACTACTACATCAAAGCATAAAGCATAAACACAGATTTAGCCAGAACACCTCCACCCCCCACCCCACCCTTCTTCTTTTTTGTTAAGTACTGTCAGTTTTATATATAAACGATAGCACAGTTGCAATGGGGACGAGACCTCTGTGTGAGCTTTCCTGCCTGCTGTCTGTCTGTCTGTCTGTCTGCCTGCCGGTCTGTCGGTCTGTCGGTCTGTATGTCTGTATATCTGTCGGTCTGTCTCTCTGTCTGTCTGTCTCTGTGTATATGTATGGGGGTGTTGCTAGTAACTGGGACTACGCTTATATGGCTTTTGCCATCTTGGTTTTTGTGTGTGGGTGGTTTTTTTTCCTTCTCTTTTTCTTTTCTCCTTGTCTCAGCCTCATCGTTTCTATGCTACCACAATATGTTATATGCGTAACTGTACTTCTGTGGGTCCATTTGTATGGCTAGCCGTATTAAGTCTTTGTGGACTGGCGATAGTAGATTCTAGTTTCTTTCTTTGGGCTTTTAGTCTTTCGTTTTTCTTTCTTTTCTTTCGTCTTCTTCTTCTTCTTCTTCTTCTTCTTCTTCTTCTTCTTCTTCTTCTTCTTCTTCTTCTCTTCTTCTTCTTCTTTTTTTTTCTTCTTCTTCTTCTTTCTTTTTCTCTTCTTCTTTTTCGTCTTTTTCTTTATTTCTTCTCTATTATATTAATATAGGGTACGCTCGCGCGCGTGGTGTGTGTGCGTGTCTGTGTGCATGTGTGTAGTCGAGAGAGAGAGAGAGAGAGAGGAGAGAGAGAGAGAGAGAGAGAGAGAGAGAGAGAGAGAGAGAGAGAGAGAGAGAGAGAGAGAGAGAGAGAGAAAAGAGAGAGAGAGAGAAGAGAGAGAGAGAGAAGAGAGAGAGAGAGAGAGAGAGAGAGAGCGGAATGAGAGAGAGAGAGAGAGAAAAAGAGAGAGAGAGAGATGAGAGAGAGAGAGAGAGAGAGGAGAGAGACGATAGAGAGAGAGAGAGAGAGAGAGAGAGAGTTGTTTGGCTATTTGCATGAATTGTTATTAGTATTTTGTTTGTTATTGTTTTTGTTGTTTTGTTGTTGCTCGTTACGTTTTATTTCTAGTATTTAAATGGGCGGATTTGTAAAAAAGGCCTTCAATGTGCCTAAATCTTTTAACCATTAAAAAGTTCAATCATCACTCCATCTTCTTCTTCTTCTTCTTCTTCTTCTTCTTCTTCTTCCTTCTTCTTCTTCTTCTTCTTCTTCTTCTTCTTCTTCGTTCCCAGGCCACATGGTCGTAGTAATGGATGATGTACGCATGTGTCCGTTTTTCAGGTTTCACTGGTCTCCTCGCTGCGTACAGCCGACACATTCCAATTTAGGAGCTCAAAGGATAACATTATTTGAATGATTTTTTTTTTTTAAAGGCAGGGAGAATGGGCCAGTAACTGAGGCATAGCAAACTTAGTAGATGACGGTAGTAGTAGGGGAAGACGGGGGTAAAAAGCGCATGGGCGGGTAAGAAGCCCACCCCCAATTATCTCATGAAATGAAGCCAATTTCAGTCTCATTTTGCCCATGAGACGAGCGTTAATGTCTAGCATTCGTCTCATGGGCAAATTGGACTGAAATTTTCTTTATTTCATGAGATAATTGGGGTGGGCTTCTTACCCGCTCCATGCGCTTTTTACCCCGTCTTCCCCTAGTAGTAGTAGTAGTAGTAGTAGTAGAGTAGTAATAGTAGTAGTAGTAGTAGTAGTAGTAGTAGTAGTAGTAGTAGATAGTAGTAGTAGTAGTAGTAGTAGTAGTAAGCAGCAGCAGCAGCAGTAGTAGTAGTAGTAGGAGTAGTAGTAGTAGTAGTAGCAGCGCAGGCAGCAGCAGCAGCAGCAGCACTAGTAGTAGTAGTAGTAGTAGTAGTAGTAGTAGTATGAGTAGTAGTAGTGGGGTAACTGCTTTTGTAACTGTTTGTACTGAGACAAAAATAGAGTCAAAGATAGTGATAGATTAGAAGAAGTTTGCCAGCACAAGAACTTCCAGAAGGTGGGGTAACTGTTTGTACTGAAAACAAGAGTCAAAGATAGTGATAAATTAGAGGAAGTTTGCCAGCACAAGAACTTACAGAAGGTGGGGGGACTGTTTGTATTGAGAGAGAAAAGAGTCAAAGATAGGGATAGATTAGAGGAAGTTGCCAGCACAAAACTCCCAGAAAGTGGGGGAAGTGTATTGAGAGAGAAAGAGTCAAAGATATGATAGATTAGAGGAAACGCTTGCCCAGCACAAGAACTTCCAGAAGTGGGGAATGTTTGGGTTTTTTTGAAAAAGAGCCAAAGATAGGCGATAGATAGAGAAAAGATTGCCAGCACAGAACTGACGAAGGTGGAACGGTGTATTGAGAGAAAAAAAGAGTCTAAGATAGGGATAGAGTAGAGGAAATGTTTGCCAGCACAAGAACTTCCGAAAAGGTTGGGGAAC
>CM065712.1:23540488-23542620 GCA_017654935.2 Phymorhynchus buccinoides | reverse complement strand
TTGTCACCCAGCACCACGAAAGGGACATTAAGTCAGTCGCTGGGCTAGTTTCTCACAAGTGGCTAGTACCAACGTTGTCTTCATAACCGGCCACAAGGAGCGCCATATTATGGGAAACCGCCATCTTAGTCATTAACATTTTTTTGAAAAATGCCAGATCGATGATGCGGATTTGGCTGTTCCAATTCGAAACTTATCTAAATTGTATTTATAACATCTGGATGTTTCTTTACACATTTAGATAACATTTACACTTTGCTTACACAACAAATAAGGACTAAAGATGGCAACACTTCCGTTGGAAAGAGTCGAGATGCGCCCGCCTGGTGGGTTGGAGCCATCGGCGCGGAACGTAAAACAAAAATGATCGGTTTGTTTTTGTCAGATTTTGAGTTATTAGCCGACGAGCGTATTTGTGCCAGTCATCACACAGAGTTAGTTCACTCTCTTTAAATTTTAAGCGCAACAAAAAAATAATAAATTTTCCGAGTTTGCGCAAATGGGCCAAAATGGAAACAGAATAATTTATTCTAGTCGCTGCATTATCTTTATCATAACAATAAGTAGCTTAACCGGGTTTACAGAGGATTCAGAGCTTCTCGCTGTCAAGACTGAAATTTTCATCTTTCAGACAGAGATCACTGATCCGGCGGTGCGGCCTACGGAGATTTAACGAGTGGAAAAAGCGTTGATCAGAATCAGTTGTCCGATCGTCTATCTAATCCCACCGACCGCTAATAAACAGTGGCGGGTGTAAGATTGCATCTTATTAGTTAATGCTTCTCAAGGTTTTTTTTTTTTTTCAAAAAAAATTATACCGTGCCAATTTTTTCCTACATGCGCCGCATTGATCTGACCGAATTGGCGACAGTTTGCCTGTTTACTAACAAAAGGAGTGGCTTCCCTTGCGAACTAGGAAACGATCGTCAAACGCTGAATCTAACAATACTTTGCTCCACACCACTAACTTTATTAGGAAATCACTAATGTTTGCTTCGACGCCATAAATTTAAGCTTACGATGTTGCACACAATAATTTTTGTGGTTTTAAACTTTTTGAAAATCGTTGGGGAACAAAAATGTCTGCTACTGCGCGAGCCTGTCTCACGAGATGACGTCATGGGAAGACGCCATTACTGAAGCGAAAATAGTTTCTGTTCGATTCAAATAACAGTATCGTGAAAACCACAATATTTGAGAGTGTTTTTTCTTATATAAAAAATATGCATAGTTTCTACAGGCAGTACTTGACTTTTTGAATGCTTATTTTTCTGTAAATGAATCGAGTTTTGTGGAACTTTCAATCATATTGATTCTTGGAAGGAATTTGCAACAAAAAATGTCTCTTCAGCCTTGTATCAGCATTGTATGAAGAAATAGACCAATGTTTCGATACAATCACGCCAGTTATTCACAGAAAACGCATGTTTACAGCAAGTTAACTATTTTTATCTCATTTCATAGCAATTACTCTGATAATTGCTTACATTTTTTTTTTATTCACGTGGCTAGAGTTATGGATGTTTTCGCTGTGTTCTCTACCATTTTATTTTTCCATATTTATAAAGGACAATCTTTCAATATAGTTAGAAAGTCGTGAGCTATTTTGATCTTGCACAGTGATACATTATGAAAGGAAACTGATTATTAGATGATAGAAACATGAACCTACTAGAATTTGCTGTATAAAAAAATAGCCTTTACAATGACATTATTTATTTTAACATCTGCAATCACAGGCCATAGTTATTGTCATTTCGCCAATGACGAACTTTCAATGAAGACGTAATTTCAGTGATTGCGTAAGTCCACTAAGATGACGTTTTTTGGGTGTCCTCCCTCAGAAGGCGCTATTTGCAGTGACAATACCTTTGAGTATCCTGATTGTTATGCGCTATTTTTAGTAATGTATTGCAATTTCACTAACAGTAGCTCTTCACAATTTTTTTTTCAATGTAAAATGTTCATCAGAAACAACCTTTTGCATTTATCGGGTTAAGGCATAGGGTTAGGAGTATGTTTGGGCTTTTTGTTTTACTAAACATCACTAGATGCAAATAAAGAAAATATGGTTTGAGTACTGCAGATAGTCGCATGCGAGTGTACAAGCCGTGAGATATATAACTGTGACG
>CM065712.1:23530488-23535488 GCA_017654935.2 Phymorhynchus buccinoides | reverse complement strand
TACGTTCTCAAAAAAAAAGAGAAAAAAGAAAAGTGAGTTTTGCACGAACTCCTTAAAGGTGCACCCTGACGGATGAGTTTTTGCAAGAAACACGTCGAGAGCACCAGCAAGACAGCCTTTTCAAGGTTCGGAACACTCACTTTGCTCTGGTTTCTTAGACATTCAGCCGTCAAAACGGCGATTCCTCCTTGGCGGAGATGCCGGAGAGAGTAGCCACTTTGGATGGGGTGGGTGGAGGTCACTCATTGCGGTTGAAGCGTTTGTTGTTTTTTTGTAGTGCAGTAAAAAACCAACAATGTTGTGAGCGAAACTCCTTGATAAACTGTATAGAATTTAAAAATAAATAAATAAAAAGGCTTGTATTGCGAAAAGTTCGTGCAAACGATTTGGTCTAAACGCCGGCGGCCATTAGAAAAGAGACGGCACACGCCTTCTCTTTGGGTGACAGAATTTGACTTCCAGCACCTCCGCCAAGGAGGAATCGCCGATTTCACGGTTTGGTTTCTAGGAAACCAGAGCAAAGTGTAAAGGGTGTTTTTCTGGTGATCTGGACGTGTTTCTTACAAAAACACATCCGTCAGGGTGCCCCTTTAAAATAAATCATTGCAACAAGAAGCTATCCCACAAAACCAGAAATTGTACGGGATTGTGTTCAGTACGCTTTCATCTTAAGCCGGCGCCACACACGCGTAAAATCGTCTGGGGATGCGATCCGACTGGGCCACATGTGGATGAAGTTGTTTGTGTCGCGTGTCTATTCTCTTGTCATTTTTCCGACTGTCATCAGTGCCAACAGACATTGTTGATTTTTTGTAAAACCTCTGCTCCAGATGACAAGATGGCCATTCCTAAAAATATATATATATATATATATCTCTCATATTTTGGTGTAGAGTGGCACAGTGGTAACACGTTCGCCTCGTGTCAATTAGTAAACCCGAGTTAGAACCTGGGTACAGGGGATTTTTGTTCTCCTCTCACTTTGCACTAGGCCTTACGGTCTGATTGTGGAGTCTTTCGGATGAGACGATAAACCGAGGTCCCTCCCGTGTGTGACGAGGTAATGGGTTAAAAGGCTAAGCCTCTAGGGAAGACTTTTAGTGTGTTAAATTTTCAAGTAGAAAATTTGCCTTTAACCCACTTCTCTAGGGTATGGGAGATGAGCAACTTTCCCGGCCCCTTTTCATCTAATAAATTTATATTTGTGCCCGGGTTCTGGCTCGTATGGTTGTAAGAAATACAAGTGGTTGAATTGCTCTAAATGGCAGACAGAGAGAAGTAGGGTTTTACATGAAAATTACAAGACTCCCACTCTCATCAGTCTGACCAAAGGGTTCAGGATTATTTGACACTTGTATTTTATTTACTCACAAAATCTGCATAAGATTATGCAACAATAATAATAAAGCAGCTCAATGGCGCCAAAACAAAATATGAATAAAAAAACAATGGAATCCGAAAGGATTTACAAGACTTTTGTCTTTCTAGAAGGTTAGCCCCAAGCAGGAAGGGTCACTAAGTGTCCTGGGTTCCAGTTAGTGTTCTTTGGCACTGTCGTGGGGACTTAACTCATGGCTGTGCTGAAGTTCCTCCATAGGGATCGGCGAGTGCTGGGTTGGCTGGGCTTGCTCGTCAGGTGAGAGTAGCTCCCAGTCGTTCCGGTTACGGCTTCGCGGGATGGCACGGTTCAGGCGTGGTCTCCTCGCGGATTCTGGGTGCGGGTCGTCTTGGCGGCGTTCCCGTCTTGGTGCTTGTGAGTCCGGGATGATCATCCGGCCCACGATGCCCTGCTGATAATCACAGGAGAAGGTGGATGTAGATCTCTATGGCTTAGAGACAAGGGGCTTCAGTCGGCAGGGAATTAGTGAATCCCAACCGGCTAGAAGGCTTCCCTTGTACAATAGCACTAATTAATAAATAAACTGAATTTCAGTTAACAAACTGAGATCAGTAAAACATAAAAGGTGTACATGAATCAACTGATATTATTCAGTACCCGGATAGATCAAAGTCTATGATCAAGCCACCATCACTCTACATCCAACACCTGGAAAGGAATGGTATCATAAAGTGCAAGATTGCAACCCACAGGTTTCCTACTAAAAATAGACAAAAGGGTTAGTAGGCATAAAATCCGGTTCTGGTACCAAAAGTGTTAAAGTCAAAAACACACACACACAAATAATCAGTGCACATAAATAGAACAGAATGTTTACCACTTCTTTTCAATAACATATCTATCTACTCCTTATTCATCATTGAACATAGGATCTAGATCAAAACTAGGATCAAACAAACAAATCTCAATCACCAGCCATCAATAATACTCACTAGTTGGGCTTATTATAACTGGCTGGGAGAGGGGTTGAGTCTGCAATGTTGCTCTAGCTAGGTTTCAGCATCTTGTGTGAAACTTTTTCTCACTACTCCAATTATAGCCTTCACTTTCAAACAATGAAAGCCTGTGGTTGGTTTATAGCAATTGGCACGTCACAAGATGATGCTATAATTTTATGCATACTAGTACCGAACAATCACGCGCCGGTTATATTGTTATCCTTCTCGTGACTGGAAAGGAAAATCGTCTTCAAAGGACACCGACTGTGGGTCGTCACTTTCTCGTGATGGGGAACGGAGATAAAGGGGGGGGGGGGGGGTAAAGGGGGTAGATAACCTCTGTATGGTGGTACATGCTGACAGGGGAGGTAAATCGGGGGAGTTTCAAAGAGACAAATGCCTTAATCGGCGTTCTTTTGAAGGTGGATGGCAATTAAAGTGGCGGCCGGACAGAGAAAAGAAAAGGAGAGGGGGGGGGGGGGGTGTACATAAGAAAGAGGGGGTCGCGCGGGACACTTACGTCACACCCGTGTGCCCATACACATGCCACCCACTGGCAACGAAAAAGTTATCATTTCGTCAAAATTACACCCACCCCCCTTTTCCTTTCTCATCAGTCACACCAAAAATCGCATGCAAAAAAACCCCAACACACACACAAAAACATGGGTGGCGCGCCTCTGGCTGCGACGCACTCTCCAGGTGGGAGCAACCCGAATTTCACAGAGACGCCTCTGTGACTATAATGTACCTAATGCCTAATAATTTGTTTTTTTATTCCTGATTTCAGGAGAATTCCTGAACTACTCTCAACCTGGTCTCCCCCCCCCCCCCCCCCCCCCACACCCGTTCCAGCCCTGCCAAATGTTATCCCACCATCAACATTCACATAATAATGATTATGAAATTATTTTGCAACAATTAATAAATACGACGATATGAAATGGCACTTTCTATTTTGTTCACTTTGTTTGTTAGCTTGTGAATAATGTTTTTAAATATTGAAAAATATTTTCTATTTGGTGAGAGCAGACCTTCCGTCATTTGAATCATATGTAATGTATTGTGTACGGGTACGTTATAAGCTATATGCTTGTTGTTACCCTGTTACCTCGTTATTGCTTATAATTTGAAATCGTTGAATAAAAAAACGTTTAAACCAAATGGCACTAGGCTAATATACAACAAACAAACAAACAAACAAGCACACAAGTGTTGTTGTTGTTGTTGTTGTTGTTGTTGTTGTACCCTGGCTTATAGACTCCAGGGATCATCCCAACAGCCAAAGCGATTGAACACTATGGTACAAATGCGCCAGCTAGTGATGAGAACGTGACCGTTTTTTGATTACTCCGCCACGTGGGCAGCCACACTCCGACTTCGGAGGAACAACGGGTGTAAAGTGACGTTATTTTATTTACAAGAGACACAACAAAATAACTGGATATGTTGTTTTGTCGCGTCTCCTGTGAATAAAATAACGATATCCAGTTGTTTTGTCGCGTCTCTTGTGAATACAATAACGATATCCAGTTGTTTTGTCGCGTCTCTTGTGAATACAATAACGATATCCACTTGTTTTATTGCGTCTCTTGTGAATACAATAACGATATCCAGTTGTTTTGTCGCGTCTCTTGTGAATACAATAACGATATCCACTTGTTTTATTGCGTCTCTTGTGAATACAATAACGATATCCACTTGTTTTATTGCGTCTCTTGTGAATACAATAACGATATCCACTTGTTTTATTGCGTCTCTTGTGAATACAATAACGATATCCAGTTGTTTTGTTGCGTCTCTTGTGAATACAATAACGATATCCACTTGTTTTATTGCGTCTCTTGTGAATACAATAACGATATCCAGTTGTTTTGTCGCGTCTCTTGTGAATACAATAACGATATCCAGTTGTTTTGTCGCGTCTCTTGTGAATACAATAACGATATCCAGTTGTTTTGTCGCGTCTCTTGTGAATAAAATAACGATATCCAGTTGTTTTGTCGCGTCTCCTGTGAATACAATAACGATATCCAGTTGTTTTGTCGCGTCTCTTGTGAATACAATAACGATATCCACTTGTTTTGTCGCGTCTCTTGTGAATACAATAACGATATCCAGTTGTTTTGTCGCGTCTCTTGTGAATACAATAACGATATCCAGTTGTTTTGTCGCGTCTCTTGTGAATACAATAACGATATCCAGTTGCTTTGTCGCGTCTCTTGTGAATAAAATAACGATATCCAGTTGTTTTGTCGCGTCTCTTGTGAATAAAATAACGATATCCAGTTGTTTTGTCGCGTCTCTTGTGAATACAATAACGATATCCAGTTGTTTTGTCGCGTCTCCTGTGAATAAAATAACGATATCCAGTTGTTTTGTCGCGTCTCCTGTGAATACAATAACGATATCCAGTTGTTTTGTCGCGTCTCCTGTGAATAAAATAACGATATCCAGTTGCTTTGTCGCGTCTCCCGTGAATAAGATAACGATATCCAGTTGCTTTGTCGCGTCTCCCGTGAATAAGATAACGATATCCAGTTGCTTTGTCGCGTCTCCTGTGAATACAATAACGATATCCAGTTGTTTTGTCGCGTCTCCTGTGAATACAATAACGATATCCAGTTGTTTTGTCGCGTCTCCTGTGAATACAATAACGATAT
>CM065712.1:23515488-23517988 GCA_017654935.2 Phymorhynchus buccinoides | reverse complement strand
TCCAGCCGGGTACTCCAATACTTGAGTTACACAGTGAGGGCTGCACACGCAAAACTAATCTAACATTGAACAAAATAATAACACAAGGGCGTCGCCGAGCGGCAGACATGTCCGTCACCAGCAATGCCACGCACTTGCGACACCCCGTAGAGTGTCACATCCTGACACAAAATTGGAAGGGATTCTGTCTTCTAGTTCACGAGATACAGCTTGAAGAAGAAATACATAGCGCAAAGAAGGAAATTTCGGATTTCAAGGTCAAACTTCAAGGCCAAGGTCAGCATGGCGATAATTTATGCTGGGATGTTTTCTACTCTAGGGTATACAGTACCACATACAATCTGAAGCGCTTCTGACAAGCACAAATGTGGAAAATAAAGCTTAAAACCCAGTTTGTAGACCCCTACCACATTCAAGGCCTACCAATCTCCCGGACCGTGACGTTGATCTTGATCGGTATGCCACCATCAGAACGGGCATAAGCCAAAGTACCTACATGCCAAATTCGAAGACTCTAACACCAACGGTGTGGGAGTTATGGCCCCTTAAAGATTTTCGGTTTTCAAGGTCGTAAGCCAAGGTCAAGGTCACGACGGCGAAACATTTTGCGCGGATGCCTTCCTCTCATGGTGACACACCAGCCGACAAAATTTGACGCGATTCGGTCAAGTGGTTCGGGAGATATCCTTGGGACAGACAGAAAAAAAAAAAAGAAAAAAAAAAATACAAACCAACCCACCTATTTTGACGGACAAATACAAACCAGACGACCACAAAGTCCGATCACATATGGTGACGGACAAAAACAAAAATACAAACCAGACGACTGCAAAGTCCGATCACCTACGGTGACGGACAATTATGCTACGGCGTGTCGCAAGTGCGTGGCATTGCTGGTGACGGACATGTCTGCCGCTCGGCGACGCCCTTGCTCGGGAGAGCGGTATAGTTGGGGAGGGGGGGGGGGGGGGGTAAACCGAACGTTGCCCGTTCCCGGTGGTGCCGTAATGGCCGAGCGGTCGCCGCGTTCCTCTGGGTGGGCTCTCTGTGTATGTTTGTCTGTCTGTGTCTCTCTCTCTCGCTTTCTGTCTCTGTCCCCCCCCCCCTCTCTCTCTCTCTCTCTGCCCTTGTCTGTAGGGCCTATGTCTCGCTGTCTGTCTGTCTCTGTCTCTGTCTCTGTCTGTCTGTCTGTCTCTCTCTCTCTCTCTCTCTCTCTCTCTCTCTCTCTCTCTGTCTGTCTATCTCTCTCTGTGTCTTTGTCTATCTCTCTCTATGTGTCTCATGTATCTGTATGCCTATGTGTCTCTCTCTCTGTCTGTCTCTCTCTCTCTCTCTCTCTCTCTGTCTCTCTCTCTGTCTGTCTATCTGTCTCTGTCTGTCTCTGTCTCTGTCTCTCTCTCTCTCTCTCTCTCTCTCTCTCTCTCTCTCTCTCTCTCTCTCTCTCTCTCTCTCTCTCTCTCTCTCTCTCTCTCTGTCTCTCTCTGTGCCTGCTCCGGGGCGGAGGACGCTAAACAAATTTTCATTCATCCAACTGGAACAGCAGTTGTCCTCTTTGCTCTCTGTCTATGTCTCTCTGTCTGTCTTTCTTTCTTTGTGTGTGTCTTTGTCTGTCTGTCTGTCTGTTTGTCTGTCTGTCTCTGTCTCTCTCTCTCCCCCCCCCCTCTCTCTCTCTCTCTCTGGAGGACGTTAAACACATTTTCATTCATCCACATCCTGACACAACATTTGAAGAACTTATGTCTTGTAGTTCACGAGATACAGCTTGAACAATAATATATAGCGCAAAGAAGGAAATTTCGTTTTTCAAGGTCACACGTCAAGGTCAAGGTCAGCATGGCGATAATGTATGCTCAGGTGTTTTCTACTCTAGGGTATACAGTGCCAGACACAATATGAAGCGCTTCTGTTAAGTACGGGTACGTCAAGGTCAAGGTAACGACGGCAAAATGGTTTGTGCCGATCTCTTCCTATTAAGGAGGCACACCTTCACACAAAATTTGACGCGATTCGGTCAAGCGGTTCGGGAGATATCCTTGGGACAGACAGAAAAAAACAACAACAAACAAACAAACAAACAAACAAACAAGCAAGGGCGTCGCCGAGCGGCAGACATGTCCGTCACCAGCAATGCCACGCACTTGCGACACCCCGTAGAGTGTCACATCCTGACACAAAATTGGAAGGGATTCTGTCTTCTAGTTCACGAGATACAGCTTGAAGAAGAAACATATAGCGCAAAGAAGGAAATTTCGGTTTTCAAGGTCACACTTCAAGGTCAAGGTCAGCATGGTGATAATTTATGCTAGGGTGTTTTCGTCTCTAGGGTATACAGTACCACACACAATCTGAAGCGCTTCTGTCAAGTACCAATGTGGACAATATGGCTTAAAACCCAATGTGTAGACCCCTACCACTTTCAAGGCCTACTGATCGCCTGGTCCGTGACCTTGACCTTGATCGGTATGCCACCATCAGAACGGGCATAAGCCAAAGTACCTTC
>CM065712.1:23482988-23500488 GCA_017654935.2 Phymorhynchus buccinoides | reverse complement strand
CCATTTTGGATGGGGTGGGCGGAGGCCACTCATTGTGGTTGAAACTTTTCTTCTTTGTAGTGCAGTATAAAATTTTAAAAAAGGAGCAGTTTGTGAGCGAAACTCCTTTTAGTAAACTGCATAAAATGTATTAATTTTTTTAAAGAGACTTGTATTGTGGAAATTTCGTGCAAACGATTTGGTCTAAACTCAGGCGGCCATTAGAAAAGAGAAGGCACGTGCCTTCTCTTTCACTTAAATAATTTGACTTCCAGCACCTCCGCCAAGAAGGAATCGCCGATTTGACGGTTTGATTTCTAGGAAACCAGAGCAAAGTGAGTGTTGCGATCTTTGTAAAGGTTTTTTTCCTGGTGATCTCTATACGTGTTTCCGGGACCCCATGAATGGGCACTGCCCCTTAACCCAGAACCTACGCAGCTCCCTGGACCCCCCCACCCCCCCCGGCGGAAACCCCCTCCTCCTTACGGATCACTTGGTCCGACCAAAGACACTGAAAAGAAAAGACTATATAAGTAGTGAGGACAGAAACACTGGTTATGTCCCTTTTAAACGTGACACATTTAGGTTAAAAACATAGGCCAGTTGAATTCTCCGTTCTACCCCACTAACGATAACTCTATCAGCCCGGCTCGCCGTAACTCTTAAGTAGTCCATCTTACCCTTTTAGAGTCTTTGGTCCGACCTACCCTGGATGTGAATAAGGTGGTTTCCTAAGTTTGTGCTTTGGAATATAATTAGTCTGCCCACCCCCTCCGGCGGAAACCCCCTCCTCCTTACGGATCACTTGGTCCGACCCTGGATGTGAATAAGGTGGTTTCCTAAGTTTGTGCTTTGGAATATAATTAGTCTGGACCCCCCTCCGGCGGAAACCCCCTCCTCCTTACGGATCACTTGGTCCGACCCTGGATGTGAATAAGGCGTGGCGGTGGTTTCCTAACTTTGTGCTTTGGAATATAATTAGTCTGGACCCACCCCCCCCGGCGGAAACCCCCTCCTCCTTACGGATCACTTGGTCCGACCCTGGATGTGAATAAGGTGGTTTCCTAAGTTTGTGCTTTGGAATATAATTAGTCTGGACCCCCAGGCGGAAACTCCCTCCTCCTTACGGATCACTTGGTCCGACCCTGGATGTGAATAAGGCGTGGCGGTGGTTTCCTAACTTTGTGCTTTGGAATATAATTAGTCTGCCCACCCCCTCCGGCGGAAACCCCCTCCTCCTTACGGATCACTTGGTCCGACCCTGGATGTGAATAAGGTGGTTTCCTAAGTTTGTGCTTTGGAATATAATTAGTCTGGACCCCCAGGCGGAAACTCCCTCCTCCTTACGGATCACTTGGTCCGACCCTGGATGTGAATAAGGTGGTTTCCTAAGTTTGTGCTTTGGAATATAATTAGTCTTTACGCTCTCCCACTCAGTCACTGGCTGTCTTTTTGTCTTCCCGGTTCTATGACGCATATCATTATTATGAACTTTTTTGAGATAGCGTTGCTAAATTTGCTTCTTTGAGAATTGACATTTTAGTTGTAAGTGCCTCCCCGTGGGGATACCGGGGGGTCTTTTTATATAAACAGTTCCCCCACCTTCTGGAAGTTCTGTGCTTGTAACTTCCTCTAATCTGTCACTCTCTTTGGCTCTGTCTTTTCCCCTTGCTTTACTGTCATCTACTATCTTTCTTGCCTTACCACAGGTCCATTCTCCTGCTTGTTTTCACGAAACACTTTCAAAAAGATTTCCCCCAGCCGAAGTCGGACATGCTGGGCCTAACTATTTCTTAGTCAGGCGCATAACGGCAGTATGACACATCTGCGCTCATAATTGACAGGAAACTGTCTGAGCGATCGAAGAAGAAGAAGAAGAAGAAGAAGAAGAAGAAGAAGAAGAAGAAGAAGAAGGAGAAGAAGAAGAAGAAGAAGAAGAAGAAGAAGAAGAAGAAGAAGAAGAAGAAGAAGAAGAAGAAGAAGAAGAAGAAGAAGAAGAAGAAGAAGAAGAAGAAGAAGAAGAAGAAGAAGAAGAAGAAGAAGAAGAAGAAGAAGAAGAAGAAGAAGAAGAAGAAGAAGAAGACGAAGAAGAAGAAGAAGAAGAAGAAGACGACGAAGAAGAAGAAGACGACGAAGAAGAAGAAGACGAAGAAGAAGAAGAAGAAGAAGAAAAAGAAGGAGGAGAAGAAGAAGAAGAAGAAGAAGAAGAAGAAGAAGAAGAAGAAGAAGAGTTGTAAGTGGGGAGGAGAAATTCATAGAGGATTTTAAAAACCCACTGAGCCGGCTGGATTACGTCCCTTGGTTTTTTTTCTGGGTCGGTGTGGCCCACATTCAGACTTTCCTCGTATACGATCGAGGCTGCTTTTGAATGTGATGTCTCGTTTTCGTGCAAGAGGCAATTTGTATGGGAGCAACACTTGGTCAAAATAAGATTTCTTACTAGCTATAAAAGGGAAAACACGTGGGTCTTTAAGTCTACTTATCGAAATTGTGGTGGTACTATAGCCGATGAGGTTTAACCGAGGCGTGGTTACTGCTACACATATCTGTATTATTAAAAAAATCGGGACTTTACTGGTTTAGCACTGCCTCCGGGCATTGCCTCCAGCATTGTTCCCACCATCTTTGTATTTAGAAATGCCCCACATGGCCGAAAGGCCGAAGAGGGCGTAAAACCCTATTTTCATTCTTCTTTAAGTCTACGGTAACGCATCTCTGCTTTGCGTTTGCGGTAACGATTTGAGTTTACGTTTACATGTTGCTAAATTGTAGTTTTAACTTCACGGGCTCCAGCCAGCCCCCTATCGAAATAAGGGGTTCGGGTAGGGGGGGTTCTTCTTATATTCACGCGATCTCGTTTGGTGTAACTACCTATTTCTCTAAATTAGTGCATATTTATAGATTGTATCACTACTAGGAAATTTCATCTTAGGTTGGTTAGGATATTTTTCTACCCTCCCCCCAAAAAAAAAAGAAAAAGAAAGAAAAGAAGAAAGCTTTAAGCGTCGCTGATTTAACCCCCAGAGGGCCCCATCACCCACTGACCCATATTTCACCTCAAGTTGTCAATTTGTCGTCTGCTACAATGTATTCTGGCGAAGTTGCTTCCAAATTTTAGGACTCTAAGCGCTGGAAATGATCTTCTCGAGTTGGAATTGTTTACAGTCAAGTCAGTTTGAGTTTTATTTGTTAGGTTAATTTGTTACTCAATTAAGTTTTTAACTGTTTTCAGTTTATCTGTGGTATGGCTTGCACCCACGTGTCGTCATATCCGGCCACAAGGAGCGTGCCATATTATGGGAGACCGCCATCTTAGTCAGTATAACTTTGTTTAAAAAATGCCAGATCGATGCTGTTTACACACAAATCTGACTAAGATGGCGACACTTCCGTTGGAAGGGTCGAGATGCGCACGCAGGTGCGGGGGAGCCATAAGAAAGAATTGGAATTTTAGTTGTCGATGAAAATCTGTTTAACGTCCTCCGGTCTGGAACAGACACATATTATTATGGGACATTAGTAGATATACAGATGGTGGGAACGATCCTGGAGGCAATGCCCGGAGGCAGCGCAACACCAGTAAAGTCCCGAATTTTTAATAATATACAAATATATATATATATAATATGTGACCTAGCACCACGAAAGGGACATTAAGTGTCAAAATGACCATTCTGAGATAATTGTAGGCCTACACACATATATATAAGAACCATTCTTGTAATCGTTTGCATTTTAGAGTTATAAGCATTTAAATTTGGTAGGGTGACTGTCGGCCGTTTTGATAAATCACTCATTTTAAAGCACCTTTTGGAGTATTTAGAGACCATAACAAGGCTCGTCCTTTATAAATATGAAAGATGAGATGTTAGAGAACACGAAAATACTCATAACTCAAAATTGATTTAAAAAAAGGAGTTTTGACTTTGCAGGCCTGTTGTGAGAAACTAGCCCAGCGACTTAAAGGTGGACCCTGACGGATGAGTTTTTGCAAGAAACACGTCGGGATCACCAGAAAGGCGGCCTTTTCAAGGATCGGAACACTCGCTTTGCTCTGGTTTCCTAGAAATTAAACCGTCAAAACGGCTATTCTTCCTTGGCGGAGATGCCGGAGAGAGTAGCCATTTTGGATGGGGTGGGTGGAGGACACTCATTGTGGTTGAAGCGTTTTCTTTTCTTTGTAGTGCAGTAAACAAAATTGGAGCTGTTTCCTTTGTTGTGAGCGAAACTCATTTAGACAAACTGTATAAAATTTAAAAAAGAAACAGAAACAAAAGGCTTGTATTGCGAACCAATTTCGTGCAAACGATTTGGCAGCCATTAGAAAAGAGACGGCACACGCCTTCTCTTTGGGGTGAAATAATTTGACTTCCAGCACCTCCGCCAAGGAGGAATCGCCGATTTGACGGTTTGATTTCTAGGAAACCAGAGCAAAGTGAGTGCTGCGATCTCTGTAAAGGGTGTTTTCCTGGTGATCTCGACGTGTTTCTTATAATTAAAAAACCTCATCCGTCAGGGTGCCCCTTTAATGTCGCTTTCGTGGTGCTGGGTCACTATGTGATTAAATTTTAGTTGTAAGTGGGGATGAGTAATTAATATTATAGGTCGAGTGGGACCGTAGAGACAAAAGCATCGCCTTGTCTTACTGAGTTTTGCGTCTGAGGGTCAAAATATAAGTTGGTATTTTTCTCTCCTTTCCCCATGGCAACACAGTGATATGCTAGTTCTTCTTCTTCTTCTTCTTCTTCTTCTTCGATCGCTCAGACTGTTTCCTGTCAATTATGAGCGCAGATGCGTCATGCTGCCGTTATGCGCCTATACTAAGAAATAGTGAGGCCCAGCAAGTCCCGACTTCGGCTGGAGGAGGAAATCTTCTTGAAAGTGTTTCGTGAAAAAAGGCAGGAGAATGGACCGGTGGTAAGGCAGAAAGATAGTAGATGACAGTAAGCAAAGGGAAAAGGCAGAGTCAAAGAGAGTGGCAGATTAGAGGAAGTTACAAGCACAGAACTTCCAGAAGGTGGGGGAACTATTTTTACGAAAGACCCCCCGGTATCCCCACGGGGGGGGGGGGGGGGGGGGGGTACGCTAGTACTAATAATATGACTTTAAAATTTTTATGATAGAATTTTGAAGACACCCCCCCTCCCCCCCCCCCCCCCCGCCCCCGTGAGGATATCGGCCATAGTTCCCCCATCTTCTGGAAGTTCTGTGCTTGTAACTCCCTCCCTCTTAAAGATCCACCACGTCACGTGTCAAAATCACGGTTTTCACGTGTTTTCCCTCTTATAGCTGGTAAGAAATCTTAAGAAATCTTCCTAGCATAAGAAGGAATGTGACACGTGACGTGGGGGGGGGGGGGGGTGTCTTTGATCTGTCGCTCTCTTTGACTCTGCCTTTTCCTTTTGCTTACTGTCATCTCCAATCTTTCTACCTCTCTGGTCCATTTCTGCTGCCTTTTTTTTCTTCAAGACACTCTTACAAAGAATTTTCTCCAGCCGAAGACGAACTTGCACGCCGCTGGGGCCTAACTATTTCTTTGTTTGGCGCATAGCCGCAGCATGTCACATCTGCTCTCGAATGACAGGAAACTGTCTGAGCGATCGAAGAAGAAGATTGATTGATTGATTGGTTGATTGATTGATTGGTTGATTGATTGATTGACTGATTTAATGGGTAAATAGATTTAAAGGGAGAAAGGTGGCAAAGTGGTTAAGACGTTCGCCTGCCAAATGTAATGCGTGACTGCAGCGTGAGTGACCCGGGTTCGAATCCCGGCCTCCTCGCCCTTTCTTTCTAGTTTGACAGGAAAATCGAACTGAACGTCCAGTCCTTTGGATGGGGACTTAAAGCTAGTCTGACCCGTGCTGCTTACCGCACGTACAAATCCCACGGCAGTTGAAAGTCGGTAAGAGCAGGGAGAAATCCCGCTGCCTGGTATGACCAAATTGATAGTTAGGTTTTCCAAGTGTGCCCCCCCCCCTCCTCACCCTGCCCCCCCCCCCAAAAAAAAAAAGGGCGTTGGCGCTGCACTTGCGGCGACGCGCTCTCCGTGGGAGAGCAGCCCGAATTTCACAGAGATAAGTCTCTGTGACTAGAATATACCAAATACCAAAAATAAAAAATATAAAGATGACTTAATGGATTGCTTTAATGGGTAAAGAAGAAGAAGATGAAGAAGAAGAAGAAGAAGAAGAAAAAGAAGAAGAAGATGAAAGAAGAAGAAGAAGAAGAAGAAGAAGAAGAAGAAGAAGAAGAAGAAGAAGAAGAAGAAGAAAAACGAAGAAGAAGATGAAAGAAGAAGAAGAAGCAGAAGAAGAAGAAGAAGAAGAAGAATATGAAAGAAGAATGGTGGACTTAGTTTCTCAGCTTCTTAGATCCTTGTTTCTATACCTTGTGCAATGGGTATCATTGTTGCCTGCTATTTAAAGACCCACCAGATCACGTGTCAAAATCACGGGTTTCACGGGTTTTCCCTCTTATAGCTGGAAAGAAATCTTGTTTTCACCACATAAATGCCCCCAATTTCAAACCGAAACATCATTTTTAAAGAGCAGCCTCAATTTGAAGTTGGGGACATTTGGATGTGGGGGTCACAGCTACCCAGAAAAAAACCAAGGGACTTAATCGTGGTGCGTCAGTGTGTCTTTAAAATGACTTTGAAAGAAAGTTGGTAAAAGATATGAATATAACTTACGTGTTTTATAAATTGCGCTATATTAGAGGAAACAACAAACACATTGACGAGAAGTCAGTGTTAACCCTTTCACCGCCAAAGTCGCATTTTAGCACCACAGTGATTTAACACCTATGTCACTAGAAGGCATCAAATTGGGGTCTATTATCCGAAGACCCTATTGTCCTAATTTTGGGAAGTAAGGATAGACCTTTATTTTATATATGTCAGTAGAATCCCCAATACTGCAGATGGATTTTGTTCTCTACCCAGGTACATTTAATGGAAATTTGGCTGAAATATGGCTGGCGGTGAAAGGGTTAAATAATGTGGAAAATGTACATAGCGCCCATCCTACGAAGAAGGCTACAGGGCGCTTTACACATAACAACATGAAACGGATATCAGTAACATGATCAGCAAGTGCAAATCTATCCCTATCTTTGATTCTCCTTTCAGCACAAACAGTTACTCCACCTTCTGGAAGATCTTGCGCTGGCAAACGTCCTCTAATCTATACCTATCTTTGACTCTTCTTTCAGTACAAACAGTTACCCCACCTTCTGGAAGATCTTGCGCTGGCAAACTTCCTCTAATCTATACCTATCTTTTGACTCTTCTTTCAGTACAAACAGTTACCCCACCTTCTGGAAGTCATTGCGCTGGCAAACTTCCTCTAATCTATACCTATCTTTTGACTCTTCTTTCAGTACAAACAGTTACCCCACCTTCTGGAAGTTCTTGTGCCGGCAAACTAACTCTAAATCTTCCTTTGACGCCGCTTTTTCCTCTCCTTACTACTACTACTACTACTGCTGCTACTGCTACTGCTACTGCTACTACTACTACTACTACTACTACTACTACTACTACTACTACTACTGCTACTGCTGCTGCTGCTGCTACTACTACTACTACTACTACTACTACTACTACTACTACTACTACTACTACTACTACTACTACTACTGCTGCTGCTGCTGCTACTACTACTACTACTACTACTACTACTACTACTACTACTACTGCTGCTGCTGCTACTGCTACTACTACTACTGCTGCTGCTACTGCTACTACTGCTGCTACTGCTACTACTACTACTACTACTACTACTACTACTACTACTACTACTACTACTACTACTACTTACAAACGGCCTAAAACAAGTATGAAATGACACCAAAATGCAAGCATAAAAGAAATGATATGTTCACATGAACACATATCACACACGAACCCTTTGATATACACGCACATATCACGAAGATGCACACATACACGCACGCAAGCACCACACACACATATACATAAACATATCGCACATACACGCGCGCACACACAGACACACACAAACACAGACACACACACACACACACACACAGAGACACACACAGACACACACACACACACACACACACACACACACACACACACACAGACAGACACACACACACACACACACACACACACACACACACACACACACACACACACAGAGTGTTCGCTTAGGTTGTTAGAGGTTGTTAATTTAATACAGAATAAAACAACTGAATAACCAGGAAGTATTATACGCAACGGATGCAACGTGTTTCAAGAATGACTGCATCTGACCGGGTCTTGGTCTTGGCTTTATAGTCGAAAGCATCACTCTGTGGCATTTAACTATAGTCTAAGGCCGGGTTCACATTAGACGCGTAAGTTCCGTACGGAAAACCCTAATAGTGCAGCAGATATGTGCAAAGATTGTGGGTTTGATGATAAAAGCATAGAATTTGGCTCACATTTAGTTCATACCACTAGGACAATTTTTGGATATAGGGACATTGCATATTCCTCCTGGGGCCAAAATGGCGGCCATTTTACAAAATGGCCGTGATCGGGTATTGCATAACACATAATCTGTAGGAGTTGTGCATGTTTTTCAACTGGAGATGCATGCAAGTAATGCAATATCACTTACAATATAATCTGGGATGCCAATTAAAGGTCATACACCTTACATAACCGATTTATTTGGCCAATTAGGCAACAATTACGCACAATTTGTTTTTTTAATGAGTTTTGTTCATATTTTGCAATCTGAAAATGATCGGTTTAACATTAAACTGCACTGCCACTGTGGATGTGCGTTTACCCTTACATATTATCTTAAATTTATATTTTACCCTTACATTGTCAGTGGGTACATGTCTACATCATATTAAAATATAACAATCCGCCATGCGGACAAAGGCGATCTAGGTGAGCAACCCGAGCATCAAACGTACATTAATGCCAACCACCCGTTTACACATGTACGTTATGAAGTTGGATCTTATCAGCTAACGAAATATTCTCCTTGGGTATTATTAAATCATGGTAGTAGATGGGGCCTGCAATCCCCAGTTGACCTGTACAAAGGGGTTATGGTTGTGTTCTCCAAGCCGTCCATGATACTGCAAGTTCTACTCCCGAGCACACTGTCCGCCGCAGTGGCCTAGTGCCGTGCACTGGAGTACAGCCTTCCTACACTTGCATTGTCCTCTGCATCCCTTCTTACAGCCGCATCTGAGAAGTTTCCGGCATGCTTGCGTTGCCTCTGGGATGGTTGTCCAGCAGCCGTCCCAACCAGTGTCACTCTTCACCCACCCCCATTCGCTAGGGGATGAGAGCTCTGCAGCAGCAACCATCATCTGGCCCCAACAGTAGTCAGCTTGGTATGCAGTTCTCCTGATGTGCTGTCTGAGGGCTTCTCGAGTTGGCGGGAGAGCATCTATTGCTCGACGCTTCTGGGTGAAGAGCTGCTTACGTGCATCGTTGACATGCTCGTGACTGCTAGTGCGATCATACAGGGGAACGACGAAACGCTCCAAGGTGTCCAGGCTGTCATCTACGATTGAGGGGTTTGGTGTAGCGCCCAAGGCACAGAAGGTCGCAGTGACCTTATCACAGGCCTTCCACGCCTCCCATGCAGTCTTTTTGCTCCAGCCTCCAAAGCTTGACACGGTATCACACCCAGTGAAGGCATGAAATGAGGGTAATCCTCGACACTTGTCAGGCCCCAATGCCTGGGCCATCTCGTGAGCTGCTAAGAACCTAAAGCTCTTCCCAGTACCGAAGGCAACCCACAGTTCATCTATGTTGAGGCGTTCGGCTGCTGCCACCGCAAGGACTACGACATCCGTGTCAACTGTGCGGATCGACACCTTGTAGCCCTGTTTCACAGCATCTTCCACGTGGAGCTGCATCCTGGTATCTGCTTCTTCATGTGTACATGGAGCAAGACCAGCGATGTCTCTGGCATGCGTACAGACCACGTCTTTGTGGAGAGTGCTGATGACTTGTTTCTCTGTCTCTTGAGCAGCTAGTCTCGTCGCTAGGAAGGAGAACAGCTCCACCTTGTTCTCGTCGATCCGTAGGAAGGCCTGCCAGTTTTATGGTATGTATCTACCTCTCTTTGTTCGAGTGTCGGCCTTCAAACTGTCTGGCAGGTATTCATCCCAAACGACATCCACTCTGATTGCATGCTGTAGCTGAGATGTGATGTACGGCAAGAAAACCTGTGTTGCATAGTCAGAGAAGGTCTTCGCACCACCAGGTGCCAGCATGTTGGTGATAGCTGCTCCATCAAGGATGATGACTTCAACGTGAGGTCTGGCAACATTCTCTTGTGGAGGGATCATATCTTCTAAGCATCCCACGAGGTCAGACTTTTAGCCCAGTCTCATTTTGCCCATCTGTGACAGGGCAGGGGGACAGGCCTGGTTCTCATGAGCAAAGAAGTCGAGATCGCCATCACGCATCTGGGATGCAATGAACAACCGGGAGAATAGGTCGCAGTCATTCTTGAGCGACGACAGCTGAAGCTGGGTTCTTGATTTCTCTCTGACTGGAGATCGGCTGAAGAGAGGAAGGTTGTTTCTCGTGATTGGGTCGTTGATGGGCTTCGTCTGGTTCACAAGTCGCTCATTGACATACGTGTGGTACTGCTCCTGCCCCAGCTTTTCGATCTGGCGCACAGTGTTGATGACTACTGGGTCTGTCAGGTCCCTGCTGTCTAGTACCAGGAGATCATTGCTGTTATCACAGAAGGGGTTCCCCATCTCTCTCATGACACTGGAGAGTGACTTCACATCTCGAGCAAACGCCAGCTGTGTATGCTTTGTCTGCTCATGGTGCCTGGAATCAGTCTTCTTTGTTCTCGTCTACGTCTCTGCTGTGGCTTGGAACTCTGCAATCACTCTTGCCATCTCAGGACTGGACACCATCCAGCGCCGCAATGCTGCAGGATTCTCAGTCAGGCCGACTGCTCCGCCATCGCCTTTCACTGATGCGTTATTCTGTTCATGTGCCTGGTCGATGGCCAAAGCAGAGAATGCATGTGCTGTCTTCTTCACTGTGAAGTTCCCAGCCATAAACTCTGTGAACACATCTGGATGCTTGTCTTCGAGTGCCACCATGTCACGCAAGTGAACTGGAATCCACCTTCCATAATTTGTGTGCCCCAGGGCAAAGAACCAGGGTACAATATTAGTCAAGGCATCGATGTAGAGCATGAAGTCGCCCTCGCGTAGCGATCTCACGTAGATCATGATTTCCAGTTCCAGCTGCAGGATAATCAACCAGAACTTGAACTGTGGACTTGTATCAGCTCGGCTAGCACACAAGTCTTCTACTGACATTGGAACATGTCCCTCATCCAACCCGTCACAGTATTGGGTGTAACCCTCCTGTCGAAGGAGATACAGAACACTAGCTGTGACCTGGTGAGCCCATCGAGTGCGCGTCACATGGGCGGCTTTGATAAAGGAGTCGGCTGTTCCAGGTGTAGCAACTCCTGCCTGGACCAGGGCTTCCGTCCATCCACTGCAATCCAGAAGGTCGCCCAGAGTGTTGAAGGATGCCTTTTCGATGTGGAATCCGGCAAACAGGATAATGAAGTAATCTTCTCCATGTGTTTGAGGCCAGCTCCATTGGATCTGTTTGGCCAGCGTGTACAGTGGTTGATCCGCGGTGATGACCGGGACCTGACCAGGATTCAGGATATACACTGCCCTCTTGATGACGTCCATGGAGTGGCGAATCATGGCCACGGAGTTGGCCTGATCATAGAAGAGGGGCAGCAATGAGATAATTGCCACACTGCTTGGATCCACTGGTGCTGATCTGTCAGATATGATAAGCATGACAAGGAAGAAAAAACGTTATTTGTGTCCCTGTTAGGCCACCATACATAATTGTGTTCAAGTCCATGTGAGGCCTATGCATAACATGTCAATAACAAATGATACATAGATCCACTAGAATGTGTTTGGCACCAACCATAGTTGATATAGTTCCAACTTATAGTAGGGCAGATAACAGTAATTTTTACCATGAATTGTGCAAAATGTGATACAAGCACCAATTTTGGCATGGTAGTTCCCAAGGGTCTACTGAGCAAATCTGCCCGACGTGCCATTTGAAAATCCAAGATGGCGGCCATTTTTCAAGATGGCCGCCATCTTGGACTGCCGAGAATGATTTTACTCCTATAAATGCATGTATTTGGTGGATTTGAGCGACCTTGGTGTCGCTTTCTATGTTTTCTTGCATGCTGCGTCTAATGGTTATAGTTTTAAAAGGCTACAGTGGAGCTTTTTACCATTTTTGCCTATTTTGCTTAGTTTTGCTATCTTTTTCTATTCGTGGTGTGATCAGCGAAGACGTGAGAGCCCACAGTTCCAGTTCTGGCATCTGGTGTTAGACATGGAGCTGGTCATGTTCCTGCTGATACATTCTTTCAGGGAAGGAAACTTTGACCTGTACCGGGAAGCACTCTCAGAACTCATCCCCTACTTCTTCGTGAATAACAATGTCAACTATGCCCGGTGGCTTTCAATTCACTTCAGAGACATGATGTCTCTTGAGCAGCAGCATCCAGACATAGCCAGGGAGTTTCACAAAGGAAACTTTGTTGTCCACAAGTCCAGAAGAGACTTCTCTGCCATGGCCATCGACCAAGCCCATGAACAAAATAATGCAGTCATCAAGGGTGATGGAGGAGCGATTGGACTGACAGAGGACCCAGGGGCACTTCGCAGGTGGATGGTGGCTGGACCTGAAGTGAGCCATCTGGTAGCTTCCTATGAAGCCATGTGTGGCATGAAAGATGCAACCAACAGAACCAAGCACCATGAACAGATCCTAAGTGCCCAGAAGTCTTTCCTTGTGAAGGTGGAGGCATTGACCACAGAGTTGAAGGAGATGGGCAACCCTTTCCAAGAAGAGTCAGCTGATCTGCTGGTGCTAGAGTCAAACAACATTACAGGCCCAGCTGTGGCTGAGCTGGTTGGTTCCCATCACAATAAGGAGAAATTCCAGTCATTCTTAGAGGGCTTGGAGAATGAATAATGCACGTTCTATCAACCAATCAAGAAGAGCAAGGCTTCTTTCTTCAAGCATTAACAGGCAGCCAGCAGTTCTAAGGAGAAATTGTTGAAAGATGACTGCCACCTGTTGTCCCGGCTCTTCATCTCCTGCCAGAACAGACAGTGTGACTTGCAAGAATTCTTCAAACACGAGAACAAGTCAGCACCTGCATCTCTCAGTAACAAT
This sequence comes from Phymorhynchus buccinoides, assembly GCA_017654935.2. Lineage (NCBI taxonomy): Eukaryota > Metazoa > Mollusca > Gastropoda > Neogastropoda > Raphitomidae > Phymorhynchus > Phymorhynchus buccinoides. The sequence goes on along the minus strand of CM065712.1, from coordinate 23,487,260 downwards.
GGAAAGCTTCATGATTGTCTGAAGTCACAGCTAGCTGAACTTCAAGCACAGGTGACTTTGCCAGACACTGAGCCAGAGGGAGACACGATCATCATTGATGGCTCAGCCCTCGTCAGTTCCTTGCCTCCACGTAACCCAAAGACATTTGATGACTATGCCAAAGAAGATATCCTTCCAAAAGTGGAATCGTTCGGCACCAAATACGAACGGGTGGACATTGTCTTTGACACGTACAAGAAGTCCAGTTTGAAGTCTGAAACCAGAGCAAAAAGAGGTCAAGGGGTCAGAAAAAGAGTGACTGGAAGCAGCAAAACCCCAACAAACTGGAGGAGCTTTCTCCGGGATGACAACAACAAAACAGAGCTCTTCCACTTTCTTGCAGAGAAAATGTGTGAAACTGAAACCACAAGTACTGTCATCGCAACAAAGGGAGAAGATGCCATCAGCAACAAAAGCAAGTCCCTGGATGCTGTATCCCTTGCTGCCACGAAGAGGATGATACACGTATATTTGTACATGCCAGAGATGCAACTATAGAAGGCAGCAAGTCACTCATCATCAAGGCCAATGACACTGATGTGGTTGTCATAGCAGTATCGACACTGCCATTTCTACAGAGGCTTGGTCTCCAATACCTGTGGATTGCGTTTGGCCAAGGAGCCAGTGCTCAGTGGATACCAGTCCATGATGTAGTCTCTGCAATAGGGCCTGAGAAAACCAGTGGGATCATGTACTTCCATGCATTTACCGGCTGTGATGTGGTCTCGTCTTTCCATGGGAAAGGAAAGAAATCTGCATGGCTGACTTGGGAAGTCTGTGGTGAGGTTTCTGAAACCTTTGCACAACTCAGCAACTGCCCAACGGAAGTTTCCCAGGATGACATGCAAAAGCTGGAGAACTTTGTTGTCCTCATGTATGATAGATCGAGTGCTGCTAGCGGTGTTGATGAGGCAAGGTTGGATCTCTTTGCCCGAAAGCAGAGGTCCTATGATGCGATCCCACCAACCAGTATGGCACTCAAAGAGCATGCAAAGCGTGCTGCCTACCAGGCTGGGATAATCTGAGGCCAAGCAACAGTATCCAATCCAGAATCTGGCAGTCCTGCTGACTGGAGTTGGACGCAGAAAGGAGAGACATGGCGGATATGTTGGACGACACTTCCACCAGTTGCAGCAAGCTGCCTGGAACTGACCAAGTGTGCCTGCAAGAAAGGCTGTAACCAAAGATGCAAATGCTCTCGTTCAGGACTCTCCTGCACAACACTCTGCAGCTGTGGTTGTCAACTGTAGTTGTAGTGAACGTTGGCACATGAAACTCAGCTTTCGATTAGAACGTTACGCAAAACGTACTACTGACTTTATCAAGATTTGACTTGATGTGATTGGTGTGTGCTGACAGAGACAGCAGCATTATGACAAGGACAGTCAACCAACACTACATTTGATGAATGTACTCATATGTTTGTATGTTTTTGAAGGACAATATTACTGTATTGTCATGTTATGTAGGCCTATCGTTTTTGTGTCTGTCTGATTGTCATGTGTGTCACCATTCCATTATGTTTTTGAAGGACCATTATTGCAGAATTACGTTTCTTTCTGTCTGATTGACAATATTGTTTTCGTTCAGAATAATATGATTCAAGTGGCAATATTTCTAATGCTAAATGTATTCATTTGAATGTTGTTCTTTACATTTTCTATTGTTTTATATGGGATGTTTTCATTACATGTGTTCAATTTCTACCACTTATGAGTATTCTGTGGCTTATAAAAGTAGTCCAAATTAATCCAGCATCCTCAGGAACATGTAACTAGACACCAAGATCATTCAAATCCATCAACTATATGCATTTCTATGGAAACACATGACTTCGAAAGGCAGTTTTGGCGGCCATCTTGCAAAACGGCCGCCATCTTGGATTTTTGAATGGCACGTCAGGCAAATTTATTCAGAAGACCTTTCGTCACCACCATGCCAAATTTGGTGCTTGTATCACAATTTGCATGATTATTATGTTATCTGCCCCACTATTATGGGCGAAAATAGTACATTGTGGCCGCCATTTTGTAAAATGGCCGCCACAGGTGCCATGGGACAAATATGCGATGTCCCTATATCCAAAAATATTCCTAAGGGTATGTCCTAACTATGTGCCAAATGCCATGCTTTTATCATCAAACCCACAATTCAGTCGAAATATGTCACATATCTGCTGCACTATAAGTGGAAGAAAGAAGAGAGAGAGAAAAATAGAGATGTAACGCCTTCTGGGCCAAAGGGCCATTTGGGGCACTTGAAATTATAAAGATCCTGGGAAGAAAGAAGGATAAAGCTGTGTACACACATAAGCGGATATTCCATGCGGAAACCCGTGCGCAATCCATAAATAAATGAAACAAAGAAGGGAAAAGATTTGCGCACGTGTCCGAATTTCCCCTATATGCGTAAACTGTTATCCTTCTTTCTTCCACTTATTTAGGGTTATCCGTACGGAACTTACGCGTCTAATGTGAACCCGGCCTTAAAGTTCAAGCATATTGGCAACTAGGGTTATTAACGCCCTTGACAGTGAGATTGATGCCCTTGCTGGTCAGTACTGACAAGGGCATTCACTCTTGCGAAAGGCAGCCATTTAGTGACATCAAATAGGGTTATTGGCGAGAGTTATCTCCCTGTTTGGTCAGTACTGAACCATCTTCCCCCACCCACCAAGGGCATTCACTCTTGCAAAAGGTGTTCGTTGCAGACCCCAATAATCGAAAGCATCACTCTGTGGCATTTAACTATAGGCTTAGGCCGGGTTCACATTAGACGCGTAAGTTCCGTACGGAAAACCCTAAATAAGTGGAAGAAAGAAGGATAAAGCCGTGTACACACATAAGCAGATATCGCATGCGGAAACCCGTGCGCAATCCATAAATAAGTGACACAAAGAAGGGAACAGATTTGCGCACGTGTCCGAATTTCCCCTATGTGCGTAAACTTTTATCCTTCTTTCTTCCACTTACTTAGGGTTTTCCGTACGGAACTTACGCGTCTAATGTGAACCCGGCCTTAAAGTTCAAGCATATTGGCAACTAGGGTTAGTAACACCCTTGACAGTGAGAGTGAAGCCCTTGTTGGTCAGTGCTGACAAGGGCATTCACTCTTGCGAAAGGCAGCCATTTAGTGGCCTCAAATAGGGTTATTGGCGAGAGTTATTCCCTTGTTTGGTCAGTGCTGAACCATCTTCCCCCACCCACCAAGGGCATTCACTCTTGCAAAAGGTGTTCTTCGCAGTAGCCAATAGGGGAAATTCGGACACGTGCGCAAATCTTTTCCCTTCTATATTTCTCTCATTTATGGATTGCGCACGGGTTTCTGCATGGAATGTTCGCTTATGTGTGTACACGGCCTAATATACTGGTCTCCAAAAGTTAAGGGCCGGCTTCTGTTTTCAGTAGCTTGATATCTATTTATTGTACACTAAGACAACAATGAAGAAAATGGCAAAACTTAGGCTACTCAATAACTTTCCTTCCTGTTGCACGTGCCTGAACCAGTTTTGCAGACATTGCAGTACAGCAACAGCGTTTTCAGGTACGCTTAAAATGTGGCAAATTCACGAGAATTTCACGGAAGTTTGGTCTCTTTTCGCTGAAGAATCAGGGCTGATGCAGGTTTCTTGCCTATTGCACGTGCAAGACATGACTGTAGTGAACACTGCTGAGCAAAAGTTAGACACGAATGTGTATTTAAGGGCGGCAACCAGAGCTCTCAATAAGCATGCCTCCAAGACAGAAGAGAGAAGATCGTTCTTCCGGCCCTTAAATTTTGGAGATCAGTATATTTAATAAAAGCGGAACTATTACGTTTGCTTAGATGTTTACAGCAAAAAAACAAAACAAAAAACAAAAAGCAACAGAAAAACTCAACAGAAAAACTCAACAGAAAAAAACACCTTGCACAAATGTATTTTATATTATTTTTAAAAAGCTCCAAGAAAGGTGAAGGGAAATGACAGAGAAAAAACAGACAACGAACATAGCGAAACAGATGAACAAGACAGTTTAGCACAGAAAGGGGAATGGAAGGGGGTGGGTGGGAGGTGGGGGTAAACAGAGCAACTAGCACGCACGCACGCACAACCACGTACCACACACACACACACGCACGCATGCACGTACGCACGCACACACACGCACGCACGCACGCACGCACACACGCACGCACACACACGCACGCACGCACGCACGGACACACTACACACACACACATGTACACGCTCAC
>CM065712.1:23465488-23467988 GCA_017654935.2 Phymorhynchus buccinoides | reverse complement strand
TCCGGGTCTAACTCTGCCCCCCATCTCTCTCTCTCTCTCTCTCTCTCTCCTAGAGTTTTCTGTCTCTCTGTCTACCTCTGACTCTTCGTGGCGTCCTCTCTCTCTCTCTCTCTTTCTCTCTCCCTCTCCCTCTCCTCTTCATCTCTCTCTCTCTCCTCGTGTGTCTCTCTCTCTCTCTCTCTCTCGTCTTCTCCTCTCTCTCTCTGTCTCTCAATCCTGTCTCTCTCCTCTCTCTCTCTCCTCTCCCCTCTCTCTCTCTCTCTCTCTCCTCTCTCGTTTTTACTCATCTTTTGGAAGTACAGTTTTAAGAATTATATTTTGACATTTGATTTTTAAAATGTCGGGACCTCTAATGTAACACGTCAGCTCATAAAATGTTGGATTGTTTGTCAGATATGACTAGGTCTGTCTTTCTGTTTCTGTCTCTTTCTCTCTTTTATTTAAATATTTTTTTTTTTGTTGAACACGAACATTACTCAAAGTTAACTTTAACTGGTTTTGTTTCTTAGGTTCACAAATAAAGACATTGGACACAGAAAGGTTTTATTAAAGCAAACTATATATATATATGATAGATATATATATATATTTTTATTCTATATATATAAACGTACAAGATTGAAGAAGAAAAAACAACCCACAGCCATTAACTTTTGTTTCTTATATATATAGTTTGCTTTTGAATATATATATATATATCTTATTTATATATATATATATAGTTTGTCTTTGATAAAGCTTTTCTGTGTCCAATGTCTTTATGTTTGTGAACCTCTGAAACAAAAAAACAGTTAATGTTAACTTTGAGTAATGTTCGTGTTCAACGAAAAGAGACACATAATGGAGTCGCAGTTTGCTGAAAAATTAAATTTTTTTAAAAGTTTTTTTAAAGAAGTTATATAAATTGGTGTCTGATTTTTACTTTTTCTCCCAAATGGGGAGGGACAGTGCCTTATGCAAAGACAGTTGTTTCGATCTGTTGATAAGATCTCATCAGTTTGCATGATCAGCCTGCAATTTGACTGTCCAGTTGATGCCAACTTGAGCAGCAAGACATTCTGCAAGAGAATGGTGTCTTCTGTGCACCAAATCAAAAATCCACAATAAAAGCAAACCAGCACAAAGTTAAACCAGAAATATTAAACATGTTTATGAACAATCTTAGGTAAATGTGAAAAAAATCATAATGTTCTGGTTGTTTGTGGTTTTGTTGTGATTTTGCAAAACCGTAATAGACATGACTAGGAGTCTAACTACTGAGATGGTATCACAATTCAGTTGTCGAATGTAGCTGGTACACAAGGCGTTTTCAATCTCAGTGAATAGCCGCTTCCGTAACCCCTACGCTGAGACGTTGAAAAGTTAGTGCATTTGAAATGCAGAATAGTTTGCTTCGATAAAGCTTTTCTTTGTCCAATGTCTTTATTTGTGAACCTCATAATCAAAACCAGTTAATTGTTAACTTTGAGTTATGTTCGTGTTCAAAAAAAAAAAAAAAAAATTATTATTATTTTTTTTTTTTAAAAAAGTTTATTAATAAATTGTGCTTGATTTACTTATATATATATATTATATCTCAGTTTGAATGTTCACTGTGGACATTCTTTGCAGGCCGATATGCAGACTGAAGAGTCTTTCTTAAAGACGAAACAGCTGTCTTTGCATAATTGCATTGTCTATCTCCCCCATTGGGAGAAAAAGTAATCAGCACATTATTTTCTTTTTTTCTTTTCAGAACACAGAACAAATCGATAAGTTAAAAATTAAAGTTATTGAGTTTCTTTCTTAGGTTCACAAACACATACATTGGACACAAAAAAGTTTTATTAAAGCAAACTAATATATTTAAGAGGAAAGTTTAATGGGTGTTGGTTGTTTTTTGTTCTGCAATTCTTGTACGTTTATATATATATATATTATAATATATATATATATATATATCTCTCTCTCTTTCTCCCTCAACGTTTTCACTTTTTCATTTTATTGGTTAGGGCTGTTTATTTTTTCTTTCACTGCATGTTTTGTTATTGTTGTTTATTCGATATTTTGATTTGCCTGCTGTGTGTACAAAAAGTATTGTATGCTTATCTCATTACCCTATATAAATAAATTTCGTTCGTTGCGTTCGTTCGTTCGTTCGTCCTCCTTCTCTCTCTCTCGTCTCTCTCGTCTCTCTCTGTCTCTCTCTCTGTCTCTCTCTCCTCTCCCTCTCCCTCTCTTCTCTCTCTGCTCTCCCTCCCTCCCTCCCTCCACTCTTTCTCCCCCTCCTGGTCATTGTTGCTTTTTGTGTGTAAGTTCGCTTATAATGGAGTTCTTTGGTGATGATTTGTTTGTCATTGTTGTTTTTCCTTTTGTAACCCCCTCCCCTCTGACATGGGCAGAAGGCCTTGATCAGTAAACTTTGTTGAATTGTGATTTTTGTGTGTATCTCTCTCTCTCTCTCTCTCTCTCTCCTCTTTCTCCTCTCTCTATCCCCCCTCTCTCTCTCTCTCTCTCCCTC
>CM065712.1:23447988-23457988 GCA_017654935.2 Phymorhynchus buccinoides | reverse complement strand
TTTTGTACTATGGCTCAAGAACGAAGCGATTTATATTTAAAAAAATCAGTATTCAGTGTTCGCTCCTGTGCATCTGATTGATTGATTGATTGATTGATTGATTAATTTAATTTAAAGTCTGTTCACACACATATATTAGATGCAAAATATATAAGGCACTGTCCCTCCCCCATTGGGAGAAAAATATATATATCAGCACAATTTATATAATATATATTAGTAGCAAAGGCATTTCCCTCCCCCATTGGGAGAAAAAGTAATTTTTATATAATTTTTTTATATTTTTTTATTATATTTTATTTTTGTTTTTTTTTTGGAACACGGAACATTACTCAAAGTTAACGTTAACTGGTTTTGTTTCTGAGGTTCACAAATAAAGACATTGGACACAGAAAAGCTTTATCAAAGCAAACTATTCTGCATTTCAAATGCACTAACTTTTCAGTCCTTCAGAGTAGGGGTACGGAGCTGGCTATTCACTGAGATTTTTCTTTCATGCTATATATATTAGTATGTGTGCGTGTGTGTATGTGTGTGAATATGAGTGCGTGTGTATGAGTAAGTGTAACTATGCATATGATTTTATGTCTGTGAGATGTGGAAGAAAAAACACACACACAAAAACCCTAATAAATTTAATAGCAAAACAAAAGAAGTGACAAAGAAAACTAAATTAAAGCTAATTAACTCATGAACAAAGGCAAAGACTCAATTTTCGTGTAAACTACATCTTTTAAAGAGATTTTTGTACGCTAATACTAAAAACCATAATGGGTAATATTGTCAATGACCTGATGCTGTTTTATAACGGTCTCACTACACGTAAACATTGTTCTCTCTTTTCCCCATGGCAAACACGGTGATAGCCAGTCATAATAAGATCACTCGCAAACGACTGTGCTGCCAACCATGCGGGAAAACTGACAAATCTTCACTGGTGCAGAGACCTTTGGCATTCTGACGGATGATCATTTGCAAGAAATCGGGATCACCAGATACAACCTTTGCCTCTTTGGAACACTCATTTTGCTCTGGTTTCCTATAAAATAAACCGTCAAAGAAATCATTCAAAATTGTCTTTCATGCCGTGATAGAGTAGAATGCATTTTGGATAGGGGTGGGTATGAGGTAAATCATTGTGATTTTGAAGCGTTTTCTTTTTTATTTTTAGTGCAGCTAAAAAAATTCTGAGCTACTTTCCTTTGTTGTGAGCGAAACGTCTTTAGATAAACTGTATACATTTAATCTAAAAAAACAAAAATAAAAACGCTTGTATTGCGAAAATTTCGTGCAAACGATTTGGCAGCCATTAGAAAAGAGGTCGGCACACGCAAGATCAATTTTCGTTGAAATAATTTGTACGCTAAAACTAAGAACCATAATAATAATATCCGTCAATGGAGGAATAACGGTCTCACTACACGTAAACATTGTTCTCTTGATTCCCCATGGCAGGTGATAGCCAGTCATAATAAGCACTCGCAAACGACTGTGCTGCCAATCATGCGGGAAAACTGACAAATCTTCACTGGTGCAGAGACCTTAAAGGCGACGTGACGGATGAGTTTTTTACAAGAAACTCGTCCGATCAGGGAAAGACCCTTTTCAAGGATCGGAACACTCACGTTGCTCGGTGTCAAAATCTCGTCAAAACGGCGATTTTTCCTTGGCGTGCCGTTTAGCCATTTTATAGCTGGGTAAGAAACTCTTGTGAAACCCACCACGTCACGTGTGCAGTTTAAAAAAAAAGGAGCTATTTCACTTTGTTGTGAGCGAAACTCTTTATACCTGGTAAAATGAAAAAAAAAAAAATAAAAACGCTCTTGCGAAAATTTCGTGCAAACGATTTGGCCGCCATTAGCTGGTAAGAGACGGCACACGCCTTCTCTTTGGGTGAAATAATCTGACTTTTTCACCTGTTTTCGCCTCTTTGACTGGTAAGAAATCTAGGAAACCCACCACGTCAGTGTTGCAAAATCTGTAAAGGGTGTTTTCCTGGTTTTCTCGACGTCTTTCTTACAAAAACTCTAAGTCAGGGTGCCCCTTTAAAAACCCACCACGTCACGTGTCAAAATCATGGTTTTCACGTGTTTTCCCTCTTATAGCTGGTAAGAAATCTTAAAAACCCACCACGTCACGTGTCAAAATCATGGTTTTCACGTGTTTTCCCTCTTATACCTGGTAAGAAATCTTAAAAACCCACCACGTCACGTGTCAAAATCATGGCTTTTTCACGTGTTTTCCCTCTTATACCTGGTAAGAAATCTTAAAAACCCACCACGTCACGTGTCAAAATCATGGCTTTTTTTCACGTGTTTTCCCTCTTATACCTGGTAAGAAATCTTAAAAACCCACCACGTCACGTGTCAAAATCATGGCTTTCACGTGTTTTCCCTCTTATACCTGGTAAGAAATCTTAAAAACCCACCACGTCACGTGTCAAAATCATGGTTTTCACGTGTTTTCCCTCTTATAGCTGGTAAGAAATCTTTAAAAAACCCACCACGTCACGTGTCAAAATCATGGCTTTCACGTGTTTTCCCTCTTATACCTGGTAAGAAATCTTAAAAACCCACCACGTCACGTGTCAAAATCATGGTTTTCACGTGTTTTCCCTCTTATAGCTGGTAAGAAATCTTAAAAACCCACCACGTCACGTGTCAAAATCATGGCTTTCACGTGTTTTCCCTCTTATAGCTGGTAAGAAATCTTAAAAACCCACCACGTCACGTGTCAAAATCACGGCTTTTTCACGTGTTTTCCCTCTTATAGCTGGTAAGAAATCTTAAAAACCCACCACGTCACGTGTGGGGGGTCTTTAAGGCTTTCACGTGTTTTTCCCTCTTATAGCTGGTAAGAAATCTTAAAAACCCATGTGACGTCACGTGTCAAAATCATGGCTTTCACGTGTTTTCCCTCTTATAGCTGGTAAGAAATCTTAAAAACCCACCACGTCACGTGTCAAAATCTCGGTTTTTCACGTGTTTTCCCTCTTATAGCTGGTAAGAAATCTTAAAAACCGTGGGGGTCACCACGGAGCATCACGTGCCAAAATCACGTGGGGGGGTCTTTAAGAAATCTTTGGAGCATAACGTGTTTTCCCACGTCTTATAGCTGGTAAGAAATCTTAAAAACCCACCACGTCACGTGTCAAAATCTCGGTTTTCACGTGTTTTCCCTCTTATAGCTGGTAAGAAATCTTAAAAACCCACCACGTCACGTGTCAAAATCATGGCTTTCACGTGTTTTCCCTCTTATAGCTGGTAAGAAATCTTAAAAACCCACCACGTCTTTGGAGCATAACCCACGTCACGTGTCAAAATCTCGGTTTTCACGTGTTTTCCCTCTTATAGCTGGTAAGAAATCTTAAAAACCCACCACGTCACGTGCCAAAATCATGGCTTTCACGTGTTTTCCCTCTTATAGCTGGTAAGAAATCTTTGGAAAAACCCACCACGTCACGTGCCAAAATCATGGCTTTTTCACGTGTTTTCCCTCTTATAGCTGGTAAGAAATCTTAAAAACCCACCACGTCACGTGCCAAAATCATGGCTTTCACGTGTTTTCCCTCTTATAGCTGGTAAGAAATCTTAAAAACCCACCACGTCACGTGCCAAAATCATGGCTTTCACGTGTTTTCCCTCTTATAGCTGGTAAAAAATCTTAAAGGGAATCATGGGGGGGTTTAGGGGGGGGGGGGGGGGTCTGGTGTTTTGGGGGGGGGGGGGGGTTTTTCTTGGGGGGGGTAGCCACGTCACGTGCCAAAAATCATGGCTTTCACGTGTTTTCCCTCTTATAGCTGGTAAGAAATCTTAAAAAACCCACCACGTCACGTGTCAAAATCACGGTTTTTCACGTGTTTTCCCTCTTATAGCTGGTAAGAAATCTTAAAAACCCACCACGTCACGTGTCAAAATCATGGTTTTCACGTGTTTTCCCTCTTATAGCTGGTAATAAATCTTAAAGAACCCACGTGACGTCACGTGTCAAAATCATGGGTCATAAGAGGGAATTCACGTGTTTTCCCTCTTATAGCTGGTAAGAAATCTTAAAAACCCACCACGTCACGTGTCAAAATCTCGGTTTTTCACGTGTTTTCCCTCTTATAGCTGGTAAGAAATCTTAAAAACCCACCACGTCACGTGCCAAAATCATGGCTTTCACGTGTTTTCCCTCTTATAGCTGGTAAGAAATCTTAAAAACCCACCACGTCACGTGCCAAAATCATGGCTTTCACGTGTTTTCCCTCTTATAGCTGGTAAGAAATCTTAAAAACCCACCACGTCACGTGCCAAAATCATGGCTTTCACGTGTTTTCCCTCTTATAGCTGGTAAGAAATCTTAAAACCCACCACGTCACGTGCCAAAATCATGGTTTTCACGTGTTTTCCCTCTTATAGCTGGTAAGAAATCTTAAGCAAATCTTCCTAGCATAAGAGGGAATGTGACTGACACGTGACGTGGTTTTAAAAAAAGAAAAGAAATCTTTGGAGCATAAGAGGGAATGTGACACGTGACGTGGGGGGGGGGGGGGGGGGGGGGGTCTATACAAAATCTTTGGAGCATAAGAGGGAATGTGACGCGTGACGTGGGGGGTCTTTAAGAAATCTTTGGAGCATAAGAGGGAATGTGACGCGCGACGTGGGGGGTCTTTAGCCATCCACAACACATTTGTTTAAAGTCAGTACTACAGAAATCAAAACTGCAAGCATTTTTTGTCTATTCTACTTCATGGCGTGCAAAACACAAGTAATCCCTAGTCAGTAGCTCTATTAATAAGGGAACTGTGTCTGTCTGTCTGTGTGTGCACGATAAAACCATATTTAGCTTCGTCTGATCGCCACCAAACTTTCAGAATATCGAAATGAACACACTGCCGGTAACATAGGAGGCATAACGTTTTACTACACGCTCGCTAAATCAGCGTAATTACTTAATTTCTACACTCAGTCGGAAAAACTGATTTCACTTTGCTTCCATTTCTGCATCATCTCCTCTTTTCATATTTCTTTTTTTTTTATTATAAGGACGGCACTATGATAGGTCAGTGGATAGAGAGAATACGAATACGAATACGAATACGAACGAATACGAACTTTTTCAATGAGGGAAATTGGATAAGCTGAGACAGCTTTTCTACACCATGCCCTCAGGCAAAAACATGAGAATGAAGAAGAAGAAAAAATCAATAAAAAAAAATCATAAACATGCAAAAAAGTGGCAACAAATACATTTCATTATTTGAGAGAGAGAGAGAGAGAGAGAGAGAGAGAGAGAGAGAGAGAGAGAGAGAGAGAGAGAGAGAGAGAGAGAGAAGAGACTAGCACGTGCAAACCTCTGTTCGAGACAGAAGGATAGATACAAAAAGAGACAAAGCTGGTCAAACAATAAGAAAACAACAACTACAGGGTAAAGAAATTAAGATTTCATAATTATTAATTAACACGCTGCAAAACCCCTGTCACCTGATTCACACACACACACACACACACACACACACACACACACACACACACACACACACACACACACACACACACACACACACACACACACACACACACACACACACACACACACACACACACACACACACACACACACACACACACACACACACACACACACACACACAAACACAACACACACACACACACACACACACACACACACACACACACACACACACACACACACACACACACACACACACACACACACACACACACACACACACACACACACACACACACACACACACACACACACACACACATCATAATCTACAAAATCCACTGAGAAAAAGGAGAGAAAAAACAAAAACAAAACAAGATGGCTCAGCCATATGAACCGTGCTCCCTGTTGTTGATGAAAAAACTCCCAAGGGATATAACTCTTGGGTCATTGAGATTTTTTTGTTTTAAAAAGAAATCCCCGAATCGGCGTCGCAACGCTGAGTTGTGAAATGTGTTACCACAAAAATGATTAGGTGACACTTTTGTACCTGATCTTGATTAAAATCCATCCCCCCGAAGACGGAGTATGGCTGCCTATGTGACGCGGCGGAGTACTAAAAAACGGTCACACACGTCATGCATAGCCAACAGCAACAGCAACAACAACAACAACAACATCAGCGTCTTTGTAATATTCACGTCCGATTCACTGGGGACTACGTTGATATGGCTTGCTGTTTTGTTTTGTAAATTTGACACCACGGGCCACAACTTCGGGAACGAAGTTTTGTTAAGATCGGTTCAGTGCGTTAGGCTGCTATGACATGGAACATGTTTTGGTCACATACGGACGCACAGATGCAACACTCAGACATACACAGGCACAAACACGCGCGCGCGCACGCGCACACACACATATGCGCGCGCACGCACTCGCACGCATACATGCATACACAGACAGACACAGACACACAGACAGACAGACACACACAGACACAAGCACCCACGCGCGCACACACGTACGCACGCACACACACACATACACAGGCAGACAGATACACACAGGCACACATACACACACGCGCGCGCGCACACACACGCACACGCACACACACACATACCCAGAGAGACAGTCACAGACAGACAGACAGACACACGCAAACACACACACACACACACACACACACACACACACACACACACACACACACACGCGCGCGCGCACGCACGTACACACACACACACACACACACACACACACACACACACACACACACACACACACACACACACACACACACACACACACACAGAGAAACGAACAGACCCTCGTCTCCATTCCAATGTACTCCTGCTCTTACTCAACTGGGAGTAGGGGAAGACGGGGTAAAAAGCGCATGGGCGGGTAAGAAGCCCACCCCAATTATCTCATGAAATGAAGCAAATTTCAGTCTCATTTTGCCCATGAGACGAGCGTTAATGTCTAGCATTCGTCTCATGGGCAAATTTGACTGAAGTTTTCTTTATTTCATGAGATAATTGGGGTGGGCTTCTTACCCGCCCATGGGCTTTTTACCCCGTCTTCCCCTACCCACCCCCGCAAAGTCACTAACTAAACTTGTACTACCATCCAACAACAACAAAAAGGGAGAGAACTTCAATCTGACAGGAAATAAGTTATTTCCCTTTCCCGGAAACTGGAGTCGCGTCACTCTCGGTGTTGAAGTCTGGGAGCATTCCCCGTACTATACGCACACGCAACGATGATGACTTTTTGAAAAAGAACAAAAAAGTAGAAGAAGGAGACACGTTACGAGATCCAATTTCCTGATGAAGTTTTTGAAAAGACCACGAGACTCGGCCACAGTAGTCATTCATTAAACTGTGGAGGAAAAAAGTTGACGCTTTGTTGTATTGCTGTAATCATTATCTTCTTCTCTCTGTGTACTGTATAGTGTACTTTTTAGTCCCCGAGCCGAAGGTTCGGGGAACTATTGTTTCTGTCTGGTCCGTCCGTCCGTCCGGCGTGCCTCCGTCCGGCTATTCGTCCGTTTTTCTCAAAAAACTATTTAGTCTATCATCATCAAATTTGGTATACTAGTTTGCCAAGATGCAAGCTATCCACTGATGTATTTAGTTTTACATTATCCGCTGTGCCCTAGGCCCTTTGTGTCACAGGCCCGCCGTTTTTCTCCAAAACTATTCAGTCTATCATCATCGAATTTGGTATACTAGTTTGCCAAGATGCAAGCTATCCACTGATGTATTTAGTTTTACATTACCCGCTGTGCCCTAGGCCCTTTGTGTCACAGGCCCGCTATGTCCCACTTCTTTCCGGCCGCCCATCCGTCCGTGCGTGCGTCCTGTTTTCAGTTCTCAATGGTCTCCCCGCTGTGTGTACAGCCAACACATTCCTATTTCGGAGTAGCTCGGCGATGCTGCCTGGGGACTTTGCAGATGATCGGCGTTGTACTTTCTTGTTGTTTGTTTTTGCTGTCCCATCTTCTGGGCCGTAGTGGCGTTGCTACCACAGCGCTCATTTCGAGTCCCAATTCGCAGCAGCCACACCTCCGCACGTTCAGGTCGCAGAATCCGAGACCAGCAGTCCAAGAGGAGCGAATCTATGTTACGCCGTCAGGAGGCAAGGCAAGGCAAGGCAAGGCAAGGCAAATGATTTATTTCACACCCACTTGGGGCACAGACATATAAAACGAAGCACACACACAAGAAAACATTCAAATTTCAAAATGGAGTGATGTCCATAACGTTTTTAGAAAAGCAAACAATTGAAACTTGAAACAAATATAAGACGTGTCAAAATAGATTATGCACAGTGGAATGGCATGGGTTTTGCACATACACATTACCGGAAAGAGCCGTTTATGATTACAACAAATTGTTTAAGTCTTGTTAAGAGCTTCCTATTTTTTGAACCAAACAAAGTATGGAATTTGTACGCGTTTGGCCGAACAAAATAATATCGAGAAACATATCGCCTTCTTTCAACCTCAAAGAAGGGACAAACAAACAAATAATGAAATTCATCTGCTATATCATGCGAGTCACATTGTTCGCAAATCCTTTCTCGTCTAGGTGTATCAACATAGCGTAGCTTAGCGTAGTCAGCAACCAACCGAGGAGACACTGCACTGTTGCTGAACTTATACTGTACTTGGTGTTAGGTTGTTTGGTTTTGTAATAAGCGAGTCACAACAGCGTTAAGGGTCACTATCGTTTGCTTACATGCTCTGTGTGTACCCACGCTCGTTCAGATAACCCTTACCGGACTTTCTGTAGGTCTCTTTTATCCAATTTTAGTAAATTTGTTCTTTTATGGTTGGGGCTTTTCTTTCATAATCATCACCAAAGAACTGCTACAATGTGATGACCTTTAGATGACTCAGATATGTTTACTTTCCTTTTCTTTTATTTGATGCATAGGCCTCATTGTTGTTATATTATTACATGTCATTGGACTTATACTACATCAAACATAGATTTGAGAGGGGTTACAAGGGTTCCACCCCTCAGGGAAGAAAATGGAAAGAAAGGAAAATGAGGGAGAAATGTAATCCCATGCTACAGTTTTTGCTTATTCAACCAAGACATAAATCTCCACCAGGATAGGTCTGGCAGCACAGGCCTTCATCAGACTGCAGAACATCTGGAAATCAAGGATGCTGAAAACAGAAACGAAGATCAAGATCTGCAAATCAAATGGTTCGCTCAGTGCTCCTCTATGCAGCCGAGACTTGGAGAACAGACAAGAAGATCGAGAGCAGACTGAGGGGATGTGAGGGACGTTGCCTCCGACACATCCTTAGAATCCCACTGGGAACGTCACCAACAGAGAGGTCAGCAGGCGTACGGGCACCAAAGGCATCAGTGAGGAGGTGAAGCAAAGGAACAGCACGTCACCAACAGAGAGGTCAGCAGGCGTACGGGCGTCAAAGGCATCACTGAGGAGATGAAGCAAAGGAACAGCACGTCACCAACAGAGAGGTCAGCAGGCGTACGGGCGTCAAAGGCATCACTGAGGAGGTGAAGCAAAGGAACAGCACGTCACCAACAGAGAGGTCAGCAGGCGTACGGGCGTCAAAGGCATCACTGAGGAGGTGAAGCAAAGGAACAGCACGTCACCAACAGAGAGGTCAACAGGCGTACGGGCGTCAAAGGCATCACTGAGGAGGTGAAGCGAAGGAACAGCACGTCACCAACAGAGAGGTCAACAGGCGTACGGGCGTCAAAGGCATCACTGAGGAGGTGAAGCAAAAGGCGCTGGATGTGGCTGGGCCATCTCTTGAGGATGAGCAAGACCAGACATCCACACATTGCGCTGAGATGGGCTCCACCCGGAAAGCGCAAACGAGGCAGACCACTGGGCACCTGGAGGAGAAGGACTGTGGGGGAGGAGATGAGGGCAGCGGGGAAAACATGGAACGAGCATGGCTGGCTTGCCCAGGACCGTCACGGTTGGATGACCTTTGTTGGCGCGTCATGCCACACGTGGAGCGAAGAGGATTAAGTTAGCAGTAAGAGGAGGA
>CM065712.1:23425488-23442988 GCA_017654935.2 Phymorhynchus buccinoides | reverse complement strand
CACTTAGTGATTTTGTTTTCTCGCTTGACATTTTCCTTTCATTCTGCTGGAGCTAAAACTAAGGATTCATTCTTTTAACAAAGAAACACCCACCCACCCACATTTTCAATTTAAACCACACAAAAAATTATTTTAGAATCACTTTCATGTTGTCTTAGAAAATGTTTCCTTTGGAGAAAAAAATGATGAAAGTCCATGAACTGTACCCAAACCACTTTAGTTCGGTTTCAAGTTTAAAGGGGCACCCTGACGGATGAGTTTTTGCAAGAAACACGTCCAGATCAGCAGGAAAACACCTTTTACAGAGATCGCAACACTCACTTTGCTCTGGTTTCCCAGAAATCGAGCCGTCAAAAAGTCGATTCCTCCTTGGCGGAGGTGCTGGAAGTCAAATTATTTCACCCAAAGAGAAGGCGTTTGCCGTCTCTTTTTGAATGGCCGCCTGTGTTTAGACCAAATCGTTCGCACGAACTTTTCGCAATACAAGCCTTTTTTTTCTTTTAACAAAAAAAATTGTATACAGTTTATCTAAAGGAGTTTCGCTCACAACAAAGGAAATAGCTCCTTTTTTTTTACTGCACTACAAAAAAAGAAAACACTTCAACCACAATGAATGACCTCCACCCACCCCATCCAAAATGGCTACTCTCTCCGGCATCTCAGCCAAGGAGGAATCGCTGTTTGGACGGCTTGGTTTTGGGGAAACCAGAGCAAAGTGAGTGTTGCGATCTCTGTAAAGGGTGTTTTCCTGCTGATCTGGACGTGTTTCTTTCAAAAAAACTCATCCATCAGGGTGCCCCTTTAAGAAGGTGTCTAGCATTTTATTCCCTTGAATCTCGTCTCCGTTTGTACACTAAAAGAGTGTTTATTACATTCAAACCGCTTTGAGAACGCAAATTGAAAATGAAGCTTTACATTTTGAATCCCAGAAATAAGGTAGAGTTGAGAAGGGGGTGGGGGGGGGGGGGGAGGGGGGGGGGTTTTTTGTCAGTTTTGCAGTTTTTGCGCTGACGTCCTAGTTAAAAAACAAACATGGCGACGATATAAATATTCTTTATGCCATTATGCTAAATATTATTATGTGTTGTTATATGTGTCTATTTTTATATTTGTAAACGCCTACATAGGGCATTCAATTGATTAGGCGTGCTAGGCGTGCTAATAATGTAAAAAATAATAAAAATTTTTCTAATAATAATAATAACTAGATGGCTAAAAGAATGAAATAGTGAGGCCAAGAGAGGAGATGACGAAATTGAACAAAGGGTAATTACTCTCTTTTTCTAATTAACTCCCCTCCACCAAAGTTGATTACGATACCAACCTAGCATTGCGTGGGTGAGAACCAAAGTGAGACAAGCAAAGCATCATTCTTAAAAAAGAATGTGCGAACATTCTTTTTTAAGAATGATGCTTTGCTTGTCTCACTTTGGTTCTGATCCACGCATTGCTAGGTGAATGGTATCGTAATCAACTTTGGTGGCTTATTAGAAAAAGAGAGTAATTACCCTTTGTTTTAGATCTTTGTTTGTCTTTAAGACAAACATGACAGGATTCTCCCCTCCATCAACTATCTTTACATCATCTTCAATCAATTACCTCAGCTTCTGTTTTTCGTCATTCTAGTCTCTCTCTCTCTCTCTCTCTCTCTCTCTCTCTCTCTCTCTCTCTCTCTCTCTCTCTCTCTCTCTCTCTCTCTCTGGCGATATTGTTGTGGCCTACCGCAATGTCATAAGCTAATATACGTCACAACTTACCTCAAGACAGCAATGACGTCAGTGTCACTTTGCGTCACTGTAAGAACTCTCTCTCCACCCCCCCCCCCTCTCTCTCCTCTCTCTCTCTCTCTTGGTTTTTCTCTCTGTGTCTCTGTCTCTGTCTCTCTCATTTTCTCTCTTTCTCTCTGTGTCTCTGTCTCTCTGGAAACAAAGTTGTTAAAGATGGAAAATATCAATCCACACTGTCAAAGGGTTTTCGCGCAATTAAACTGAAAATTTGCCCAAATTCCGCAATTTTCGGACATTCTTCCGGTTGATACTTCCGGTTTCATTTGACATAGAAAGTGTTGCTATGCTACTTTTAGTAAAATACTGAAAATATGAACACAATACGTGTAGCCATTCTCAAGTTATTAAAGATTTAAATTTTGGCCATTTTCGGCGAAATTTCCGCATAAGTATAGTGTCCTTCAAATATTCTGCAAATTTCAGCGGAATCGGTTCACAAATTAAAAAATTACTATTTTTTTAACATATGGGAAAACAGTGAAAGTGACACAACCAAATTTATATAAATTTGAATAACTCCCAAACTATTTAACATATCAACAAACTCCTTTCGGACCTGGGCTTCCATACCCAGTAGTTAGTTTTGTGACGTCACTTCCGGTTTTGGCTATTCCGTGAACCAAAGAAAAGCTGCAGGTTCCTAGCTGGAGCACTTCCGGTTCGGTTTTATAACGGGAATGTGGGAAATCTATTTTTAAATACATTCTAAATATATGAACGAATTCCATTTAGCCGTTTTCGAAATAATTATTCAAGATTGAAATTTCGCCGATTTCGCGTTTTTTCGCCCATATGTTGCCGAAAATTCGTCGAAATCATTTAATATTTGACATTTTACATAACCATAAGGCCCTGCAACCTTTATGAAAATTTCAGCCACATCGGACCAAAAAAAGAAAAGAAAAAAAGATTTTTTATTTTTATGAATGCAGTCGTATTCTCCCTAAAGGGAGAATCCTAATAATAATAATAATAATAATATTATAAGAAAATATAATAACAATTAATGCAAGCGTATGCTTTTATTCAAATCTTGAGAGAGAGAGAGAGAGGGGGAGAGAGAGAGAGGGGGGGGGAGAGAGAGAGGGGGGGAGAGAGAGAGAGATGGGGGGGGGGGAGAGAGAGAGGGACAGAGAAAGAGAGAGAGAAAGATAAAAGAGAGAGAGAGAGAGGGGGGGGGGGAGAGAGAGGTATGAATATGTACTGGCGACTTCTCTATGTGTGTGTGTGTGTGTGTGCGTGTGTGCGTGTGCGTGTGCGTGTGCGTGTGCGTGTGCGTGTGCGTGTGCGTGTGCGTGTGCGTGTGCGTGCGTGTGCGCGCGCGCGCGCGCGTGTGTGTGTGAGCGAGCGCGTGTTTGTCTCTCTGTGCGCCCGCGCGTGCACAGTTATATAAACATAATGAATGTAAAAAAACAGAAATGCGTAGGAAGTATCTACGGAGACAAAAGAACTGACAAGGAGTTAATTGCTTTCTGGTACAAAAGTAGGCCATATAGCACACAAACAAACAAACAAACAAACACACAAACAAACAAACAAACAATCACACAAACAAACAATCACACAAACACACAGAGTACAGAAACTCAAACTATTTTCGTCAGGTTTCAAAACGTTTTCAACAAACAATCGGAAATCAAACAACAAATCACAAACAGACAACACACAAACAAACAAACAAGCAAACAAAACACACACAACAAACGTTTCAAGTAGGGTAAGACGGGGTAAAAAGCCCATGGGCGGGTAAGAAGCCCATGCCAATTATCTCATGAAATGAAGCAAATTTCAGTCACATCGTGCCCATGAGACGAGTGTTAATGTCTAGCATTCGTCTCATGGGCAACATTGACTGAAATTCTCTTTATTTCATGAGATAATTGGCATGGGCTTCTTACCCGCCCATGGGCTTTTTACCCCGTCTTCCCCTATAATTGTTTGCTTTGTCCACACAAAAAAAATCACAAAAAAATGAACCATTGCCGTATTTTGTCTGAGGCCGGGTTCACATTAGACGCGTAAGTTCCGTACGGAAAACCCTAAATAAGTGGAAGAAAGAAGGATAAAAGTTTACGTATATAGGGGAAATTCGGACACGTGCGCAAATCTTTTTCCCTTCTTTGTTTCACTTATTTATGGATTGCGCACGGGTTTCCGCACGGGATATCCGCTTATGTGTGTACACGGCCGAATGCTACAAACAACTTTAGCTACTTAGTGTTTAGGAAACTCAGACATTATTTTTATTATTATTATTATTTTTTTATTTTTATTTTTATTTTATTTTTAAATTTATTATTATTATTATTATTATTATTATTATTATTATTATTATTATTATGATGATGATTATTATTATTATCATTATTCCTTTACAAGCCAAAATTAATACCTCCGTGGGCCGACAAAATTAATACTGACAATCTCCTAGTTCCGTCGCGTCTATCGTCAGGAGTGGCGTCTGCGACGTATAATTCCAGATCCAGAATCTCACGCGGTCAAACGGTTGTGCCCCCGTCTCTTTCCCGTGTCACGCTCGCTGTGCCCCCATCTCTATATGTCTCCGTATCTCTATATGGCCCCGTCTCTATGTGTGCCAGTCTGTATGTGTCATCATCATTGTGCCCCCAAAAAACAATATCATCTCTATATGTTTTCCATGCATCTATATGACCCCGTCTCTATGTGTCACCCTCGTTGTGACCCCGTCTCTATATGTCTCCGTGTCTCTATGTGACCCCGTCTCTATGTGTCACCCTCGTTGTGACCCCGTCTCTATATGTCTCCGTGTCTCTATGTGACCCCGTCTCTATGTGTCACCCTCGTTGTGACCCCATCTCTATATGTGTCCATGTCTCTATGTGACCCCGTCTCTATGTGTCACCCTCGTTGTGACCCCGTCTCTATATGTCTCCGTGTCTCTATGTGACCCCGTCTCTATGTGACCCCGTCTCTATGTGTCACCCTCATTGTGCCCCCATCTCTATATGTCTCCGTGTCTCTATGTGACCCCGTCTCTATGTGTCACCCTCATTGTGCCCCCATCTCTATATGTCTCCGTGTCTCTATGTGACCCCGTCTCTATGTGTCACCCTCGTTGTGCCCCCATCTCTATATGTCTTCCATGAATCTATGTGACCCCGTCTCTATGTGTCACCCTCATTGTGCCCCAGTCTCTATATGTCTCCGTGTTTCTATATGACCCCGTCTCTATGCGTGCCCGTCTCTATGTGTCACCTTAATTGTGCCCCCGTCTCTATATGTGTCGATATCTATATGACCCCGTCTCTATGTGTCACCCTCGTTGTGCCCCCATCTCTATATGTATTCGTGCCTCTATATGGCCCCGTCTCTATGTGTGTCCGTCTCTATGTGTCATCCTCATTGTGCCCCCGTCTCTATATGTTTTATATGTCTCTATATGGCCCCGTCTCTATGTGTGCCGTCTCTATGTGTCATCCTCATTGTGTCCCCGTCTCTATGCGTCACCCTCATTGTGTCCCCGTCTCTATGCGTCACCCTCATTGTGTCCCCGTCTCTATGCGTCACCCTCATTGTGTCCCCGTCTCTATGCGTCACCCTCATTGTGTCCCCGTCTCTATGCGTCACCCTCATTGTGTCCCCGTCTCTATGTGTCACCCTCATTGTGTCCCCGTCTCTATGCGTCACCCTCATTGTGTCCCCGTCTCTATGCGTCACCCTCATTGTGTCCCCGTCTCTATGCGTCACCCTCATTGTGACCCCGTCTCTATGCGCCACCCTCGCTGTGACCCCGTCTCTATGCGTCACCCTCATTGTGTCCCCGTCTCTATGCGTCACCCTCATTGTGTCCCCGTCTCTATGCGTCACCCTCATTGTGTCCCCGTCTCTATGCGTCACCCTCATTGTGTCCCCGTCTCTATGCGTCACCCTCATTGTGACCCCGTCTCTATGCGTCACCCTCGCTGTGACCCCGTCTCTATGCGTCACCCTCATTGTGTCCCCGTCTCTATGCGTCACCCTCATTGTGTCCCCGTCTCTATGCGTCACCCTCATTGTGACCCCGTCTCTATGTGTCACCCTCATTGTGTCCCCGTCTCTATGCGTCACCCTCATTGTGTCCCCGTCTCTATGCGTCACCCTCATTGTGTCCCCGTCTCTATGCGTCACCCTCATTGTGACCCCGTCTCTATGCGCCACCCTCGCTGTGACCCCGTCTCTATGCGTCACCCTCGCTGTGACCCCGTCTCTATGCGTCACCCTCATTGTGACCCCGTCTCTATGCGCCACCCTCGCTGTGACCCCGTCTCTAAGCGTCACCCTCGCTTGTGACCCCGTCTCTATACGTCACCCTCATTGTGACCCCGTCTCTATGCGCCACCCTCGCTGTGACCCCGTCTCTAAGCGTCACCCTCGCTGTGACCCCGTCTCTATGCGTCACCCTCATTGTGACCCCGTCTCTATGCGTCACCCTCATTGTGACCCCGTCTCTATGCGTCACCCTCGCTGTGACCCCGTCTCTAAGCGTCACCCTCGCTGTGACCCCGTCTCTATGCGTCACCCTCATTGTGACCCCGTCTCTATGCGTCACCCTCGCTGTGACCCCGTCTCTAAGCCCCGTCAAGCCACCCTCGCTGTGACCCCGTCTCTAAGCGTCACCCTCGCTGTGACCCCGTCTCTATGCGTCATCCTCATTGTGACCCCGTCTCTAAGCGTCACCCTCGCTGTGACCCCCGTCTCTATGCGTCATCCTCATTGTGACCCCGTCTCTAAGCGTCACCCTCGCTGTGACCCCGTCTCTAAGCGTCACCCTCGCTGTGACCCCGTCTCTATGCGTCATCCTCATTGTGACCCCGTCTCTAAGCGTCACCCTCGCTGTGACCCCGTCTCTAAGCGTCACCCTCGCTGTGACCCCGTCTCTATGCGTCATCCTCATTGTGACCCCGTCTCTAAGCGTCACCCTCGCGTCACCCTGTGACCCCGTCTCTAAGCGTCACCCTCGCTGTGACCCCGTCTCTAAGCGTCACCCTCGCTGTGACCCCGTCTCTAAGCGTCACCCTCGCTGTGACCCCGTCTCTAAGCGTCACCCTCGCTGTGACCCCGTCTCTATGCGTCATCCTCATTGTGACCCCGTCTCTAAGCGTCACCCTCGCTGT
This sequence comes from Phymorhynchus buccinoides, assembly GCA_017654935.2. Taxonomy (NCBI): domain Eukaryota; kingdom Metazoa; phylum Mollusca; class Gastropoda; order Neogastropoda; family Raphitomidae; genus Phymorhynchus; species Phymorhynchus buccinoides. Next base: position 23,436,066 of record CM065712.1, on the reverse strand, counting down.
GACCCCGTCTCTAAGCGTCACCCTCGCTGTGACCCCGTCTCTAAGCGTCACCCTCGCTGTGACCCCGTCTCTAAGCGTCACCCTCGCTGTGACCCCGTCTCTAAGCGTCACCCTCGCTGTGACCCCGTCTCTAAGCGTCACCCTCATTGTGACCCCGTCTCTAAGCGTCACCCTCGCTGTGACCCCGTCTCTATGCGTCATCCTCATTGTGACCCCGTCTCTAAGCGTCACCCTCGCTGTGACCCCGTCTCTAAGCGTCACCCTCGCTGTGACCCCGTCTCTATGCGTCATCCTCATTGTGACCCCGTCTCTAAGCGTCACCCTCGCTGTGACCCCGTCTCTAAGCGTCACCCTCGCTGTGACCCCGTCTCTAAGCGTCACCCTCGCTGTGACCCCGTCTCTAAGCGTCACCCTCCCCGTCTCTAAGTGTCCCCGTCTCTAAGCGTCACCCTCGCTGTGACCCCGTCTCTATGCGTCACCCTCATTGTGTCCCCGTCTCTAAGCGTCACCCTCATTGTGACCCCGTCTCTAAGCGTCACCCTCGCTGTGACCCCGTCTCTAAGCGTCACCCTCGCTGTGACCCCGTCTCTAAGCGTCACCCTCGCTGTGACCCCGTCTCTAAGCGTCACCCTCGCTGTGACCCCGTCTCTAAGCGTCACCCTCGCTGTGTCCCCGTCTCTAAGCGTCACCCTCGCTGTGACCCCGTCTCTATGCGTCACCCTCGCTGTGTCCCCGTCTCTATGCGTCACCCTCGCTGTGACCCCGTCTCTAAGCGTCACCCTCGCTGTGATCCATTCTCTTTATTTCTCCATATCTCTACACGACCCAGTCTCTATGCGTCCCTATCTCTATCTGCCCCCATCTCTATGTTTCCCCGTTTATATGTGCTTCCTCAGGTTTGGGATAGTCTTAGGATTAGGGATAGAGCTAGGGCTTTTGACTGGCTTTAGTAGGGTTTCCGATTACGGTTAAGGTTTGGATTAGGATTGTGGGTTGTATTTCGGTGTCTCTCAGAGATGGAGAAATATGAAATGGAGACACACAGAGACGAACTTGGTGACACATAGAGACGGGGACACATAGAGACGAAGTTGGTGACACATAGAGACGGAGACACATAGAGACGAAATTGCTGACACATAGAGACGGAGACACATAGAGACGAAATTGGTGACACATAGAGACGGAGACACATAGAGACGAAATTGCTGACACATAGAAACGGAGACACATAGAGACGAAATTGCTGACACATAGAGACGGAGACACCACATAGAGACGAAATTGGTGACACATAGAGACGGGGACACATAGAGACGAGAGTGGTCACACATAGAGACGATATTGGACCAAGTGATTCGTAAGTGTGTGTGTGTGTGTGTGTGGAGGGGGGGGGGGGGTGTTCCACCGCAGGTCCAGGGATCTGCATAGGTTGCGGATTAAGGGGTAGTGGTTTTAGAAACCCTTTCGCCGCCAGCCAGTTTTGTCAGCCAAAAATGTCCATTAAACTTACACGGAATAGAGAACAGATTTCTGTCTGAAATATTGGGGATTCTTCTGTGATATATTTGAAACAAGGCCTATCCTTACCTCTCCAAATAAAGAACCCAAGATCATTGGATAACAGACCCTCATTTCAAGACGTTTTGATGACACTAGGTGTTCAATCACTGTGGTGCAAAAATGCGACATTGGTGGTGAAAGGGCTTGGGGGGTGGGGTGGGGGGTTTGGGGGGGGGGGGGGTCAGGAAACATTTTGCAATTTAGTTATTATTAAGGCAAAAAAGGGGTACCTTTCTGATTTATTCCCTTTGTGTAAGCTTAGGGCAGAGGGGGGGGGGGAGGTCCGGAAACCAGGACACCCCCCCCCCCCCCCCACTAGATCCACTAGATCCGGCCCTGCACACACACACACAAGCATGCACACACACATAGACAAAAACACAAATACAAACCAATCTAATATGCACCACTCAGACACAGAGAAAGACACACACACACACGCGCGCGCGCGCGCGCGCGCGCGCACATACACACACACACACGCACGCGCGCACGCACGCGCGCACACACGCACGCACACACGCACACGCACTAATCCGCGCACGCACGCACGCACGCACGCACACACACACACACACACACACACACACACACACACACACACACATACACACACACACACACACACACACACACACACACACACACACACACACACACACACACACATGTTCCCTCATGTTCCATCTGGAAATAAACTTTTGACTTGACTTGACTTGACACAACACACACACACACACACACACACACACACACACACACAACACACACACACACACACACACACACACACACACAAGCACACACACGTGCACGCGCGCGCCCTCAAACACACACACACAAGTACACACACGTGCACGCGCGCGCGCCTCAATACACACACACACCACACACATACACACACACACACACACGCGCGCGCGCGCGTTCTCTGAATATCAGATTAAGCAGAGAATATCAAAGTTCAAAAGTTTGCAAACTTCGGAACATTTTACAGCAGAAAACATATCCAATTAAAGCAATAGACAATCGGATACATCCGTTTTTTGCCCTCTCCTTCTCTAATGCTCTCTCTCTCTCTCTCTCTCTCTCTCTCTCTCTCTCTCTCTCTCTCTCTCTCTCTCTGTGTCCCGATCCCTCATCTTTCTCTGTCTGTCTGTCTCTCTGTCCTCTGTCTCTGTCTCTGTCTCTCTGTCTCTGTCTCTCTCTCTCTCTCTCTCTCTCTCTCTCTCTCTCTCTCTCTCTCTCTCTCTCTCTCTCTCTCTCGCTCTGTCTCCATATCCTGTCTCTCTCTGTGTCTGTCTGTCTGTCTCGCTGTCTCTGTCTGTCCTCTGTCTCTGTCTCTCTCTCTCTCTGTGTCCCTATCGCTCATTTTCTGTCTGTCTGTCTCTCTCTCTCTGTCTCCTCTGTCTCTGTCTATCTCTCTCTGTCTCTGTCTCTCTCTCTCTCTCTCTGTATCTCTCTCTCTCTCTCGTCTCTCTCTCTCTCTCTCTAGGACTCTCTCTCTCTCTCTACTCTCTCTCTCTCTCTCTCTCTCTCTCTCTCTCTCTCTCTCTCCCTCCCTCCCACGGCTGTTAAGCTTACTAGCAACGTTTTTTGGGTTTTTTAATCTTTCTAGAAATTTAATAACTCGGAGTGTTTGTGTGTATGGGCGCGTGTACGCGCCTTTGCAGATGATTATTGCAAGTTCATATGTCTGGAATTGTGCACTGGTATGTTATTTCAAACCAATATGTGTGAAATATTGTTCATTGCCGCAACATAATTGTGATTATTTTCTTGTGCCCCTAGGGTTTTTTGGAAAATAAAGATGACTTGACTCTCCCTATCCCTCATTTGCTGTCTGTCTGTCTGTCTGTCTGCCTGTCTCTCTCTCTCTCTCTCTCTCTCTCTCTCTCTCTCTCCCTCTCTCTCTCCTCTCTCTCTTCTCTCTCTCTCTTATATCTCTGTCCCTTATCCTCTGTCCCTGTATGTCTCTTCCCCCCCCCCTCTCTCTCTGTGTCCATATCCCTCATTTTCTGTCTGTCTTGTCTGTCTGTCTGTCTGTCTGTCTGTCTGTCTGTCCTGTCTGTCTGTCTGTCTGTCTGTCTCTCTCTCTCTCTCTCTCTCTCTCTCTCTCTCTCTCTCTCTCTCTCTCTCTCTCTCTCTCTCTATTCTCTCTCTCTCTCTCTCTCTCTCTCTCTCTCCTCTCTTATGAGAACATGCTTAGAACCAAGGACAGAATGGAAGACTAGGCCCAGCCTAAATTCTTATCATTGTAAAATAAAGTATTTGAAGTTCTGATGTTTGAACTCTCAGGCCTCCCTCTCCCTCCCTCTCTCCCTCTCCTCTCTCTCCCCCCCTCTCTCTCTCTCCTCCTCCTCCTCGCCCAAGCGTGACAACAATAGATTATCCCTTCTTTTTAACCACGGAGAGGAAAAGAAGATAGTAGAGTAATTTCTCATTCTGGTCACCTAAAGCGCTCATTTCGAGAAAACGACCTTTGGACGACAATAGAAATGGAAGACTAACGTAAGTTGCTGAATTGCAGGAAAGATTATTTAGATTGTTAATTTGAACCGACGTTCGTTTGCGAAAAGACGCACACACAAGCACAGGCAGATCCACGCGCGCGCGCGCGAGCACGCACACAATCAGAAGTGCATGCACTTTTTAGTGCAGTAGTGTGTGTGACTGTGTCTGTGTCTGTCTGTCTGTGTGTGTGTGTGTGTGTGTGTGTGTGTGTGTGTGTGTCTGTGTCTGTCTGTGTGTGTCTGCGCGCGTGTGTCTTTCTGTGCGTCTGAGTGTGCGCGCATATCACATTTGTTTGTATTTGTGTTTGTCTATGTGTGTGTGTGTGTGGTGTGGTGTGTGTGTGTGTGTGTGTGTGTGTGGTTGTGTGGTGTGTGTGTGTGTGTGCTTGTGTGCGTGTGTGTGTATGTGTGTGTGTGATGTGTGTGTGTGTGTGTGTGTGTGTGTGTGTGTGTGTGTGTGTGTGCTTGTGTGTGTGTGTGTGTGTGTGTGTGTGTGTGTGTGTGTGTGTGTGTGTGTGTGTCTGCGCGCGTGGTCTTTCTCTGCGTCTGAGTGGCGCATATTCATACATTTGTTTGTATTTCAGTGTTTGTCTATGTGGTGTGTGTGTGCTGTGTGCTTGTGTGCGTGTGTGTGTGTATATATGTGTGTGTGTGTGTGTGTGTGTGTGTGTAGATGTGTGTGTGTGCGTGTGCGTTAGTGCGTGTGAGTGTGTGAGTGCCGTGTGCGTGTGTGCGTGTGTGCGCGCGCGCGCGTGTGTGTGTGTGTGTGTGGTGTGTGTGTGTGTGTGTGTGTGTGTGCGTGTGCGTTGTGCGTGCGTGTGCGCGTGTGCGTGTGCGTGTGTGTGGTGTGTGTGTGGTGTGTGTGTGTGTGTGTGGTTGTGGTGTGTGTGTGTGTGTGTGTGTGTCTGTGTGTGCTGCTGCGCGCGTGTGTCTTTCTCTGCGTCTGAGTGGCGCATATCACATTTGTTTGTATTTGTGTTTGTCTATGTGTGTGTGTGTGTGTGTGTGTGTGTGTGTGTGTGTGCTTGTATGTGTGTGTGCTTGTGTGTGTGTGTGTGTGGTGTGTGTGTGTGTGTGTGTGTGTGTGTGTGTGTGTGGTGTGTGTGTGTGTGTGTGTGTGTGTGTGTATCTGCCACACAGGGCCGGATCTAGAGGGGGGGCGGGGGGGTTACTGGTTTTCCGGACCCCGCCCCCTCCCCCTGTCCCAAGCATGTACATTACACACAGGGGGATAAATCAGAAATGACCCACTTTAGTACACACTAGAGTACTTGCGTAAACTGACCCAGTCGCGACACACACTTGCACCCCTAACCCTAACCCTAATCTTAACCTAAACCCTTAACCGCTAACCGGAGTTTGCTCACATTCGAACTTGTCCAAGCTTTTGACCCCTAGTATCCAACCTGTACATTTTCATGTTGATATATCCAAGCGTTTCTCGAGTTATCGCTGTCACAGACAAACAAGACAGACAGACAGACAGACAGACAGACAAACAAACAAACAGACAAACAAATCTTTGTTTTTTCCATTGAAGCACCTTGATAACTGTATGTGAGGCCATTTTACACCGAAATATGCATTTTGAGCAAATTTGAACACGGACGGACGGACGGACAAACTGAAAACAATACCAGTCTCACTTCGCGACTGGTAAAAATCGCATGCAATTTTTTTTTTAAATGGGTGGCGCGCCTCTGGCTGCGACACGCTCTCCACGCCCCTGGGAGCAACCCGAATTCCACAGAGACGCCTCCTGTGACTATAAAGTACCTAATACCTAAAGGAGGGAAGGGGACAGAACGGAGAGAAGATGAGGGGCAGCAAACATCAGCGAATTCTGATCGCTTCTCGGCCTTTTGGCTAAGACGGTGATTCAGGAACATAAATGCTTTTGTTTATACCCTGGTTGGTTTGTTCAGCCCGTCGTACATGGCGAAAGCCGATACGCGACGTTAAACTGAACTTCCATCCGGACAGCAAACAGGTCCACCCAGATGAAGGAATGAATGTATGTCTCTCTTCCCTCTCTCTCTCTCTCTCCCTCTCTCTCCATATGCGTGATCGTGTGTGTGTGTGTGTGTGGTGTGGTGTGTGTGTGTGTGTTTGTGTGCGTGCGTGTGCGTGTGCGCGCGTGCGTGTGTGTGTGTGTGCGCGCGCTGCGCGCGCGCGCGTGTGTGTGTGTGTGTGTGTGTGTGTGTGTGTGTGTGTGGTGTGTGTGTGTGTACGTGCGCGCGTGTGTGTTCAAAGGGGTATTCATGCTCAAAACCCTTTTACTGATCTTTTTCTTTGTTTTATTATTATTAATATTATTATTTGATTATTATTGTTAATTGATGACGATATTGATTCTTCTTCTTCTTCTTCTTCTTCTTCTTCTTCTTATTATTATTATTATTATTATTATTATTATTATTATAATTTCATTATCATCATTATCTTAAATCTTGTTCATGAATGGCTGCATGTCGAGCGCGTGAGCGTGTTTGGCATGAATGCTGCGTTATTAGACCTGTGATATGTTGTGTTTTGTGTTTTATGTTTTACTTACTTTTACGCGCCACCACAAGCTGTGTATCCTTTTAAGGACAATACAATGTTGTGACTTGTGACTTGTGTGACTTGTGACTTGAACGGGGGAAAAGGAGGAAGAAGGGGACATAAAAAAAACAAGCGCGAAATCGCAATAGTTTGTGTGGCACGCGGTCTATTTTTACCACTGCAACCATTATATACACTGAGTCACCTTCCCCTGGCTTTTCAATAATTTTAATCTGTAAACCAGAATGTTACGTCTCTCCTGGCACCATTTCGTAACTGTCTTTATATCTTTTTGGGCGAAGTAACATTTAACGACACTATGTATCCTACTTATACTCATTGGAAAAAAAAAAAAAAAAAAAGAAAGCACTGCCATTCTCGTTTTCGTGTCTGTTGTAGTGTCTTTATTACGTATGTTTATTATTGTTGTACGCTTTTAAAAATACATCATTTTAAAGAGCGGCATCAATTTGAAGTGCAGCCTCGATTTGAAGTGCGACAATTTTGTCAAAATGTGCGGCAATTTTGGACAGACAGACCGACAAACCGACCGACAGACAGACAGAAGACAGACAGACACAGACCGACCGAACCGGACCGACCGACCGACAAAGTGAGTTAATAGGTTTGTGGCTTGAGCCGCAAACAAAAACACAGCCCAATAGTCTGTGACTGTGAGTGGCGTGAATGGTACAAAGAAGAACAGGGACTAGGTAAACCAGCACACCCAGCCTTGGTTGAGTTGAACGAACTCGGATTGTCTTAGTTGTGGAGAAATCCCATATTTTCTTTAAATCGGTTTAAATGTGTCGTAAAACAAAGATTAAAGAATCAATTCCTACAGACATGGAGAAGTGATGTGTATGGTAGTAGCGCGTGTTATAACTATCGTTTAGTTAAAGAAAGCCCTAGTCTTGAACATTATTTGCTAGTTTTGCCATTATTCCTTGCGTCAGTCAATGCGTTAAGTTTGTAGAATTTGCATAAAGGGGGAAGTAGAGAGAGAGGGGAATGGAGAGGAGCGCAGAAGAGAGAAAGAGAGAGGAGAGAGAGGAGAGAGAGAGAGAGAGAGAGAGAGGAGGGGAGAGGGAGGGAGAGAGAAGCACGGGGTAAAAGCGACAGGGGCGGGTAAGAAGCACACGCGGCCAATGTATCTCATCAGTGCTGAAGCAAATTCCAGTCACATTTTGCCCATGAGACCCCCCCCCCCGAGCGTTAATGTCTAGGCATTCGTCTCATGGGCAAATTTGACTGAAATTTTCTTTATTTCATGAGATAATTGGGGTGGGCTTCTTACCCGCCCATGCGCTTTTTACCCCGTCATTCCCCTAATAAGTTTCCTGTACAGCAGGGTATATTTTTTGGATATCCCTAGGCAAGAAAGAAAACGTACCCTGTGTGAACTGAATGAAATTGGCGATGAATTTCACTATTTGTTTGCTCTACGTTCTTCTTTCCATTATCGATAAAAGATCCATATTGCTCAGTCGGCTTCATTACCTCGATCATATTTTCAGCGTCAACCCCAATTTGTTATCTAAATTTAGTACGTTTAATGAATACCCTCAGGAAATCTAAGTCATTGTCAAACTCAGCAAAGTTTCATCCATATACTTGTAACTTTGTTTTCTAATAACTTTGAAGAAACACATAAATTCGCGGAAGTAAGGGAATGAACAAACTTGTGAAACCTACTTGCCTGTTGTTTTTTGGTGTTTTTTAGCTTAACGCCACTGCTATCCTGTAACCTATGTTTTTGCGTTTGATTCTTTTTCTAGTTGTTGTTGTTTTGTAATTGTTATGGAAAAATAGTAGGTAGTTTGTATGGGATATCTATTTACGTTTGAATTTTATTTCTTACAGATCATTAAAAAAAAAAATTAGTCTTTTTGTTGTTATTCATATGATGTGAATTGATATGCTTATTCTTATAATTCTTCTTTTTTGGACTCACCAGTGTCTGCCATTGTGTTTATGTTGTTATCTATGTATTAGATTAACAAGCCCCCCTGGGGCCAAAGCTCAAATAAAACTGTTCCAAACTGTCTCCAAACTGCTTCCACGACAGCATGATTCGTCAGCCCAGAGCCGCATAGTCTTGACACAGTGGACCCCTAATCACATTAGACCGCGGTCACATACTGGGATCCGTTTTTTTTCACTAGGGCTAACGTTAGGCCTACGTAGCGTGAGGGCAAATCGGCAAAAATGGTACTAAGAAACAGCTCTTTCGCCGACGTTTGTTCCCCCCCCCCGTGAAAAAACGTTTTGTGGCTGCTATCGAGGTAGCAAGCGACAACCTATTTGAAGGATCATGGGAAATATCAAAACTTCCGGCTTTTTCTATATATCTCGCGTGACGAGGCTTGAACTTTAAAAATGGAAGACCGAAACAACAAGCTTGCCACAGGAAATATTCTTTAGTCTATCGTAAAAAACACCCCGGGAGATGATTTTAGCAAATTAAACAAACGCAAGTGTTTTTGGAGTGCTCTTTCTTAATGTTTCATCATGTTAGATGGCATAAGAAATCTTAAGAAATCTTCCTAGCATAAGAGGGAATGTGACACGTGGACGTGGGGGTCTTTGAAGAGCTATCTGACCTTAGCAAACGTTTAGGAGAGGAGAGGAGCATATTATTATTAACCTACGGACATGCGCACTTACTAGGATTATAAGATGCACAATTGATAAGTTTAGAAAAGGGTAAGGAATGAGCTGTTACAACCTTTCGAACAAATATTTATGAAAGCATCTTTTAAATGACAGCAATGTGCTTTTAGTCTTTATGCACTCAGGGATTTCAAAGAGTTGGTCAGTGTCGTCCATACCTTCAATTTGGAAGCTTGACACGGTCAGGCATGTCTTCAAGAAACGTGTTTAACTCATTCAAGTCGTTCCAGCCATATATGTGCGGAATTAATAGATAGCTGTCAATTTGATGCATTTGCTTCAAGGGAAGTAAATCTGTGTGCACACCATACCTTGGCCACTTCTAAACTCGCTTCGCTCCCTTAGACCACAATGTTGCCTCTGACTTTGCTTTTGTAGTGGCTTGTTGTGGGGATACCAAATCGGTGTAGAGTTTTTCTATATAAAGTCTATATATAAAAATGTCTGATCTACTATTTCCTTGATATGTCTAAACCTGAAGTAAATACCCGTAATCTTCTCATTTCTCATTTTGTTTATGTATGTTTTGTTTTGTGTGTATGGCTGGAGTGATTGTGAGTTTAAAAAAAAAAAAAAAAAATCATAATCGTTGCGATGTGAATGAGTTAAACTTCTCTCTAACTTACAGGCATATTTCCGTTATAACTGATGAAAATTTTCACCCGCTGTGAAAATGTCTTCTTGCAGATACCGTGATAAAAGGGGGTTCCGAGAGAGACAGAGAGAGAGAGAGAGAGAGAGCAGAGAGAGAGAGAGAGATAGAGAGATGAGTAGTGAAGATGAGAGAGAGAGAGAGATAGAGAGAGAGAAAGAGGAGGGGACAGAGTGAGATAGAGAGAAGAGAGAGTGAGAGAGAGAGAGAGAGAAGACAGAGAGAGGGAGGGAGAGAAGGAGAGAGGATTGAAAGAGTGAGAGAGAGAGATGAGAGAGATGAGAGATGAGAGAGAGATGAGAGAGATGAGAGAGAGGAGAGAGGATAAGAGAGAGAGAGAGAGAAGGGAAAAAAGAGGAGAGGGAGAGAGAGAGGAGAGAGAGAGAGAGGTCTGGAGAGAGAGAGAGAAGAGAGAGAGAGAGAAGACGAAGGAGAGAGAGAGAGAGAGAAGGAGAGAGAGGGGACAGAGTGAGAAAGAGAGAGAGAGAGAGAGAGAGGACAGAGGAGAGGGAGAGAGAGAGAGAGAGAGAGAGGAGAGAGAGAGAGAGAGAGAGAGAGGGGGGGAAGAGTGAGACAGAGAGAGGAGAGAGAGAAAGGAGATAGGGAGAGAGAGAGAGATGAAGAAAGAGAGAG
>CM065712.1:23402209-23424988 GCA_017654935.2 Phymorhynchus buccinoides | reverse complement strand
CGCTACACAATGTGATATTAGACTACTAATTATATCTAATATATATTAATTATATCATAGATATATAATATATATATATAAATATATATATTATAGATATATATATATATATTTAGTATGCAAAAGGCAGAAGGCACTTCCCTCCCCCATTGGGAGAAAAAAGTAATTCAGCACCATTATATAATTTTTTTTATTTTTTTTTTATTTTATTTTAAATTTATTATTTTTTGGAACAGGAACATTACTCAAAGTTAACGTTAACGGTTTTTTGGTTTCTGAGGTTCACAAATAAAGACAAATGGACAAAGAAAAGCTTTATCAAAGCAAAACTATTCTGCATTTCAAAATGCACTAACTTTTCAGTCCTTCAGAGTAGGGGTACGGAGCTGGCTATTTACTGAGATTTTTCTTTCATGCTATATATTAGTAGTGTGCGTGTGTGTATGTGTGTGAATATGAGTACGTGTGCATGAGTATGTGTAACTATGCAGATGATTTTATGTCTGTAGATGTGGAAGAAAAAAACACACAAAAACACAAACCTAATAAATTTAATAACAAAAAAAAAAAAGGACAAAGAAAGCAAAAATTAAAGTTAATTAAACTCATGAACAAGTAATCTTGCAATTCCAGAGCTGGATAAGACTGTAGCAATTTTGATCATTCGTGACTGTAAACTACATCTTTAAAGTTTCCAATTTGTGCGACTTGTACCCAGATAAGTGTTGAAACTGATATTGGGTGATCGATCACAAGCGCTCTGCAGAGAGCAAATGTGACATTGTATAGGGAAAAAGAGAATTAATGGAATGTTGGCATAATTGATATTTTAATTTTTCTGTGGAGCATAGTTAAATAACACAGAAAACCGAATTGAGTTATCTTGTCTAGTTTTATTTTATAAATTATTGAAGTTGGCATTCGAAATAGGTCATTGCGGAAATTGGGCACAAGAAGATACAACTTTGACTCTTTGTTTCATGACTTGATTTAGAAAACGATCAAATAAAACAAAGAAATCATTCAAGAAGTGTCTTTCTGCTGTGGATACTGGTAGAACACATAATAATAGACATAAATATTGCCCTAAATAGAACATTGATATTTTGGGGGGGGTTGTTGACTAATTTGTGGCTTTTGCTAAAAACATTCTGACCGACTATATAGGCTTTTCCCCATGCACCATCACAAATTCTTCTTTTTTAATTAGTATCTAAATGTTGAAATGTTATCAAAAGAAAGAAGGACCCCCCCCCCCGTCCTCCCCTCCCACCCACCCCACCCCCAAAGAACAGCACGGTCTTGCAAAGGCAAGATCAATTTTCGCTTGAATTTTTGTATCGCTAAAACTAAGAACCATAAATAATAATATTTTCAATGCTGTTTTATAAACGGTCTCACTACACGTAAACATTGTTCTCTTTTTCCCCATGGCAAACACAGTGATAGCCAGTCATAATAAGATCACTCGCAAACGACGGTGCTGCCAACCATGCGGGAAAAACTGACAAATCTTCACTGGTGCAGAGACCTTAAAGGCGGACATGGACGGATGAGTTTTGCCAAGAAACACGTCGAGATCACAGAAAGACGCCTTTTCCAGGATACGGAACACTCGCTTTGCTATGTTCCTATAAATTAAACGTCAAAACGGCGATTACTCCTTAGGTCGGAGATGTGCGAGAGAGTAGCCATTTTGCGATGGGGGTGGGTGGGAGGTCACTTCATGTGATTGAAGCGTTTTCTTTTTTTTTGTAGTGCAGTTAAAAAAAAAAGGATTATTTCCTTTGTTGTTGAGCGAAACGCCTTTAAGATAAACTGCATAAAATGTAAAAAAACAAAAAAATAAAAACGCTTGTATTGCGAAAATTTCGTGCAAACGATTTGGCAGCCATCAGAAAAGAGGCGGCACACGCCTTCTCTTTGGGTGAAATAATTTGGACTTACAGCACCTCCGCAAGGAGGAAATCGCCGGATTTGACGGTTTGATTTCTAGGAACCAGAAAAAAGCGAGTGTTGCAATCTCTTAAAAGGGTGTTTCCTGGTGATCTCGACGATGTTTTTAATAAAACTCTTCCGTCAGGTGCCCTTTAAAGACACCACCACGTAACGGGTCAAAAATATCGGTTTTCACGGTTTTCCCTTATAGATGGTAAGAAATCTTAAAAACCCACCACGGTCACGTGTCAAAATCATGGCTTTCACGTGTTTTCCCTCTTTATACCTGCGTAAGAAATCTTAAAAAAACCCCACAAGTCACGTGTCAAAATCATGGCTTTCACGTGTTTTCCCTCTTATACCTTGGTAAGAAATCTTAAAACCACCACGTCAAGTGTCAAAATCAGGCTTTCACGGTTTCCCTCTTATACTGGTAAGAATCTTAAAAACCCACCAGTCACGTGTAAAAATCATGGCTTTCACGTGTTTTCCTTCTTATACCTGGTAAGAAATCTTAAAAAAACCCCACCACGTCACGTGCAAAATCAGGCTTTCACGTGGATCTGGTGAACGTTAATGCATAAATGTTCACTTCCTAGCATAAGAGGGAATGTGACACGTGACGTGGGGGGTCTTGAACTTCAAATGATGACCATGTTGGTGCACTCTGGTGAACGTTAATGCATAAATGTTCACTTCCTAGCATAAGAGGGAATGTGACACGTGACGTGGGGGGTCTTGAACTTCAAATGATGACCATGCTGGTGCACTCTGGTGAACGTTAATGCATAAATGTTCACTTCCTAGCATAAGAGGGAATGTGACACGTGACGTGGGGGGTCTTGAACTTCAAATGATGACCATGTTGGTGCACTCTGGTGAACGTTAATGCATAAATGTTCACTTCCTAGCATAAGAGGGAATGTGACACGTGACGTGGGGGGTCTTGAACTTCAAATGATGACCATGTTGGTGCACTCTGGTGAACGTTAATGCATAAATGTTCACTTCCTAGCATAAGAGGGAATGTGACACGTGACGTGGGGGGTCTTGAACTTCAAATGATGACCATGTTGGTGCACTCTGGTAAACGTTAATGCATAAATGTTCACTTCCTAGCATAAGAGGGAATGTGACACGTGACGTGGGGGGTCTTGAACTTCAAATGATGACCATGTTGGTGCACTCTGGTGAACGTTAATGCATAAATGTTCACTTCCTAGCATAAGAGGGAATGTGACACGTGACGTGGGGGGTCTTGAACTTCAAATGATGACCATGTTGGTGCACTCTGGTGAACGTTAATGCATAAATGTTCACTTCCTAGCATAAGAGGGAATGTGACACGTGACGTGGGGGGTCTTGAACTTCAAATGATGACCATGTTGGTGCACTCTGGTAAACGTTAATGCATAAATGTTCACTTCCTAGCATAAGAGGGAATGTGACACGTGACGTGGGGGGTCTTGAACTTCAAATGATGACCATGTTGGTGCACTCTGGTGAACGTTAATGCATAAATGTTCACTTCCTAGCATAAGAGGGAATGTGACACGTGACGTGGGGGGTCTTGAACTTCAAATGATGACCATGTTGGTGCACTCTGGTGAACGTTAATGCATAAATGTTCACTTCCTAGCATAAGAGGGAATGTGACACGTGACGTGGGGGGTCTTGAACTTCAAATGATGACCATGTTGGTGCACTCTGGTGAACGTTAATGCATAAATGTTCACTTCCTAGCATAAGAGGGAATGTGACACGTGACGTGGGGGGTCTTGAACTTCAAATGATGACCATGTTGGTGCACTCTGGTGAACGTTAATGCATAAATGTTCACTTCCTAGCATAAGAGGGAATGTGACACGTGACGTGGGGGGTCTTGAACTTCAAATGATGACCATGTTGTGACACGTGACGTGGGGGGTGCACATGCTGGTGCACTCTGGTGAACGTTAATGCATAAATGTTCACTTCCTAGCATAAGAGGGAATGTGACACGTGACGTGGGGGGTCTTGAACTTCAAATGATGACCATGTTGGTGCACTCTGGTGAACGTTAATGCATAAATGTTCACTTCCTAGCATAAGAGGGAATGTGACACGTGACGTGGGGGGTCTTGAACTTCAAATGATGACCATGTTGGTGCACTCTGGTGAACGTTAATGCATAAATGTTCACTTCCTAGCATAAGAGGGAATGTGACACGTGACGTGGGGGGTCTTGAACTTCAAATGATGACCATGTTGGTGCACTCTGGTGAACGTTAATGCATAAATGTTCACTTCCTCACGCTCGCTAATCAGCGTAATTAAATAATTTCTACACTCAGTCGGCAAAACTGATTTCACTTTGCTTCCATATTTCGGAATCTCTCCCTCTTTGCATATTTCTTTTTTTTTATATAAGGACGGCACTATGATAGGTCAGTGGATAGAGAGAATACGAATACGAATACGGAATACGAATGCTTTATTTCAATGAGGGGAATTGGATAAGCTGAGACAGCTTTTACTAACAACCATCGCCTCTCAGGCAAACACATCAGAATGAAATATCAAATCCAAAAATCAAAAAAAATCATAAACGATAACAAAACAAGTGGCAACGGATAATGCATTTATGTTATTTGAGAGACGTAGAGAGAGAGAGGGAGGAAGGAGGAGAGAGAGAGAGAGAGAGAGGAGTAGAGAGCGCAGAGGAGAGTAGGGGGAGAGGGAGAAGAGACTAGCACGTGCGCAGCCTCTGTTCGAGATCATGAAGGATAGATACGAAAAATAGAGAGACAAGCTGGTCAAATCAATAGGGAGAAATTCCCGAAGCTACAGGGTAATAGAAATGAAGATTTCATAAGTTATTAATTAACACGAAAATCGTGCAAAACCCCTGTCACCGTGATTCCCACTAGTCACACGTACACCCACACGCGTAGCTACCCACACACACATCACACACCGCTACACATTCACACACACAAAAACACAATACCCACACCACACAAGTACACTACACAGTCCCACACACGACAGCACACAGCAAGCAACCCACACAGACGGACACAACAACAATCACTACACACAGCACCAACAAAAAAAAAACAACTACACAGGGCACCACACACACACACCCGCACACACCACACATCACACACACACATCACATCACAGACACGTCATAACACAAGTCACACCACAGCACCAACTACAGTAACACACAACACACTACACACAGCACCGGGCAGGCGACACAGGCACAGCCCCACTTAAGACTACACACTAAACACACACATCATAATCTACAAAATCCACTGAGAAAAAGGAGAGAAAAAACAAAAACAAAACAAGATGGCTCAGCCATATGAACCGTGCTCCCTGTTGTTGATGAAAAAACTCCCAAGGGATATAACTCTTGGGTCATTGAGATTTTTTTGTTTTAAAAAGAAATCCCCGAATCGGCGTCGCAACGCTGAGTTGTGAAATGTGTTACCACAAAAATGATTAGGTGACACTTTTGTACCTGATCTTGATTAAAATCCATCCCCCCGAAGACGGAGTATGGCTGCCGGTAATGTTACGAGGGCGGAGTTAGCTAACAAGGAACAAGGGGACAGCGTATGCACACACGTCATGAGCGATAGCTGCAACAATCAACAGCAACAACAACAACAACAACATCCGACGTCTTTTGTCATATTCACGTCCGATTCGACTGGGGACTACGTTGATATGGCTTGCTGTTTTGTTTTTGTAAATTTACCACCACGGGCCACAACTTGCGGCGGAACCACAGTTTTGTTAAGATCGGTTCAGTGTCGTTCAGGGTGCTATGAAGTGGAACATGTTTTGGTCACATACGGACGCACAGATGCAACACTCAGACATACACAGGCACAAACACGCGCGCGCGCACGCGCACACACACATATGCCGCGCACGCGCACTCGCACACGCAATACATGCATACACAACAGACGACAGACACACAGGACAAACAGACACACAAGACACAAGCACCCACGGTGCGCGCGCACTAAGAGACGACGTAGCAAGCACACACTACACTATACACTAGTCAGACAGTATACCCACAGGCACACATACCACACGCGCGCGCGCACACCACGCACACGCACACACACCACACACACACACACACAGTCACAGACAGACAGACAGACACACCAAACAACACACAACCACACACACACACAACTACCACCACACCCAGAGCGACACGCGCGCGCCGCGCACGCACAGTACACACACACACCCACACATCATTTGGCACCACACACACACACCACACACACACACCACACCCACACATCACACACACAGAAACCGACAGACCCTCGTCTCCTTCCAATGTCTCCTTCTCTTACTCACTGGGAGTAGTTGACGACGGGGTAAAAAGCGCATGGGACGGTAAGAAGCCACTCCCAATTATCTCATCAAATTGAAGCAAATTTCAGTCTCTTTTGCCCTTAGGACGAGCGTTACTGTCTATCATTCGTCTCATGGGTCAAATTTGACTGAAGTTTTCTTATTTCATGAGATAATTGGGGTGGGCTTCTACCCCCCGAGGTCTTTTTACACCGTCTTCCCCTACCCGCCCCGCGCAGTCCTCACTAAACTTGTGCATCCAACACAACAACAATGTGAGAGACTTCAATCTGACAGGAAATAAGTTAGTTTCCCTTTCCCGGGAACTGGAGTCGCGTCACTCTCGTGTTGGAGTCTGGAGCATTCCCTATATACGCACACTGCAACGATGATCTTTTTGAAAAATACAAAAAAGGTTGAAGAAGAGACACTTACGATATCCATTTCCTGATGAAGTTTTTGAAAAGACATCGAGACCGCACGTATTCATTCTTAAACTGTGGAGGCAAAAAGTTGACGCTTTGTTGTATTGGCTGTATCATTATCTTCTTCCTCTCTGTTTACTGTCATAGTGTACTTTTAGTCCCCGAGCGAAGTTGGGGAACTATGGTTTTTCTGTCTGGTCGTCCTGTCCGTCCGGGCGGTGCCTCGTCCGGCTATTCGTCCGTTTTCCTCAAAACTATTTAGTCTATCATCATCAAATTTGTATCACTAGTTTGCCAGATGCAATCTCTCCTGATGTATTTAGTTTTACAATTATCCGCTGTGCCTAGGCCTTTGTGTCACAGCCCGCCGTTTTTCTCCCAAAACTATTCAGTCTATCATCAGCGAATTTGGTAGACTAGTTTGCCAGATGCAGCTTCCACTGATGTATTTAGTTTTACATTACCCCTGTGCCCTAGGGCTTTTTGTTCACATGCCCGCTATGTCCCTTCTTGTCCGCCGCCATCCGTCCGTGCGTGCGTACTGTTTTCCAGTCTCATGGTCTCCCGCGTGGTGTCACACACATTCCTATTTCGGATAGCTCGGCGATGCTGCCTGGGACTTGCAGATGATCTGCGTTGTACTTTCTTGTTGTTTGTTTTTTGCTGTCCTCTGTCTGGGCCGAGTGGCGTGCTACCACAAGCGCTCATTTCGAGTCCCCATCGCAGCAAGCCACACCTCCGCACGTCAGTCGCGAGATCCAGAGACCAGCGTCCAAGAGGAGCGAATCTAAGTTACTCCGGCAGAGGCAAGGCAAGGCAAGGCAGGCAAGGCAAATGATTTATTTCACACCCACTTGGGGCACAGACATAAAAAGAAGCACACACAGAAACATTCAAATTTCAAATGTAGTGATGTCCTAACGTGTTTAAAAGCAAACGATTGACAACTTGAAAACATATAGACGTGCAAATAGATATGCACAGTGAATGGCTGGTTTTGCACAATACACATTACCGGAAAGAGCACGTATATGATTACAAAAAATTGTTTAATTCTTGTTAAGAGCTTCCTATATTTTTGAACCAAACCAAGTATGAATTTGTACGCGTTTGGCCGAACAAAATATATCGAGAAACATATCGCCCTTCTTATTCAAACCTCAAAGAAGGGCAACAACAAATTAATGAATTCATCTGCTATATCATGCGCGTCACATTGTTCGCAAATCCTTTACTCGTCTAGGTGTATCAAATAGCGTAGCTTGCGTAGTCAGCACCACCGAAGGGACACTGCACTGTTGGCTGAACTTATCTGTTAACTTGTGTTAGTTGTTGGTTTGTAATAGCGGAGTCCACACAGCGTTGGGTCACTTCTTTGCTACATGCTCTGTGGTTTACCCCGACTCGTTCAGATACCCTTATCCGACTTTCTGTCGGATCCTCTTTTATCCAATTTTTAGTGAAATTTGTTCTTTTAACATGTTGGGGCCTTTTCTTTCATAATCATCACCAAAGAACTGTCTACAATGGTGATGACCTTTAGATACTCAGATATGTTTTCCTTTCCTTTTCTTTTTATTTGATGCATAGGCTTCATTGTGTTATATTATTACATTTCATTGGACTATATGCTACATCAAACATAGATTTGAGAGGTTCAAGGTTACACCCTTCAGAAGAAATGGAAAAAGGAAATGGGGAGAAATGTAATCCGCATGCTACGAGTTTTTTGCTTATTCAAAACCAACATAAATCTCCACCAGGATAGTCTGGCGCACAGGCCTCATCAGACTGCGAACTCTGGAAATCAGGATGCTGAAACAGAAACGAAGATCAGATCTGCAATCAGATGGTTTGCTCGTGCTCTCTAGGCGCGAGACTTGAGAACAGACAGAAGATCGGAGCAGACTGAGGGGATGTGAGGGACGTGCCCTCGACACATCCATTAGAATCCCACTGAACTCACCACAGGCTGTCATCAGGCGTACGGGCACCAAGGCATCAGTGAGGAGGTGAAGCAAGGAAGCACGTCACCAACAGAGTAGGTCAGCAGGCGTACGGGCGTCAAGGCGTCACTGAGGAATAGCTAAAGGAACAGCACGTCCCACAGAGAGTTCGCAGCGTCGGGCTCCAAAGGCATCATGAGGAGGTGAAGCAAAAGGGAACAGCACGTTCCACCAACAAGAGGTCCAGCGTACGGGCGTCAAAGGCTCACTAGGAAGGTGAAGCAAAGGAACAGCACGTCCCCAACAGAGAGGTCAACAGGCGTACGGCCGTCAAAGGCATCACTGGGAGTGAGCGAGCGGAACAGCACGGTTCCCAATCAAGAGGTCAACGCGTACGGGCGTCAAGGCATCCACTGAGGAGGTTAAGCAAGCGCTTGGATGTGGCTGGGCCTCTCTTGAGGTTGAAGGCAAGACCACATCCGCACATTGCGCTGGAGGGCTCCACCCGGAAGCGCAACGGGCAGACACTTTGTGCACACTGGAGGAGAAGACTGTGGGGGAGGGAGATGAGTCATCGGGGAAAACATGGAACGAGCATGCTGGCTGCCAGGACGTCACGGTTTTTGGATGACCTTTGTTTGCGCGTCATGCCACACTTGGAGCGAAGATGATTAAGTTAGCAGTAAGAGGATGATTAATCAATCATCAATCAATCTCATGAATCAATCATATTTTTTATTGTCCATTTTTACAGGGAAATTCTTTCTTTCTGCAGCGATAAAACAATCAACAAAACAACACATACAGAGACATAGTACTAGAAAATACAACAATAAATATGCACATATTTTAAACTCCGGCGCTCCAGTACGTTATTTTTTCACACACACACACAATAGCCACACACACCTACTCTCTATATATATGGCGTCTAAGGATCTGAGGGGGACCGCTAAAAACTCGAGTACCGCTTAAATTTCGGTTTTCGCTCAGCGCGCGCGCGCGCACACACACCAACGCGCGCCCACCTCACGCGCGCGCGCGCAGCACACCCATCAACACCACGCACGCACACGCACGCACACGCCACCGCACACACCCACACACCCACACACACGCCCACACATCACCTGCAAATACAACAACACAACGTGAACAATTTGGTTTCAAGATATATGCGGAGCTGAGTTCCAATGATTATTTTGTGGGGGGCAGAGAAGGGGGAGTGACATTTTTTTGTTATCACTTCGGACACTAGCGCCACATATTCTACACAGAAACAGAGAGTCCGGTCAGGTTTCGTTTCTTCGGAATTGCTTGTCACTAAGTAGAATATGGGTTGGCGACTGGTTCATGGATTTGAAATATCTTCTTCTCTTCTTCTTCTTGTTTGTTGCGTGTGTGTTTGTTCTTTAGTTTAACGATGTTCACGCCGTAAAAGTGTATGACCCGCCCACAACAAAAGGTGTGTGGTAAATTATTGAAGCCTGACATCAATATCTATTGCAGTGAGAGTGTGTTTTAGTGCGTGGATGGTCTTATTACTTTATGTGTTTTCCTACACTCTTATTCATACCGATCTAACTTGAGTGCATATCGAGTTATTACATAACAGATATATAGATGGGGGGAGGGGGGACTACAGTACATTTCAACTGACTTTGTCACATGAATAGTTAACAAGTTGTGTTATTCATTTCTATTGTGCTAACAGACAAAATAATACTAACACATTTACACCACATTAATTATACTCAAACACAAATACCAACAGGACTATTGCATGGTTTCTGAAAAACATGTGTGTGTGTTGTGTCGCGCGGCGCTCGTGCTGCGTGCTTGCGTGCGTGCGTGCGTGCGTGCGTGCTGGTGCGTGTGTCGTGCGTTCGTGCGTGCGTGCGTGCGTGTGTGTGTGTGTGTGTGCGCGCGTGTCGTGTGCGTGCAGTGCTCTTGCCTCTGCACCGAAATGTGTGTGTTGCGCGTGCGTGCCGTACTTGCGCGCACACGTTGTTTTGCTGCAAGCAGCGGGGGGGGAGGGGGAAGATTAGTCATAAAGGTCTATGTACACGTTACATTTATTTCTCTATTTCCCATGGCAATACAGTGTTAGTCACTCATAATATGAACTTACAACTCACTATTTTGCCATGGGAATATGATATTTTGTTTCGTGTCAAGACTAGACATCAAAGGGTCCCCTGACGGAATTGTTTTTCAAGAAACACGCGGATCACCAGACACCCCTGTTACAGCGGTCGCAAACCTCATTTGCTCTGGTTTCCTATATCAAACCGTCAAAAAATCGGCGATCCTTCTTGGCGGAGGTTGCTGGAGGGTCAATCCGTTCACCCGAAGAGAAGCCACGTGCCTTCTCTTTTTAATGACGCGCCTGAGAGTTTACAATCGTTTGCACGAAATGTGTCTTAATGCAACAGCCTTCTTCTTATAGTGGTTAAAAAAAAAAATGTATCATTTTCCTAAGAAGGATTCGCTCACCAAATATTAATGAAATAGGCTTCACTTTGTTTTTTTAATGCACTACCAAACAAAACACAATCGCTTAAGAGTGACCTCCACCCCCCCCAGCCAATGGATCCTCCTCCGGCAATCTCCGCCAAGGAGGATCGCCGTTTTGACGGTTTAATTTATAGGAACCATAGCAAGTGGTGTTCCGATTCCTTGAACAGGCATGTCTTTCGGTGATCTTCGACGTGTGTTCTTGCAAAAAAACCTCTCGCGTCAGGGTCCACCTTTAGGTCCTCAAGCTGTCTGGGTCAGTGTTCGGTAACTTTATTATTGCTGTGTTTGTTAGCCTAGTGTTTCCCCCTCAGGCGTTGAATAATACTAATGCACTTCTTATTCTGATGAACCACGTGATGGTTGTTATCGCCTGCGCCCCACTGGTTCAAGTCAAGTCAAAGTCAAAGTTAATGTTTTTTTGGATGAACCTTGATAACACAATAAATGTTGATGCTTTGTTTTCCCCCATTTAATCTCCAGAACCAATCATATAGTAAAGACCGTGTCCGTGTGTCTGTCTGTCTGTCTGTACGGAAAGACAAAACGGCTTATAACTCCCGCCTTTTATCTACCGATCGCGTCAAATTTGCTGTGACCCTACGGGCGATTGCACGCAACCGATGCGGCCGTGTCATTTGGCGCGTTCGAAATGCGCGATATAAACAGAGCAAACAAAACAAGAAGGAATTTGCAGTACAAAGAACAAAGTGTAATCAGTGTGTGTGTGTGTGTGTGTGTGTGCGTGTCGCGTGCGTGCGTGCGCGTGCGTGCGCGTGCTTGCGCGTGCGTGCGCGTGCGTGCGCGGGCGTGCGCCGTGCGTTCGTGCGTGTCGTGTGTGTTGTGTGTGCTGTGCGTGGTGGTGTGGTGCGCGCGTGCGTGCGCTGTGCGTGCGTGGGTGTGTGTGTGTGTGTGTGTGTGTGTGTGCATGCGTGCGTGAGTGTGTAGATGTGTGTGCTGTGCGGTGTTGTGTGTGGTGTGCGTGCATACGGTGGCGTGTGTGTATTTGGTATTTGGTATTTCGTACTTTATAGTCATCAAGAGGCGTTCTCTGTGAAATACTGCTTTGCTCGCCACCTGGAGAGCGCGTCGCAGCAGAGGCGCACCACCATTTTTTAAAATTTATATGCGATTTTTTTGTGTGTGCGGATGAGGAAAGGAAGGGTGGGTGTAGATTTTTGACCAATGACACGTTTCGTTGCAATGGTTTAGCGTTGCTAAGTGCCATGGGCACCGGACCTCGATTTATCGTCTCATCCGAAAGACTCGCCACGTTCGACCATACGGCCTAGTTGCCCAGTGATAATGAAATCCTCCCTTTACCCAGGGTTCGAACCCCGGGTTTATTTTATACGAGCGACGCGGGCGCGTTACTCTGGGCACTCTACGCAAGAGAAGTGTGTGTGGAGTGTGGTGCGCGTGCGCGTGCATGCGTGCGTGCGTGCGTGCGTGCGTGCGGTGCGCGCGAGCGCGCCGCGTATTTGTTATATGTGCTGCGTGTACGTGTCTTTGTTTTCCAAACTGGTTATTTTCTTCCTTTCCTCTATGATAAGAAAGAAGAAGAGAAGAGTAAGAAAAGAAGATAGAAGAAGAAGAGAATAGAAGAAGAAGAAGAAGAAGCCGTGATGGAGGAAGGAGAGGAGGAGGAGGAGGAGGCGGAGGAGAGGAGGAGGAGGAGAGACGAAAGAAGAAGAAGAAGGAAAAGGAGAGAAGTGGAGGGAGAGAGAAGAGGAAGAAGAAGAAGGAAGAAGAAGAAGAAGAAGAAAAGAAGAGAAGAAGAGGAAGGAAGAAGAAGAAGGGGGGATGGGGAGAGAAGAGGAAGAAGAAGAGAAAAGAAGAAGAAGACGAAAAGAAGAAGAAAAAAAGAAAGAGAAGAGAAGAAGAAGAAGAAGGAGGATAGAGGAGGGGAGGAGAGAGGAGGAGAAAGAGAGAGAAGGGAAAGAGAAGAAGGGGAGGGGGAGAGAGGAGAGACGAAGAACAAAAGAGAGAAGAAGAAAGAAAGAGAGAAGAAGAGAGAAGAAGAGAAGAAGAAGAAAGGTACAACCGACGACTTAAAACCCACCAGATCACGCGTCAATCACGTGTTTCACGATTTTCCCCCTCTTAGCTGGTAGAATTGTTTTTTGACCAGGTTTGACTCCCATACAAATGCCCCCCAATCAAACGAAACATCTTGTAAGAGGCGAGGCCTCAATCTGAGTTGGGGGCATTTGATGGGGGAAAAACCAGGGCGTAGGCGTGTGTCAGTGTGCCTTTAGAACAGATCGTTCCGGTTGCTTGTGGGTTAAGAACCGACGTCCCACGTGTCAAAATCACGCACGGTTTTCACGTGTTTCCTCTTATAGCTGGTAAGAATCTTCAGAAATATCCAAGCATAAGAGGGAATGTACGACGTGACGTGGGGGGTCTTTAACACCACAGCTACTTCTGCCACCCACGCCACTTTATTTTTTGACTCAAACATTAATTTTACGTTAACATAAACGGAACTGAAAAACATCAAACCGAACACTTACATGCTTCTTGACATTTCTAATGGTTTCTAGTTAAAACGTTAACTTTTGTTTGTTTTCCCACGCAAAGGTATCCTTGTCCAAATTAAAAGTAATCACTTAGGTGATTTTTGTTTTTCCTCGCTTGACATTTTCCTTTCATTCTGCGGAGCTAAAACAAGGATTTCATTCTTTTAACAAAGAACAACCCGACCCACCATATTCAATTTACCACACAAAAAATTTTTAGAATCACTTTCATTGTCTTAAGAATGTTCCTATGGGAAAAAATGATGACATCGCTTGGACTTTACCAAACAACTTTAGTTCGGTTTCAGTTTAAAGGGCACCCTGACTGATGGTTTTTTGCAAGACACACTTCAGATCAGCAGAGAAAACTCCTTTTACCGAGATCGACTAACACTCACTTTCTCTGGTTTCCCAGAATCGAGCCGTCAAAAGTCGATGTCCTCCTTGGGCGGATGTGCTGGAGTCAAATTCTTTTCACCCAAAGAGAAGGCGTGTGCCGTCTCTTTTTTAATGGCCGCTTGAGTTTAGACCAAATCGTTTGCACAGAATGTTTGCAATACAAGCCTTTTTTTTAATCTTTTTTAAAAAATTGTATACAGTTTATCTAAAGGTGTTTCGCTCACAAACAAAGGAAATAGCTCCTTTTTTTTACTGCACTACAAAAAAAGAAAACCTTCAACCACAATGAATTACCTCCACCCACCCCATCCAAAATGGCTAACTCTCTCCGGCATCTCAGCCAAGGAGGAATCGCTGTTTGGACGGCTTGGTTTTGGGGAACCAGAGCCAGAGTGAGTGTTGCGATCTCTGTAAAGGCTGTCTTTCTGGTGATCTTGACGTGTTTTTTGCAAAAACTCATCCATCAGGGTGCCACTTTAAGAAAGTTGTCTAGCATTTTATTCCCTTGAATCTAGTCTCCGTTTGTTGTTTTTTTACACTAAAAGAGTGTTTATTACATTCAAACCCCGCTTTTTGAGAACGCAAATTGAAAATTGAAGCTTTTACATTTTGAATCCCAGAAAGAGGTTATAGTTGTGAGAAGTGGTGGTGGGGGGGTGGGGGGTATTTTTGTCGGTTTTGCAGTTTTTTGTCGCTGACGTCCTAGTTAAAAACAAACGAGCATGGCGACGCTATATAATGTTCTTTATGCCATTTATGCTTAAATATTAATTATGTTTGTGTTATATGTGGTGTTATATTTTTATTTTGAAAATGCCTACATAGTGCATTAAATTGATTAAGGCGTGCTAAATGTCTAATAATAATAACTAATAAAATAATAATAAAAAATAATAAAATAATTTTCTTTATTAATAATAATAACTAGATGGCTTATTCAAAGAATGAAATAGTGAGGCCAAGAGAGGAGATGACGAAATTGAACAAAGGGTAATTTACTCATCTTTTTCTAATTAACTCCCCTCCACCGAAGTTGATTACGATACCAATCATCTAGCATTGCGTGGTGTCAGAGCCAAAGTGAGACAAAGCAAGCATCATTCTTAAAAAAGAATGTTGCGAGCTTGGCACACTCTTTTTTTAAGAATGATGATTTGTTTGTTTCACTTTGGTTCTGACCCACGCGTTGCTAGATGATTGGTATGTATCGGAATAAACTTTGGTGGAGGGGATTTAATTTTAGAAAAAGAGAGTAATTACCCTTTGTTCAATTAGAATGCTTATGTTTGCCTTTAAGACAAACATGACAGGATTCTCCCCTCCATCAACTATCTTTACATAATCCTTCAATCAATTACCTCAGCCTTCTGTTTTTTTCGTCATTCGATTCTCTAACTCTCTCTCTCTTCTCTCTCTCAATGTTGTCTTCTCCTCTCTTCTCTCATCTCATCTATCTCTTCTCGCTTCTCTCTCTCTCTCTCTGGCGATATTGTTGTGGCCTACCGCAATGTCATAAGCTAATATACGTCACAACTTACCTCAAGACAGCAATGACGTCAGTGTCACTTTGCGTCACTGTAAGAAACTCTCTCTCCACCCCCTCTCTCCCCCGCCCCCCCTCTCTCTCTCTCCCCTCTCTCTCTCTCTTGGTTTTTTCTCTCTGTGTCTCTGTCTCTGTCTCTATCATTTTCTCTCTCTTCTCTCTGTGTGTCTCTGTCTCTCTGGAAACAAAGTTGTTAAAGATGGAAAATATCAATCCACACTGTCAAAGGGTTTTCGCGCAATTAAACTGAAAATTTGCCCAAATTCCGCAATTTTCGGACATTCTTCCGGTTGATACTTCCGGTTTCATTTGACATAGAAAGTGTTGCTATGCTACTTTTAGTAAAATACTGAAAATATGAACACAATACGTGTAGCCATTCTCAAGTTATTAAAGATTTAAATTTTGGCCATTTTCGGCGAAATTTCCGCATAAGTATAGTGTCCTTCAAATATTCTGCAAATTTCAGCGGAATCGGTTCACAAATTAAAAAATTACTATTTTTTTTTTTTAACATATGGGAAAACAGTGAAAGTGACACAAACCAAATTTATACATAAATTTGAATAACTCACCCGAAAACTAATTTAACTATAATAAACATTATCAACAAACTTCCTTTTCGGACCTGGGCTTCCATTACCCAGTAGTTAGTTTTGTGACGTCTCTTTCGGTTTTGGCTATTCCGTGAACCAAAGAAAAGCTGCAG
Source organism: Phymorhynchus buccinoides (assembly GCA_017654935.2). Lineage (NCBI taxonomy): Eukaryota > Metazoa > Mollusca > Gastropoda > Neogastropoda > Raphitomidae > Phymorhynchus > Phymorhynchus buccinoides. The sequence continues at coordinate 23,408,606 of CM065712.1, read as the reverse complement.
GTTCCTAGCTGGAGCACTTTCGGTTCGGTTTTATATAACGGAATGTTGGAAATCTATTTTTAAAGTACATTCTAAATATATGAACGAATTCCATTTAGCCGTTTTCGAAATAATTATTCAAGATTGAAATTTCGCCGATTTTCGCGCGTTTTTTCGCCCATATGTTTGCCGAAAATTCGTCGAAATCATTTAATATTTGACATTTTACATAACCATAAGGCCCTGCAACCTTTATGAAAATTTCAGCCAAATCGGACCAAAAAAAGAAAAGAAAAAAAAGATTTTTTATTTTTATGAATTGCAGTCGTATTCTCCCTAAAAGGGAGAATCCTAATAATAATAATAATAATAAAATAATAATAATATTATAAAAAAGATATAATAACAATTAATGCAAGCGTATGCTTTTATTTCAAATCTTGAGAGAGAGAGAGAGAGATGGGGGGGGGGGGAGAGAGGGGGGGGGGAGGGGGGTGGGTGGGGGGGGGGGGGGGGGGGGGGTGAGGGGGAGAGGTGGGGGGAGAGGAGAGAGGGGGAGAGGGATGATGAGGAAGGGAGATCGAGAGGAGGGGAGGGGAGAGAGAGAGAGGGGTGACGTTTAGTGGGGGGATCGGAGGGCAGGACGGGGGGGCGAGAGAGAGACATGAGAGGAGTGGGGGGGGGGGGGGGGAGAGTGTGAGAGGGGGGGGGGGGGAGAGATTGAGAGAGATAGAGAGACAGAGAGTGTGTGTGTGATGCGCGCGCGCGTGCACAGTTACGAGGAGCGGGGGGGAAGGCAGAAGGGTGAATGTAAAAAACAGAAATGCGTAGGAAGTATCTACGGAGACAGAAAGAAACTGACAAGGAGTTAATTGCTTTCTGGTACAAAAACCCATAGGCCCTATAACAAAAACACAAACGTAAAACAAACAACACACAAACACAAAACAAAACACACAAACAAACAAACAAAACAAACACACAAACAAACAAACACACAAACAAACAAACAAAAAACACACAACAAAGAAACACACAAACAAACAAACACACACAAACAAAAAAAACCAAACACACAAACACACAAACAAACAAACAAACAAACAAACAAAACAACACAAACACAAAAACAAAACAAACACACAAACAAACAAACAAACAAACAAACAAAACAACAAAACAAACAAACAAACAAACAAACAAAACAAACTGAACAAACAAACAAACAAACAAAAAAACAACAAACAAACAAAACAAAAAAAACAAACAAACAAACAAAACAAACAAAACAAACACACACACACACACACACACACACACACACACACACACACACCACAACACACAAACAAACAACAAACAAACACACAAACACAAAAACAAACAACAAACAAACAAACAACCACAACACACAACAAACACACACACAAACAAACAAACAAACAAACAAACAAACAAACAAACAAAACAAACCAAACAAACCAAACAACACAAACAAACAACACAACAAACAAACAAACAAACAAACAAAAACAAACAAACAAACACACAACAAACAACAAACAAACAAACAAACAACACAAACAAAACAAAACAAACAACAACAAACAACACAACACAACACAAAACACACAAACCACACACACACACACCACACACACACACACACACACACACACACACACACACACACACACACACACACCCCACACACAAACAAACAAACAAACAAACAAAACAAACAACAACAAACAAACACAAACAAACACCAAACAAACCACACAAAAAAAAACACAAAACAACACAAAAAACACACAAACACAAAAAAACAAACAAACAAAACAAACAAACAAACAAACAAACAAAACAAAAAAACAAAAAACAAAAAAACGAAAAAAAAACAAACAAACAAACAACAAACAAACACACAAACAAAGAAAAACCAAACAAACCAACACAAAACAAAAAGCACACACACAGCACCAAACAACACACACACACACACACACACAAACACACACAACACACACACACACACACAACAACACACAAAACAACACAAAAACAAACAAACAAACAAACAAACAAACAAACAAACAAACAAACACACACACACACAAAAAAACAAACAAACAAACAACCCACACAAACACACAAACAAACAAACAAACAAACAAACAAAAAAACACACAAACACAACAAACAAAACAAACAAACAAACAAACAAACACAACAAACAAACAAACACACAAAACACAAACAAAACAAACAACAACACAAACAACAAAAAAACAAAAAAAAAAAAAACAACAAAAAAAAAAAAAAAAAAAAAAACACAAAAACAAACAACAAACAAACAAACACAACACGCACAAACAAACAAACACACAAACAAACACAAACAAACAAACAAAAAAAAACACACACAAACAACAAACAAAACAAACAAACAAACAACCACACACACCAAACAAACAAACACACAACAAAAAACACAAACAAACACAAAAACAAACAAACACACAAACAAAAAAAAAAAAAACAAACAAACACAAAAAACACAAACAACAACAACACACAAAAAAACAAACACACAAACACACACACACAAACAAACACAACACACAACACAACAACACAAACAACAAAACAAACACACAAAAAAAAAACAAACACACAACAACAAACAAACAAACAAACAAAAACAAAAAAAAAAAAAAAAAAACAAAACAAACAAAAAAAACAAAAAAAAACAAACAAACAAAAACAAACACACACACAAAAAACAACACAAACAAAAAACAAACAAACACAAAAAAAACAAAAAAACAAACAAAAACAAACAAACACAAAAACAAACAAACAAACAAACAAACAAACAAACAAACAAACAAACAACAAACACACAACAAACACAAACAACACAAACACACACAAACAAACAAAAAAAAACAACAAACAAAAACAAAAAAACAAAAACAAAAAAAACACAAAAACACACAAACACAACAACACAAACAAAAACAACAAAAACAAAAAACACAAAAACAAAAAAACACAACACACACACACACAAAACAAACAAAACAAAAAAACACACACAACAAACAAACAAAAACAAAACAACAAAACAAACAAACAAACAAACAAACACACAAAAAAAACAAACAAACAAACAAAAAACAAACAACACAAAAAAAAACAAAAAACAAACACACAAACAAACAAACAAACAACAACACACACAAACAAACAAACACACAAACAAAAAAAACAAACAACAAACAAACACAAAAAAAACAAAACAAACAAACACAACAAACAAACAAACAAACAACACACAAACAAACAAACAAACACACAAACAAACAAACAAACACACAAAGTACAGAAACTCAAACTGTTTTCGTCAGGTTTCAAAACGTTTTCAACAAACAATCGGAAATCAAACCGTTTCAAGTAGGGTAAGACGGGGTAAAAAGCCCATTATTATTATTATTATTATTATTATTATATATTATTATTATTATTATTATTATTATTAATTTATTATTATTATTATATTATTATTATTATTATTATTATTATTATTATTATCATTATTATTATTATTATTAGTATTCCTTTACAAGCCAAAATTAATACCTCCGTGGGCCGACAAAATTAATACTGACAATCTCCTAGTTCCGTCGCGTCTATCGTCAGGAGTGGCGTCTGCGACGTATAATTCCAGATCCAGAATCTCACGCGGTCAAACGGTTGTGCCCCCGTCTCTTTCCCGTGTCACGCTCGCTGAGCCCCCATCTCTATATGTCTCCGTATCTCTATATGGCCCCGTCTCTATGTGTGCCAGTCTCTATGTGTCATCATCATTGTGCCCCCGTCTCTATATGTTTTCCATGCATCTATATGACCCCGTCTCTATGTGTCACCTTCATTGTGCCCCCGTCTCTATATGTCTCCGTGTCTCTATGTGACCCCGTCTCTGTGTGTCACCTTCAATTGTGCCCCCATCTCTATATGTCTTCCATGAATCTATGTGACCCCGTCTCTATGTGTCACCCTCATTGTGCCCCAGTCTCTATATGTCTCCGTGTCTCTATGTGACCCCGTCTCTATGTGTCACCATCGTTGTGTCCCCGTCTCTATATGTCTCCGTGTCTCTATGTGACCCCGTCTCTATGTGTCACCTTCATTGTGCCCCCATCTCTATATGTCTTCCATGAATCTATGTGACCCCGTCTCTATGTGTCACCCTCATTGTGCCCCAGTCTCTATATGTCTCCGTGTCTCTATGTGACCCCGTCTTTATGTGTCACCCTCATTGTGCCCCAGTCTCTATATGTCTCCGTGTTTCTATATGACCCCGTCTCTATGCGTGCCCGTCTCTATGTGTCACCTTAATTGTGACCCCGTCTCTATATGTGTCTATATCTATATGACCCCGTCTCTATGTGCCACCCTCGTTGTGCCCCCATCTCTATATGTATTCGTGCCTCTATATGGCCCCGTCTCTATGTGTGTCCGTCTCTATGTGTCATCCTCATTGTGCCCCCGTCTCTATATGTTTTATATGTCTCTATATGACCCCGTCTCTATGTGTGCCGTCTCTATGTGTCATCCTCATTGTGTCCCCGTCTCTATGTGTCACCCTCATTGTGTCCCCGTCTCTATGCGTCACCCTCATTGTGTCCCCGTCTCTATGCGTCACCCTCATTGTGTCCCCGTCTCTATGCGTCACCCTCATTGTGTCCCCGTCTCTATGCGTCACCCTCATTGTGTCCCCGTCTCTATGTGTCATCCTCATTGTGTCCCCGTCTCTATGCGTCACCCTCATTGTGTCCCCGTCTCTATGTGTCATCCTCATTGTGTCCCCGTCTCTATGTGTCATCCTCATTGTGTCCCCGAATCTAAGCGTCACCCTCATTGTGTCCCCGTCTCTATGTGTCACCCTCATTGTGTCCCCGTCTCTATGCGTCACCCTCATTGTGTCCCCGTCTCTATGTGTCATCCTCATTGTGTCCCCGAATCTAAGCGTCACCCTCATTGTGTCCCCCGTCTCTATGCGTCACCCTCATTGTGTCCCCGTCTCTATGCGTCACCCTCATTGTGTCCCCGTCTCTATGTGTCATCCTCATTGTGTCCCCGAATCTAAGCGTCACCCTCATTGTGTCCCCGTCTCTATGCGTCACCCTCATTGTGTCCCCGTCTCTATAATGTCACCCTCATTGTGTCCCCGTCTCTATGTGTCACCCTCATTGTGTCCCCGTCTCTAAGCGTCACCCTCATTGTGTCCCCGTCTCTATGTGTCACCCTCATTGTGTCCCCGTCTCTATGTGTCATCCTCATTGTGTCCCCGTCTCTAAAGCGTCACCCTCATTGTGTCCCCGTCTCTAAGCGTCACCCTCATTGTGTCCCCGTCTCTAAGCGTCACCCTCATTGTGTCCCCGTCTCTAAGCGTCACCCTCATTGTGTCCCCGTCTCTATGCGTCACCCTCATTGTGTCCCCGTCTCTATGCGTCACCCTCATTGTGTCCCCGTCTCTATGTGTCATCCTCATTGTGTCCCCGTCTCTATGTGTCATCCTCATTGTGTCCCCGTCTCTAAGCGTCACCCTCATTGTGTCCCCGTCTCTATGTGTCATCCTCATTGTGTCCCCGTCTCTAAGCGTCACCCTCATTGTGTCCCCGTCTCTAAGCGTCACCCTCATTGTGTCCCCGTCTCTAAGCGTCACCCTCATTGTGTCCCCGTCTCTAAGCGTCACCCTCATTGTGTCCCCGTCTCTATGCGTCACCCTCATTGTGTCCCCGTCTCTATGCGTCACCCTCATTGTGTCCCCGTCTCTATGCGTCACCCTCATTGTGACCCCGTCTCTAAGCGTCACCCTCGCTTTGTGACCCCGTCTCTAAGCGTCACCCTCGCTTTGACCCCGTCTCTAAGCGTCACCCTCGCTTTGACCCCGTCTCTAAGCGTCACCCTCGCTGTGACCCCGTCTCTAAGCGTCACCCTCATTGTGTCCCCGTCTCTATGTGTCACCCTCATTGTGTCCCCGTCTCTAAGCGTCACCCTCGCTGTGACCCCGTCTCTAAGCGTCACCCTCATTGTGTCCCCGTCTCTATGTGTCACCCTCATTGTGTCCCCGTCTCTATGCGTCACCCTCATTGTGTCCCCGTCTCTATGCGTCACCCCTCATTGTGTCCCCGTCTCTATGCGTCACCCTCATTGTGTCCCCGTCTCTATGTGTCACCCTCATTGTGACCCCGTCTCTAAGCGTCACCCTCGCTGTGACCCCGTCTCTAAGCGTCACCCTCATTGTGTCCCCGTCTCTATGCGTCACCCTCATTGTGTCCCCGTCTCTATGTGTCACCCTCATTGTGACCCCGTCTCTAAGCGTCACCCTCATTGTGACCCCGTCTCT
>CM065712.1:23378356-23386709 GCA_017654935.2 Phymorhynchus buccinoides | reverse complement strand
CTTTATACCACTTTGCTCTGGTTTCCCAGAAATCGAGCCGTCCAAAAAAGTCGATTCCCCCTGGCGGAGGTGCCTGCGGAATCAAAATTTTATTTAACCCAAAAGAGAGGTGTTTACCGTCTCGTTTTTTTGTGAATTGGCCGCCTGGGTTTCAGACCAAATGTTCGCAGCAGGTGAACTTTTCGCAATACAAGACCCTTTTTTTTCGTTTAACCAAAAAAAATGTATCAAGTTGATATAAAAGGAGTTTCGCTCACAAACAAAGAAATAGATCCTTTTTTTTTACTGCACTAACAATAAAAAGAAAACACTTCACCAACCACAATGAATTGACTCTTCACCCCACCCCATCCAAAATGGCCTACTCTCTCCGATAACTCAGCCAAGAGGAGGAATCGCTGTGTTGGAACGGCTTTGGTTTTTGGGGAAAACCCAGCAAGCAAATGTGAGTGTTGCGATTCTTTCTCTTGGCTGTTAAAGGGTGTTTCCTGATGATATGGACGTTGTTTTCTTTCAAAAAAAACTCATCACATAGGGTTGTGCCCCTTTTTTAAGAGGGTCTAAGCATGTTATTCCCTTGAATCGTCTCCGTTGTACACTAAAGAAGAGGGTGTTTATTAATTCAAACCGCTTTGAGAAAAGCCAAATTATTGGAAAATGAAAGCTTACATTCGTTGAAAAACCCAGAAATAAGGTTAGAGGTGAGATAGAAGGGCGGGGGTGTGGGGGGAGTGGGGGGGTTATCAGGGAGAGCAGGGATGAGGCTGGGCGGACCCGAGGGTTTTGGGTCAGATTTCGAGGGGGGGGGTTAAATTGTTGTCCAGGTGTTTTGGGTAGTTGGTTTTGCAGTCTTCTGCGCTGACGTCCTAGTTTTAAAAAAAACAAACCATGCGACGATTTATAAATTATTCTTTATGCCATTATGTAAAATAAGATGTGTTGTTATTTATTATATGTTTCTATTTTCATTATTTGAAAAAACGCGCTACATAGGGGCATTCATTGTTAGGCGTGTAAATGTTCTAATTAAGAATAATAATAATAATTTACCAAATAATTAAAATAATTGTTTAGAATAATAATAACTAGAGGCTTATGTTTGTTCTTTAAGACAAAACATGTACAGGGATTCCCCGCCATCAACTATCTTTACATCATCTGTCAATCAATTACCGCAGTTCTCGTTTTTCGGAATTCTAGTCTCTCCTCGCACCCCTCCCCCCCGCCCCCCATTACCCCCCCCCCCGCGCACGTCACTCTCTCTCTCCCTACTCACTCTTCTCTCTCTCTGCTCTTTCCATCTCTCCTTCTCTCTCTCTCTGGCGATATTTGTTGTGGCCTACCGACAATGTCATAAGCTAATATTACGTCACAACTTACATGCCCAAGACATCAATGGTAAGTCAGTGGCCCACTTTGCGTACTGTTTTTTGTAAGAACTCTCTCTCCACCCACCTCTCTCTCCCTCTCTCTCTTCCTCTTGGTTTTTTTTTGTCTATCTGGGTCTCTGGCTCTGTTACCTCTCTCATTTTTTACTCTCTTTCTCTCTGTGTCTCTGTCTCTCTTGGAAACCAAGTTGTTAAAGATGGAAAATATCAATCCACACCATGTCAAAGGGGGGTTTCGGTTTTTCGCGCAATTAATTAAATGAATTGGGAAAAAATTTGCCCAAAATTCCGCAATTTTCGGACATTCTTGGTGATACTTCCAGGTTTTCATTTGACATAGAAAATAGCTGTTGCTAGCTTACTTTTAGTAAAATACCTGAAAATATTGAACACAATCACGTGTAAGCATTCTCAATGTTATTATTAAAGATTTGTGAAATTTGGCCATTTTCGGGCGAAAAATTTCCGCATATAAGTTAAGTGTCCTTAAAAAAATTAATTCTGCAAATTTCAGAACGGAATCGGTTCACGTAAATTAAAAACAAAAAATTAGTATTTTTTTTTTTTTTTTTTTTTTAACATATGGGGGAAAACAGTGAAAGTGAACAAACCAAATTAATAAATTTGAAAACTCCCAAAACTATTTAACATATCAACAAACTCCTTTTCGGACTGGGCTTCCTAATACCCATTAGTCTAGTTTTGTGACGGCAATCGCGGTTTTGGATATTCCCAGTGAACCAAAGACAAAGAAAGCTGCAGGGTTCCTAGCTGGGAGTCATTTCCGAGTTCGGTTTTTTAACGGGAATGTGGGAAATCTATTTGTAAATACATTTATAAATATATGAACGAATTCCCTATTAGCCGTTTCGAAATAATTATTCAAGATGGAAATTTCGACGATTTTGCGTTTTTTTACGCCCATATGTTGCCGAAATGCGTCGAAATCATTTAATATTTGACATTTTACATAAACCATAAGGCCCTCCCCCCTCCCTGCAACCTTTATGAAAATTTCAGCCACATAGCGGGACCCAAAAAAAAGAAAAGAGAAAAAAAAGATATTTTTTTATTTTTATGAATGCAGTCGTATCTCCCTAAAGGGAGAATCTAAATAAATAATAAATATAATAAAATTATAAAGAAAAATAATAAACAATAATGCAAGCGTATGCTTTTATTTCAAATCTTGATGAGATGAGACGCGAGGGGGAGTGGGAGAGAGAGGGAGAGAGGGGGGCCGGAGAGAGAGAGCGGGGGAGTAGGACAGGAGAGATATGGGGGGGGGGAGAGAGGGAGGGACAGAGAAAAAGAGAGAAAGATAAAAAGAGAGAGAGACGAGACGGGGGGTGGGATGAGAGAGGTATGAATTAAAATGTACTGGCGAATTCTCTATGTGTGTCGTGTGTAATACTTCCGTAGTGGGCGTGTGTGCGTGTGGTGTGCGTTGTGGACTGTGCTACGTAGTGCAGTAAGTGCGTGTGTGTGTTCGTGTGTGAGTGAGTGTGCTATTTATGCCGAGATGCGCGCTTGGAGAGGTGGTGTGTTATTAATTGTTTGATCGGCGAAGCGCGTCCCGCGTGTTTGTCTCTTCTGTGCGCCCGCGCGTGCACAGTAGTTATATATATAACATAATGAATGTAAAAAAAAAACAGAAATGCGTAGGAAGTATCTATCGGAGCACAAAAGAACTGACAAGAGTAATTGCCTCTGGTACAAAGTAGGCCATTATAGCACACAAACAAACAAAAACCAAACAAAACACAAACAAAACAAACAAACAAAGCACACAAACAAACAATCACACAAACACCACAGAGTACAGCAACTCAAACTTTTTACGTAGAGTGTTCAAAACGTTTCAAAAACAATCGGGAAATCAAAACCTTTTCAAGTTAGGGTTTAAAGGACCTTCGGGTAAAAAGCCCATGGGCGCTCGGGTGGTAAGAAGCCCATGCCAATTATCTCAGGAAATGAAGCAAAATTTCAGTACATCGGCGCCATGCAGGGCACGAGGGTAATGCTAGCATTCCGGTCTCATGGGCAACATTGACTGAAATTCTCTTTATTTCATGAGCGATTTAATGGGCATGGGCTTCTTACCCGCACCATGCGGCCTTTTACCCCGTCCTTCCCCATATAATCGTTTGCTTTGTCCACACAAAAAAAATCACAAAAAATGAACCATTCCGCTATTTTATTAGGTTCTGCGAGGCCGGGGTTCACATTTAGACCGCGTAAGTCGTACGGAAAAAACCCTTAAATATAAGTGGAAGAAAAAGAAGGATAAAGTTTGTACGGTTTTACGTAATACTAGGGTGGACATGTCGGGACACGTGCGCAAAATCTTTCCCTCTTGTTTCACTTATTTATGGATTGATTGCGCACGGGTTTTCCGCACGGGTAAACATCAGCTTATTTATAGTGGACCACGCGCCGAATGCTACAATTTTAGCTACTTAGTGTTTAGGGAAACTCAGACATTATTTTATTATATTATTATTTTTTTATTTTTTTATTATTTTTATATCCTTCGCATTTTCCTAAAATCTATTATTAATTATTATTTATTATATTAATTATTTTTATTATTATTACGTATGATGATGATTATTATATTATATTATTCTTTACAAGCCAAAATTTTACCTTCCGTGGGCCGACAAAAATTACATACTGACAATCTCCCTAGTTCGTTTACGATTAACGGGTTCTATGTTTTTTTCAGGAACATTGAGACCCGTCGGGCGCTGACCACTGTGTCTTACCCTGCGCGCCCCCACCACCACCCCACCGCGACCACACACTGTAATTAAATATAAAAATATAAATAAATATGAAAATAGGAATTTCCAGATCTCCAGGAAATCTCACGCGGTTCCAAAATAAATAACGCGGTTGATATTTGTTTTCAGTTTGTGGTTTGGCCCCCGTCTCCCTCTCTCTTTCCGTGTACGCTCGTTCATGCCCTGTGACCTCCCCCCCATTATATAGGTCTCCGTACTACCCCCCTCCTCGTTATAGGCCCCCTCGTCTCTAATCTGTGTGCCAGTAAAACTGGTTAATGTTGTCACGTGGTTGTCATCATCATTGTGCCCCCATTCATATATTATGTTTTTCCATGCATTATAATTCCTTTTCTTCATATGACCCCCGAGCGTCTCTAAGTGTTGTCACACATCGTTTGTGACCCACGTATCTATTGTCTAGTGTCTTCTATTTGTGACCCACGTCCTTATTGTGTTGGTCAACCACCGTGTGAACAGCTCTATATCGATCGTTTGTCTCCCTATTGGACCCCGTTCTATCATGTCTTTGTCGTGTTGTGTACACCCCCTCGTAGTTTGTGACCCCATCATCACATCTTTCTAACTTATGTTCTCCATGTCTATCATCGCTCCCCCTTATGTGACCCGTATCGTATCATGTTGCACATGTTGGACCCCGTTCTCTATAGATGTCTCCGTTGCTACTATGTGGCCCCCCCGTCCGTCTTCTATGTGACCCCCCGTCTCATTGTGCACCCTCAAATTTGTGCCACCCATCCTTTCCTTATAATGAGTCTACGTTGTCTTATGTGTCGACCCCGCCGTCTATATGTGTGCCCTCAGTTCGTTGCCCCCATCTCTATTATGTCTCCGTTTTGTCTATGTTGGACGTCTCTATCGTCGTCACCCCTCGGTTCGCTTCTTTGGTGTGCCCCCATCTTCTATATGTCTTCATGACATCTCTCTCTATGTGTGACCCCGTCTCTATGTGTCACCCCTCCACATTGTTTGCCCAGGTATCTATATGTCTCAGTACGTTTCTATATGGACCCGTTCTCTGTATCTTATTTCGTTTTATTTCCCTTTATTGAAGGCCCGTCCGTTTGTATCTTCTTATTGTCTGGGTTGTTAACTTAATTGTTGCACCGTTTATCTCTATATGTTATCGTGTCGATATCTAATGTACCCCGTATCCTATTTGTGCCACCCTCCGTGTGCCCCCATCCCTATCTCCTATATATTTATTCTGTTTTTTATGCTTTGTTTTTTTGTTATCTTTTTCTGTTGTCTTTTTTTTTCCTCTTTTTTTTTATTGGTATTTTTTTTTTTCTCTTTTTTTTCTTTTATTGTTTTTTCTTTCTTTTTTGCTTTTGCCTCACTATCCCTATATGGCCCGTCTCTATTGTTTCTGTGTTCCCCCGTCTTTCTATATGGGTTCATCCACTTTGTGCCCCCGTCTATATATGTTTTATATGTCGCTAATATGGCCCCGTGCTTTCTATGTGTGCCGTCTCATCGTGTCATCTCATTTGTGTCCCCGTCTCTATGCGTCCACCCTCATGTTAGTACCCGTCTCTATTGCGTCACCTCATTGTGTACCCCGTCTCTATGCGTCACCCTCATTGTTGTTAACCTCGTCTCTTATGCGTCAAACACTCATTGGTTGTTGCGTACCCGTCTTCTGCGTCACCTCATTGTTGCTTGTCCCGTTCTCCTATGCGTCACCCTCCTCATTGTTGTTCCCGTATTATGCGCCAACCGCATGGTTTGTCAACACGCATTCTCATATGAGTAACCCTCAGTTTGTTGTCCCCGTTCTATATGCGTCACCCTCATGTGTGACCCTCAGTCTCGTCTCTATGCACGCCGCCGCCCCCCAACACCCCCCCCCACCCCCCCCACACCCCGCACCCCCCCACCCTCGCTGTGACCCCTGGTAGTTTTATCTCTATGCGTCCACCTCATTGTTGTCCCCGTTCTATATTGCGTCACCCTAATTGGTCCCCGTTCTCTATGAAGTCACCATCATTGTATCCCTGTTCGCCATCTCTATGCAGTCAACTCCATTGTATTTTTTGTTTGTCCCCGTCTCTATGCCTGGGGTCACACTCATTTGTGACCCATGAGTCCTATATGCGAAAAACCACCCTCGGCTTGTGTATTCATGTTGACCCCGTCTCTATCTGCCAATTTGGTGGTAAACATCATTAGGTTAAGGGTCAAAGTATTTTATGCGTCACCATAATTTGTGTTTGCAAAGTAACCCGTCTCATGCGTCACCATAATTGTGTGACCCCGCTCTATGCAGTAACCCTCATTGCTGTCCGCCCTTCGTTTATTCTCTATTGCGTCACCTTTCATTCCATTGGCGTTGATTGTCCCCCGCTACCCGTCTCTATGCGTCACACTCAATATTGTCGTCCCCGTTCCGGCTATATTGCAGGTCACCCTCATTTAGGGAAAAACCCCCGTCTCTATGCAGCGAACGCCCCCCCACCAACCACCCACACACACCGAACACATCATCGTGACCAAGTACTATGCGCACCCTTTCGCTAGTGACACCAGTTCTAGTCGTATATGATCGCTGCGTAACAAATCAAAATTGTTGTGGAAAACAGTCAGGATCTATGAGGAAACACCTCAGCTACTTTGTAGACACATAGCCAACCGTAAAGAGCGCCCCCGAAACGACCGTTCAAACCAGAAATAAAGTCAACCCTTACCCGTCGTACCCGTCAGATTAGTATATAAGCGAGTGTTACAAAGTCATCACACTCGAGTGCACTAGTGTGTATGTGTGAACCACCCAAGGCGAGTAAATAGATTGAAGCTCTATATAAATAGCACCCTCATGTGTCCCCGTCTCTATGCGTCAACCCTCATTGTGACCCCGTCTCTATGTCTCACCCTCATTGTGACCCCGTCTCTATCTGTCACCCTCATTGTGCCACCGTCTCTGTGCGTCACCCTCATTGTGTCCCCGTCTCTATGCGTCACCTCATTGTGTCCCCGTATCTATGTGTCACAATCATTGTGCCCCCGTCTCTAAGTGTCGTCACCCTACATTGTTTCCCCCCGTCTCTATGCGTCACCCTCATAGTGACCCCGTCTCTATGTGTCACCCTCAATGTGTACCCTGTCTCTATGCGCCACACCCTCGCTGTGCCCCCGTCTCTATGTGTCCACGTCTCCATTGTGTCCCCCCGTCTCTATGCGTCACCCTCATTGTGTTCCCGTCTCTATCATCACCCTCATCTTTACCCCGTCCTAAATGGCCCGTTCCCCCCCACTCATTTGTGTCCCCCCCGTCTCTATGCGTCACCCTCAGTGTGTCCCCGTCTCTATGCGTCAAACCCTCATTTTGTCCCAAGTCTCTATGGCGTCCCCGTCACTATGTGAGCCCGTCCTCTATGCGCCATCCCTCGCTGTGACCCCGTCTCTATGCGTCACCCTCATTGGTGTCCCCGTCTCTATCACCATCATTGTGCCCACCCTATGTCACCCTCGTTGTGCCCCCGTCTCTATGCGCACCCTCACCCTCGCTGTGTCAACCCGTGACCCAGTCTCTATGCGTCACCTCGCTGTGACTCGTTCTATGTGTCCCCCGTCTCAAGTATCGAACGTTCACCCTCATTGTGTCCCCGTCTCTACGCGTCACCCTCTATGTGACCCCGTCTCTATGCGTCACCCTCATTGTGTCCCCGTCTCTATGTGTCCCCTTCTCTACTATGTCATATCTATGTGTCACCCATTGTGTCCCCGTCTCTATGCGTCACCCTCATTGTGACACCCCGTCTCTATGCGTCCCCCTCGCTGTGACCCCGTCTCTATGCGTCACCCTCGCTGTGACCCCGTCTCTATGCGTCACCCTCGCTGTGACCCCGTCTCTATGCGTCACCCTCGCTGTGACCCCGTCTCTAAGCGGTCCACCCTCGCTGTGACCCCGTCCTATGCGTCACCCTCATTGTGACCCCGTCCTCTATGCGTCACCCTCGCTGTGACCCCCCGTCTCTAAGCGTCACCCTCGCTGTGACCCCGTCTCTATGCGTCACCCTCATTGTGACCCCGTCTCTAAGCGTCACCCTCATTGTGACCCCGTCTCTAAGCGCCACCCTCGCTGTGACCCCTGTCTCTATGCGTCACCCTCATTGTGACCCCGTCTCTATGCGTCACCCTCATTGTGACCCCGTCTCT
>CM065712.1:23358356-23370856 GCA_017654935.2 Phymorhynchus buccinoides | reverse complement strand
CGACAAAGTGAGTTATAGGTTTGTGGCTTGAGCCGCAAACAAAAACACAGCCCAATAGTCTGTGACTGTGAGTGGCGTGAATGGTACAAAGAAGAACAGGGACTAGGTAAACCAGCACACCCAGCCTTGGTTGAGTTGAACGAACTCGGATTGTCTTAGTTGTGGAGAAATCCCATGTTTTCTTTAAACCAGTTTAAATGTGTCGTCAAACAAAGATTAAAGGATCAATTCCTACAGACATGGAGAAGTGATGTGTATGGTAGTAGCGCGTGTTATAACTATCGTTTAGTTAAAGAAAGCCCTAGTCTTGAACATTATTTGCTAGTTTTGCCATATTCCTTGCGTCAGTCAATGATTAATTTTAGAATTTGCAATAATAGGGGAAGACGGGGTAAAAAGCGCATGGGCGGGTAAGAAGCCCACCCCAATTATCTCATGAAATGAAGCAAATTTCAGTCTCATTTTGCCCATGCAACGAGCGTTAATGTCTAGCATTCGTCTCATGGGCAAATTTGACTGAAATTTTCTTTATTTCATGAGATAATTGGGGTGGGCTTCTTACCCGCCCATGCGCTTTTTACCCCGTCTTCCCCTAAGTTTCCTGTACAGCAGGGTATATTTTTTGGATATCCCTAGGCAAGAAAGAAAATGTACCCTGTGTGAACTGAATGAAATTGGTGATGAATTTCACTATTTGTTTGCTTGTTCTTTTCCTTTGATAAAAGACCATAGGTCAGAGCTATTACCCACATATTTTCAGCGTCACCCCAATGTTATTAAATTTAGTACTTTAATGAATACCCTCAGGAAATCTAAGCTTGTCAAACTCGCAAAGTTTATCCATATACTTGTAACTTTGTTTTCTAAAACTTTAAGAAACACATACATGCGGAGAAAATAACAAACTTGTGAAACCTACTTGTTTTTTTTAGTGTTTTTTTTAGCTTAAGCCACTGCTCTGTAACCTATGTTTTTGTTATTCTTTTTCTGTTTTTGTTGTTTTGTTTTGAAAAATAGTAGGTAGTTTGTATGGGATACTTTTAGTTTGAATTTTATTTCTTAGATCATTAAGTCTTTTTGTTGTTATTCATATGTGAATGTATGTTTTCTTATTTTCTTTTTTGACTCACCAGTGTCTGCCATTGTGTTTGTTGTTATCTATGTATTAGCTTAAAAGCCCCCCTGGGGCCAAAGCTCAAATAAAACTGTTCCAAACTGTTCCAAACTGTTCCACGACGGACTCAGCCCAGAGCCGCATAGCTTGACCAGTGGACCCCAATCACATTAGACGCGGTCACAACTGGGATCCGTTTCACTAGGGCTAACGTTAGGCCTACGTAGCGTGAGCGCAAATCGGCAAAAATGGTACTAAGAAACAGCTCTTTTGCCGACGTTTGTCGAAAACGTTTTGTGGCTGCTATCGAGGTAGCAAGCGACAACCTATTTGAAGGATCATGGGAAATATCAATACTTTCGGCTTTTTTAATTTTATATATCTCGCGTGACGAGACTTGAACTTTAAAAATAGAAGACCAAAACAACAAGCTTGCCACAGCAAATATTCTTTAGTCTATCGTGAAAAAGTACGGGATGATTTTAGCAAATTAAACAAACGCAAGTGTTTTTGAGTGCTCTTTCTTAATGTTTCATCATGTTAGATGGCATAAGAAATCTTAAGAAATCTTCCTAGCATAAGAGGGAATGTGACACGTGACGTGGGGGGTCTTTGAAGAGCTATCTGACCTTAGCAAACGTTTAGGAGAGGAGAGGAGCATATTATTATTAACCTACGGACATGCGCACTTACTAGGATTATAAGATGCACAATTGATAAGTTTAGAAAAGGGAAGGAATGAGCTGTTACAACCTTTCGAACAACTATTTATGAAAGCATCTTTTAAATGACAGCAATGTGCTTTTAGTCTTTATGGACTAAGGGATTTCAACGAGTTGGTCAGTGTCGTCCATACCTTCAATTTGGAAGCTTGACACGGTCAGGCATGTCTTCAAGAAACGTGTTTAACTCATTCAAGTCGTTCCAGCCATATATCTGCGGAATTAATAGATAGCTGTCAATTTGATGCATTTGCTTCAAGGGAAGTAAATCTGTGTGCACACCATACCTTGGCCACTTCTAAACTCGCTTCGCTCCCTTAGACCACAATGTTGCCTCTGACTTTGCTTTTGTAGAGGCTTGTTGTGGGGATACCAATCGGTGTCCAGAGTTTTTCTATATAAAGTATATATATAAAAATGTCTGATCTACCACTTCCCTTATGTCTAAACCTGAAGTAAAAACCCGTAATCTTCTTTCATTTCTCATTTTGTTTATGTATGTTTTGTTTGTGTGTATGGCTGGAGTGATTTGTGAGTTTAAAAAAAAAAAAAAAATCATAATCGTTGCGATGTGAATGAGTTAAACTTCTCTCTAACTTACAGGCATATTTCCGTTATAACTGATGAAAATTTTCACCCGCTGTGAAAATGTCTTCTTGCAGATACCGTGAAAAGGGAGTTCCGAGAGAGACAGAGAGAGAGAGAGAGAGAGAGAGAGAGAGAGAGAGAGAGAGAGAGAGAGAGAGAGAGAGAGAGAGAGAGAGAGAGAGAGAGAGAGAAAGAGAGGGGACAGAGTGAGACAGAGAGAGAGAGAGTGAGAGAGAGAGAGAGAGAGAGACAGAGAGAGGGAGAGAGAGAGAGAGAGAGAGAGAGAGAGAGAGAGAGAGAGAGAGAGAGGGGAGAGAGAGAGACAGAGAGAGAGAGAGAGAGAGAGAGAGAGAGAGAGAGAGAGAGAGAGAGAGAGAGAGAGAGAGACAGAGAGAGGGAGAGAGAGAGAGAGAGAGAGAGAGAGAGAGAGAGAGAGAGAGAGAGAGAGAGAGAGAGAGAGAGAGAGAGAGAGAGAGAGAGAGAGAGAGAGAGAGGGGACAGAGTGAGACAGAGAGAGAGAGAGAGAGAGAGAGAGAGAGAGGAGAGGGAGAGAGAGAGAGAGAGAGAGAGAGAGAGAGAGAGAGAGAGAGAGGGGGGGCAGAGTGAGACAGAGAGAGAGAGAGAGAGAGAGAGAGAGAGAGAGAGAGAGAGAGAGAGAGAGAGAGAGAGAGAGAGAGAGAGAGAGAGAGAGAGAGAGAGAGAGAGAGAGAGAGAGAGGACAGAGAGACAGAGAGAGAGAGAGAGAGTGAGAGAGAGTGAGAGACTGACAGAGAGAGAGAGAGAGAGAGAGAGAGAGAGGGGGGGAGAGTGAGACACACAGAGAGAGAGAGTGAGAGAGAGAGACAGAGAGAGAGAGAGAGAGAGAGAGAGAGACAAGAGAGAGAGACAGAGAGAGAGAGAGACAAAGAGAGAGACACAGAGAGAGAGAGAGAGAGAGAGAGAGAGAGAGAGAGAGAGAGAGAGAGAGAGAGAGAGAGAGAGAGAGAGAGAGAGAGAGAGAGAGAGAGAGAGAGATTGAAAAATTAAACTTTATTTTCCAAGAATATAGATTTTAGGCAACGCCTATTCTTCCAATCTGTCCTTGATATATATATATTAACATAGACCATACACGTGGCAAGGCGTACTCTTTTTACACATACAGAACTGAACACAAAGGCAACAACGCATGTGATATTATGTATCATACGATGATAGGTTAAAATAAGGATTTATAAAACTTACATACTCATAGGCATATTTTTTAATACCCGCGCGTGCATACCTGCATGCAACCATATACGAACGCACGCACAGAGAGAGAGAGAGAGAGAGAGAGAGAGAGAGAGAGAGAGAGAGAGAGAGAGAGAGAGAGAGAGAGAGAGAGAGAGAGAGAGAGAGAGAGAGAGAGAGAGAGAGAGAGAGAGAGAGAGAGAGAGAGAGAGAGAGAGAGAGAGAGAGAGAGAGAGAGAGAGAGAGAGAGAGAGAGAGAGAGAGAGAGAGAGAGGAGAGAGAGAGAGAGAGAGAGAGAAAGAGACAGAGAGAGAGAGAGAGAGAGAGAGAGAGAGAGA
This sequence comes from Phymorhynchus buccinoides, assembly GCA_017654935.2. NCBI lineage: Eukaryota > Metazoa > Mollusca > Gastropoda > Neogastropoda > Raphitomidae > Phymorhynchus > Phymorhynchus buccinoides. Next base: position 23,366,882 of record CM065712.1, on the reverse strand, counting down.
GAGAGAGATAGCGAAAGAGAAAGAGAGAGAGATAAAGAGAAAGAGAGAGAGAGATAAAGAGAGAGAGAGAGAGAGAGAGAGAGAGAGAGAGAGAGATAAAGAGAGAGAGAGAGAGAGAGAGAGAGAGAGAGAGAGAGAGAGAGAGAGAGAGAGAGAGAGAGAGAGAGAGAGAGAGAGCATTTGAAAAAGAGAAAAATCAGTTAACACCATAACAAAATAGAATTCATACAAATGGAGTTCAGTAGACCATTCAATCTTTTTTTTACATTTTTATTGTTGCTTGCCAATGTCTTTCACGATAGTCATCGACGAAAATAAATGGAACGAGGCTTGTCATATACATTTATTCAAAATAGTAAGCCTATTATATGTACAGTGGAACCTTCCTCATAAGACTTCCCATTATAAGACTCCCTCCTACATAAGACCTACTTCTCTGAGGCATTGCCCTCCTTTGTAAGTATTAAAACTACCTCCCTTGTAAGACCCCTCCATATTAAGACCTCATTTTGGATGATTTTTGATGATCTTATAAGAGAAATTCCACAGTCACATATATATATATGTGTGACCCAGCACCACGAAAGGGACATTAAGTGTCAAACTGACCATTCTAAGAAAATTATACATTTGAGAACTTCAGACAATTCTCTTTCTAACGATACAAGAACCATTCTTGTATCTTGTCCCATTCCAGAGTTATGAGCATTTAAAGTTAGTAGTACGGTGAGCGTCAGCCATTTTGAGAAAAAACAGTCTAAGGTCTAGCCTAGCTGAAGAACACGCATTGACCTACTCACTTGAAATCACTTATAAGACTATTTAGAGACCATTGTCCTTTATAAATATGAAAAATAAGATGTTAAAGAACACGAAAATACACATAACTCAAAATTGACAAACAATGAGATGTTTGACTTTCCAAGCCTATTGTGAGAAACTAGCTTAGCGACTTAATGTCCCTTTTGTGGCGCTGGGTCACATATATTATATCGTGTATTATAATAAACAAAAAAAACCCGGGGGGATACCGGGGGTTCTTTTGCATAAATAGTTCCCCACCTTCTGGAAGTTCTGTGCTTGTAACTTCCTCTAATCTGTCACTCTCTTTGACTCTGCCTTTTCCCTTTGCTTGCTGTCATCTACTATCTGTCTGCCTTTACCGGTCCATTCTCCTCCTGCCTTTTTTTTTTTTTTCAAGAAACACTTTCAGAATGATTTCCTCCAGCCGAAGACGGACTTGCTGGGCCTGAGTATTTCTTAGTTAGACGCATAACGGCAGTATGATGCATCTGCACTCATAATTGACAGGAAACTTGTCTGAGTGATCGAAGAAGAAGAAGAAGAAGAAGATAATAAACAAAAAAGTATATTCATGTACATGAGCTCAATCTGACATGGAAATACACAATCTTCCTCAACATGTACCAAGAAAGAGCTGGGCTAAATGTCTCACCGAATCATTCTTTGTAAAGCTGGAGACAGACTATGCGACTGTCTCATATGGCTCGATCAGGTCGTGACGTAGATCAAATTTTGTTTCCCGCACAGAAGAGGTCACAAGCCATCTGACTCGATCAGACTCGATCAGTGAAATTTAGAACCCGCCCTATTCGGCCCTGTCACCTGACTGGGCCCGACTGAGCCAGACTGATCGAGCAGGATGGTATGCAAATGAGGTGAAACGTCACGACCTGATCGAGTCACATGAGGCAGTCACATAGTCTGTCGCCGGCTTAACCCTTTCACCGCCAGCCATATTTCAGCCAAAAATGTCCATTGAAACTACTTGGGTAGAGAACAAAATCCATCTGCAGTATTGGGGACTCCTCTGTGACAGATATAAAATAAAGTCTATCCTTACTTCCCAAAACTAAGACAATAGGGTCTTTGGATAATAGACCCCAATTTGACGCCTTTTTAGTGACATGGGTGTTAAATCACTGTGGTGCTAAAATGCGACTTTGGCGGTGAAAGGGTTAAGCAATGGTCCGGAACACGAAGTTACTATGACAAGGAAACGACATATGTGACCCAGCACCACGAAAGGGACATTAAGTCGCTGGGCTAGTTTCTCACAGCAGGCTTGCAATATAAGCTATAAGCTCGAAGCTTGTTGCTGCTCATTCCTTCGTTAACCCTTTCACCGCCAAAGTCACATTTTAGCACCACAGTGATTTAACACCTATGTCACTAAAAGGCATCAAATTGGGGTCTATTATCCAAAGACCCTATTGTCTTAGTTTTGGGAAGTAAAGATAGTCCTTATTTTATATATGTCACAGAAGAATCCCCAATACTGCAGATGGATTTTGTTCTCTACCCAGGTAATTTCAATGGACATTTTTGGCTGAAATATGGCTGGCGGTGAAAGGGTTAATGTATTTATGTATATGTCCTGTTGAACTTAATAAAAACATATTTAAACCAACAGGCTTGAAAGGTCAAAAATATATATATATATTTTTTATCAATTTAGAGTTATGGGTATTTTCGTGCTCTCTAATTTCATATTTATATAAAAGACAATCTTTGTTATGGTCTCTAAATACTCAAAAAAGTGCTTTAAAACGAGTAGGTTGATGCATTTTCTGCAACTAAGCTAAACTTCAGACTGCGATTTCTCAAAATGGCCGACAGTCACCCTACCAACTTTAAATGCTCATAACTCTAAAACAGAAAACGTTGCAAGAATGGTTCTTATAGCATTTGAAAGAGAATTGTCTTAAGTTTGTATCTGCTACATTTTCTCAGAATGGTCATTTTGACACTTAATGTCCCTTTTGTGGTGCAAACTCACCTAATATTCTGGCACAACATACACGACAGAACTAGGCAAAATCGACTTCTTTTCTCCCCGTGGGAATACCGGGGGGTCTTTCATAAAAACTAGTTCCCCCACCTTCTGGAAGTCTGTGCCCTTTTCCTTTGCTTTCTGTCATCTACTACCTTTCTGACTTATTGGCCCATTCTCCTGCCTTTTTTTCAAAACAAATAATCTCCCAATCATTTTTTGCATTTGAGCTCCTCCGAAATCGGAATATGTCGGCTGTACGCAGCGGGGAGACCATTGAAAACTGAAAACCGGACACATATATACCTTACCCATTATGGCCATATGACCTGGGAACGCAGAAGAAGAAGAAGAAGAAGAAGAAGAAGAAGAAGAAGAAGAAGAAGATTTCTTTTGTCTCATTGCTCTGGGGACTACATGATCAGGATACCAGCTCACTGCGATAAGGAAATATAATGCGAAAACTGGATCCAATCGCAAAAAATAAACTCAGAGTACCTCACGCTTCCCAGCTAAGTCTGGTAAAAGAAATATCAAACGCGAAGACTTGGAAATTGTTATGAAGAAAACCAGGGCCCCTTAATGTCCGTACGCAAAATAAATTTGTCAAAAGCTTCAAAATAAATAACACAACACAAGTTTCAAAGACTACATTGAATAGAGAATACAATCTTTACCTTTACACAATTCTTCTATAATTTTGGTCTCATAAAAAAAACACTTACATCTGGAAAGCTTAACCCTTTCATCGCCAAAGTCGCATTTTAGCACCACAATGATTTAACACCTATGTCACTAAAAGGCATCAAATTGGGGTCTGTTATCCAAAGACCCTATTGTCTTAGTTTTGGGAAGGAAGGATAGACCTTATTTTATATATGTCACAGAAGAATCCCCAATACTGCAGATGGTTTTTGTTCTCTACACAGGTAAATGCAATGGACATTTTTTGCTGTAATATGGCTGGCGGTGAAAGGGTTAAAAACTAAAGCAAACCAAGGACTAGTTGATATCAACCAGAAGCACTAAGAAACGAAGAAGAAGACATTAAATCACCGCACTGTCATACCTTTGCTTAGGAAAGCATTCCAAACAAAAGACTTAAAACAGAACCAACATTACGTAAATCTCATTTGCATCATTTAGTGTTTAGAAGCTTGCGATACAAATAAAATCACTGCAGGATTTCAAAGTAACATAAAAACTGAGAAATCCAGGTATTCGTCATTGTGTTTTTATTTTGATCTGGATTTCTTGAGCAACAATTTGATTTCTCAGTTTTTATGTTAGAAGCTTGCATTTGGAAATTTATTAACAGTTTTCGCTAGAAGCCTTTCTAAGCCATGATGTTCGACTCATGAACACATATATCGATGCATTATTAGAAGGCATCATTAATATTTTGGCCATAATACGTCGCCGTTTAAAAAACCAAACAAACAAAAAACAACTACTGTCCGGACATAGGAGCCGTCCAACATTTGTGTCCCTTCCTTTGCCTCGAGAATACTAGCTCAACCTGACTAGGAAGTATCAACCGGACCCAACCACGAACAAGGCCAGAGCCCAACCAGCGAAAATACCAGCCGCGGACCAGTTTCCCCACTGACACGAGGCACCAGACTTCGCAGGCTGAAAGATCGTGGACAGGGCACAGCCGTGATGACCGAATCCCTTGCTCAAGGAATTAGCGAATTTAATGTGGGTGTGAAATCTCCCGCACACATAAAGCTTGCTCTTGGGTTGGGATGACGTCCCTTGAATGGTGGTCATCAGAGTGTGGGATATGGAGTTGATGAAGGGATTTTGTTTTTTCTGAACCTCCGTATTCACGCGAAAAGTCATCAGCATGACGACTGTGGCGTTCCACAGACATTTATTCTCTGTGTGGAAAACTGCCGCTTCGAAGACAGTGATGCCTTCTATGAACTCATCCGCTTTGTGTTGAGCAGACCGGGTAAAGTTCGCGAGGAGGTCTGATGGCAGCGATTGAAGAGTAAGATCGTTTATACGCACAGAGTTCTCCGGAGACCTACAGGTCATCAGTACATTGAGAACATGGATCTGAAGATCGTTCCTGCATTCGCCGTCAAGGAAAGGAACCCCGAAGTTACATTCTTGGGTGGTGCAAACTTCTTTCGGGCCATTTTCCATGCTGGGTGTCTGCTCTTTGCTGTTTGGTTGCTCAGTGACACCTCTGCTGCCTAGACTCTCTGGGGATCCTAAGTCAGCTGCATCAACATTGGCGGATGGAACTGGTGATTCAAAGTCAGTCGACCCAACATTGCCGGATGGAACTGGTGATTGAAAGTCAGTCGACCCAACATTGCCGGATGGAACTGGTGATTGAAAGTCAGTCGACCCAACATTGCCGGATGGAACTGGTGATTCAAAGTCAGTCGACCCAACATTGCCGGATGGAACTGGTGATTGAAAGTCAGTCGACCCAACATTGCCAGGCGTCATTTGAACCAATGATTTTCTGAACGGACGTGCATTTCCACTATTGAACTCTTCGAAAGGGCGCTGGCTGGTCTGTTGAGAGCGGTCCTCAACTAAAGGGGCATTTCGGTTCACAACAGCCGCAGCGTCACTTTCAAAAGACTGCACCGTGCACTTCCTTCTGGCCCAACCCATGAAGGTTGCCACCTTGTCCAGCAATGTCATCCGCATGGAAGCTTCAGCACCGCCCACGGGGTCAGATTCCAAACTGAAGAGGATACCAAACTCGAAAGAATGCCTCATCAGAACCATGGCCTCCACCTCCATTGATACTAGCCTGTTGCTGACAACTTCTGTCTGCGTTTCAATCAGAAAGCACCAGAGACATTCCAGAGAGCGGAACGGCAGCTTTCCGTAAGTGCTGTAGCTGTCTTGGCCATCTTTACAAAGCCGATCCAAGACAGGGCAGCTGCACTTCTCTGCGTACATCACCTCTTTGGGCAGGCAACGTCTCGGGGTGATTCCATGAGGCGGGTAGGCGACAGTCCTGGGGGAAAACTTGCGAGCAAGGTCAATAAAACCAGACAAAGTGTCGTACCGACTGAAGTCGATTTTCATTTTTGCGGACCAGATGAAATTCAACGACCAGACCTTGGCGTGTTGGATGGCCGCTCCGCGACATAGGAAACAATACACGTTGGCAAAGTGCAGGCCTGAGGCAGCATCCGTCACGGGTAGGAGCTGCAGCCAGTCCACATCTTGGGTCTGGTTCAGGGGCGTTTCGCATCGGGACACCAGCTGTTCCTCAGTGATTAGCTTTCCCCCGAACAACAGCGGTGATCTGGGCAAGGGGACGGGAGGTTCGGGACACTGACTGATGAGACGCGTGCGGTGTCGACATTGCACCGCACCCAGAAACGACCGTAGGTGCTCCAGGCTTGGCTGACCCGAATCGCTTTGACCAAACTGAAAACTGGACCCGCCACTGTGACCTGCATATATCCCTGGTCCTGTTGGATTTTGAACAGAAAGCATTGTACCTTCTTTGGTCTCCTTGTAGACTGTAGGCTGAACCCGTATGATGTTGTTTTGGGACGGTAATCGAAGGGGAAAAGGTGAGGTGTGTTCGTAAAGAGATTGAGTTGTCATTGCATCAGCTGTAGTAGGTTCCACAACGTCAGCAAAATCAGAAAGTGTGGGGTGCTGGGATGCCTGGCTGTCGTGATGGGTAACATTGCTGCTGTGAAAAGCGATGGGGTTTAGAGTGGGTTTAACAGTTTGAGGGTCTACACCTTTCCCAGGTAGGTCTCGGGCAACAGTGGTAATACCATTGCGCAAAGTAAAAGGTTTCAGTGTAGCTGGGTTGCCAGTTGTATGGAACTCTCTCCCACGATCTCGGGCTTCGGTTGTCCTACCATACGATGTGAAAGGTTTCAGTGCAGGCTCGGCAGTTTGGGAATTGAAGTCCACCCCAGAGTTTTGGGATTCGGTTGCACCACCGCTGTGCAAGGTAAAGGGTTTTAATGTAAGTTTATCAGTGTGAGGGTTGATCTTTTCCCCAGAATCTTGGGCGTCTGAATCGGGCCGGTGACCGTTGCTGGGGAGGAGGGTGTGTGGACAGACGGTGGGGAAGTCGTTGCAGCAGTCCTGGTAGACTGGACACAGGTCATCGCAGGCGCAGGGCTGCTGGGTGTAGGGCTCTCCACACCTGCCAACAAAATGACCATTGTTACATCGTCACGAGTCTTTCCCCGAGGGGGGAGTCTGTCAGTACAAAATGACCATTGTTACATCGTCACGAGTCTTTCCCCGAGGGGGGAGTCTGTCAGTACAAAATGACCATTGTTACATCGTCACGAGTCTCTCCCCAAGGGGATACTGGGGGAGTCTTTCAGTACAAGTAGTTCCCTCACCTTCTGGAAGTTTTGTGCTAGTAACTTCCTCTAACCTATCACTCTCTTTGACTGCGCCTTTTCCTTTTCTTTACTATATATAATCTACTATTTTTCTGACCTATTAGCCTATTCTGTCTTTCCAAAAAATATTTCAATAAAAGTTTCTGCTTTGAGCTCCTCGGAAATTGGAATGTGTCGGCTGCATGCAGCGGGGAGACCAGTGAAAACTGAAAACTGGACACATGCGTTCATTACCCATAATGGCCATATGGCCTGGGAACGCAGAAGAAGAAAAAGATATTGCCGCAAACGTGCTTTTCTCATCTTTTTGGGGGGCAGTTTTCAAGGAAGAGAGAAGAACACTATCAGTGTGTCACTTCCACCAAGACTTGAATTGTTTTTTGTTTGTTTAGCTTTTTGAATGATGGTGATGATTATGTTTTTTTTACTGTTTATGTTTACAAAATTACGTTCGCAATGATTTTTAGAGGTAACAGATTTTGTTCAGTCATCTTGACAGAACCCTTGCTATGGTTTTCGATTAGATAAATGGATAATACTCATTTGATAGGCTTGTAACATGACTGTTCCTACAGATATCAACAAAACAGTATTCCTCACACAGACAACAGACTTTGAACCATTCAGTTCTTTCTTTTTTTTTTCTTTTTTTCTTTTACCCAGGATTGAGCAAGATGTGCCACCCCCTCCCCCCCTACCTATCTCGGTTAATTCTATTTTTCCGTTATTGCCTTTCTTACCATACATAAAGCTGTATTTTAGGAACATTTTTAGCTAATAACCTTTTTGGAATACTAACCCTATCCCTAAACCTACCCTAACCCTAAACCTAACCCTACCCCCCACCCTATAAGACGGAAAAACGCAACGAACCACAACTGTGACAAATCGCGGTGCACTGCAGTACATAGTGGGGGGTAGGGTTAGGCTTAGGGCTAGGGTTAGGGTTAGGGTTAGTATTCCAAAAAGGTTATTAGCTAAAAATGTTCCTAAAATACAGCTTTATGTATGGTAAGAAAGGCAAAAACGGAAAAATAGAATTAACCGAGAAATGCAGGGGGGGGGGGGGGGTGGCACATCTTTTTACCTTTACCAGGAACACAGCATTACAGTAGTCATCTTTCCTCCGTGGGGGTACCCGGGGGGGGGGGGGGTGGGGTTGCCTTTCGTACAAAAAGTTCCCCCACCTTCTGGAAGTTCTGTGCTTGTAACCTTCCTCTAATCTATCACTCTTTTTTGACTCTTTCCCTTTCCCTTCGCTTACTGTCATCTACCGTCTCTCGGCCTTACTGGTCCATTCCCCTGCCTTAGTTCTAGAAACTCTTGTAATACAGATTTTCTCCAAGCCGAAGACAGATAATGTTGGGCCTAGGT
>CM065712.1:23345856-23350856 GCA_017654935.2 Phymorhynchus buccinoides | reverse complement strand
ACTAATTCATACACTTTACTTTCACTGTTCAGAATAACACATACACTGATATTACTAATTCACACACTTTACTTTCACTGTTCAGAATAACACATACACTGATATTACTAATTCACACACCTTACTTTCACTGTTCAGAATAACACATACACTGATATTACTTTTCTTTTTCAAATATATTATTCGTTTATTATTTTTATTACATACAATAATTCTTCATTGATCAAAATCATCGTGTCCAGGTGCCCACATAGGTATTTCACAAAGCAAACTATATGCTTTCTATGGCGCGCCTAAGATACAAAACTCTATCTAGCTGTTCGATAGAGTTTCCAAAACTGTATCTATCAGTTCGATAGAGTTTGAAAACCCTATCTAGCTGTTCGATAGAGTTTTAAAACTCTGTCGAACAGCTAGATAGGGTTTCCACAAAATAACCCTATCGAGATATAGTTTTTCTACCGCGATTTCTGATTGGTACATGGCTTCAGTGACAAGTTTGTGGCCTTGGCCGGGCAGTGACCCGTGAATTTGAATAAGACGATAGGCCTAGGCCCCTACATGTAGTCAAACAAACATGGCAGCTGAACGATTTCAACGATGGAATCTTCCCGGCGTTTCATCTGTAATTGAAGCCGCTAAACGAGTTCGTAGAATGCCACCTATTAGGCTAGGTGTAGGTCACAGTCAAAGATACTAGTCCTATCTACCAATGAAATGCTTCGTTTAAAAAAAGTATCAAAATGGCGCGTTCGATAGAGTTTTACGACGAGAAACTCTATCTAGCTGCTCGACAGAGTTTTGAAACTCTATCTAACTGCTAGCTATAGTTTTGGTCATTCGGCGCGTCATAGCTTTCGTTCACATTCGTTTGCTTACAATTATTTAACCAGCAATAGGCCTAAACTTTTTTCTCTCCCTTCCCTTGTCCTTAGATTTTTGCACAATCTTTATTTTTCCCTTTCTCTTATTTCTAAGACTCTCTCTCTCTCTCTCTCTCTCTCTCTCTCTCTCTCTCTCTCTCTCTCTCTCTCTCTCTCTCTCTCTCTCTCTCTCTCTCTCTCTCTCTCTCTCTCTCTCTCTCTCTCTCTCTCTCTCTCTCTCTCTTATCTCTCTCTCTCTCTCTCTCTCTCTCTCTCTGTGTCTCTGTGTCTCTCTCTCTCTCTCTCTCTCTCTCTCTCTCTCTCTCTCTCTCTCTCTCTCTCTCTCTCTCTCTCTCTCTCTCTCTCTCTCTCTCTCTCTCTCTCTCTCTCTCTCTCTCTCTCTCTCTCCCCCCTCTCGTTTTAATGTATTCTTATTCACTTTTTGTAGGGTCATATCAGACGTAATCAAACAATCTTACCTTTCTCCCCCCCCCCCCCCCCTTCCATTCTATCGTTCACATTCGCTGCTTTCTGTCGTTCACATTCGCGCTTTTCAGACGCTCGCGCAATTATAAAAAACGAACTGAGAGTCACGCTTTCAGAAAGCAGCACAAGGTGTGAACCAAGACTGTTTTTTAACCCTGCCAGCCATATTTCAGCCAAAGCTTTCCATTAAATTTACCTGGGATTCTTCGGTGGACGCATATAAAATAAGGTCTATCCTTACTTACCAAAACTAAGACAATAGGGTCTTTGGATAATAGAAGATTTTGATGCCTTTTAGTGACATAGGTGTTAAATCACTGTGGTGCTAAAATGCGACGTTGGCGGTGAAAGGGTTAATAATTACCTTCGTGTTATTGGCTTTCCAAGACCTGGGAAAATGTAATCAGCATGGTTTACACTTCCGTCCAGCTTGATTGCCATGGTTCTACGCTAAAGGGTCAGCCACACGCACGCATGCGAATCGTATCTAAGTGCGTGCAATGCGATTTGGGACGAGGTGAGTCATGAACCACGCGGAAACACCTCCGTCTGAAAATAATGCTGCTATTTTTCGCTCACTATTCTCAAGTAGACCTAATACACGAATTTACCGGTGTTTTGTTTTGTTTTTAGCTATAATGCGCACCTTTGTATAAGACGCACCCCCTTCATTTTTACCCACATTTCAGATTTTGTTAGTATTTTTTTAAATTATAATAATTTATTAGTCATTATAAGGAGCAGGGGTCTGAATCTGGGTACAAAGTAGCTATTCCCAACGGATTTTTGAAAGCTGACATCGCAACTACCTTTTAGCATAGTGTGATAGAACTTTTTATCCTGATTACAAAGATACCAAAAACGTTTTTGTGCTATTGTTAGTTTTCGAGTTACGATTTGTTTAATATTTAAATTTTAGGGGTCATTTTACGTACCCTTGAAAATTGGGTGGGGTGCCATCTTTGCCGAGCCATAAAACATATTTATTCCTCACAAAAACACTTTAAATGAATGGTACAGTTTCTTACCAACCTGTACAATGCATGAGATTTTTTCAGTCATTAACATTATTTATGTTTTCCTAAAATCGGATGCCAAAGATACGGAAAATATCGATTTTCAAGTACACTTTTGCATAACGCAATGTTTGGAAATCCCAGCAAATATTCAAACTGCAATAACTTTGCTTCTAATCAAGTGACAGAAAGCTATTTCATATCGATGGAATAAGTCATAGTTCGAAAAATACGATACCCGTGATTTATGACTCACATCGTCAGAAATCGCATCGCATTCATTGACGATTCGTATGCGTGTGTCTGGCCCTTAAGAGGCACAAATTGGAGTGTGATGATAAGGCACAACCAAAAAATAAAAACAAAGCCGTGATATCATCATCACCCCTTCGAATCAGTAAAAAAACAAAACAATCCACGAACACACCACATCGATGGCTTGGAGTCCAAACGGACTATCTTTAGATAGCCCATTGCACGTATTATTGAACTTATTGCGAAAACTAATAACTTGTATGAAAACAGTACAGCAGAAATATAAAAAGCATAATCCCAATTTAATATTAGTGTAGTCTTTTTTTAATACAAGTTCTTAGTTTTTGCAATATCATCAATAATAAGTCAATGGACTACCTAAGGATAGTCCGTGTTGACTCTAAGCCATCGACGTGTAAATGCTGTTTGGAAAACTTCTGCTGACGAACAAAACGTGATGAAAAGTTTGAACAAAATAATCTTTAAAAAAATGTTAGATAATATGAAATAACAACTACAACAACATACAGTATTTACACGGCGCTAAATCTGGATAGAAATCAAATCAAAGCGCACACACACACACACGTTGACATTCATAACGCATTCAAACAAAAAACGCTATCCAAATGTAGATTTTGTGCATTTGTGAATGTTCGCTCGTTTTCACATACACTAGAGGGTGCTATTACATGTAGTTTTAGTTGTTTTTTCTTCTGTTTGTCGTGTGTTTTTCCTTCACGTTTGTTTGTCTCTGTCTTTTTTGTCCTATCAGTTAGTTAGTTTTTTCTTCTTCTTTCGTCTCCTCCTTTCATCATTATAATAAAAACAAGAGGCAAAGCCTGCAAGGCTCACGTCTGATTGTTATTACTATAGCAGGCATGGGAATTCCCATGACAATTCCCATGCCTGCATAGAGAGAATACTGTTATGTAGACACTTGTGCATCTGAAAACAGAATTAATTTTTATTTTACTGTGTAAATTAAAATTATTTCTATGCACCCCTACCCCTTTCTTTAAAATTTAATTATATGTATGCGCATGTAACATAGTGGAGCCCTATTTTTATTTTTGGCAAACAAGTAAAATTGAAAAGCATATTGACCAAGCTTTCAGAAAAAACATAGTGACCAATCCCCCCCCCCCCCCCCCCCCCACACCCCCGGGGGGTAAGGGGGGTCTACGGCCTAGTCTTTGCCTGTGGGTCTAAGCCTCTTACTCTTAGAAAATTAATAATTGAAGTTGCGTGATCTGTTACTGTTTTAAACTGATTGTTCATGCGATGAAAACTTGTTCTACATCATCTACATTTCTGTAAGATATTTTATATTAGTCCTAATATTTTATTTTCGTTTCGTTAATTCCCCCCCCCCCCCCCCCTCTGCCACAAAGCAAAGGTCAAGGTCACAGCCAGCAAGCTCATCCATGTTTATCTTCCCCTGTACAGTCTTTGCTCATGGTGATCAATCGTCTAGGCCTAACAAAGGATTCGTACGTCGAAGGCAGTGAAATCGACGAACCCTGGATTTTCCGTTTTTTTTTTTTCAAGACTGAAATGAATGTGGGCTAAATGTTAAGTACGTCGTCTTGATTATGAGGTAAGGCATGGACTCTAGGCCTAGGCCTTGTTGCCGGAAGTGCAGTAGGCTAAGTTATGCGCAGAGATGATGTGCAAATGAACACGAACAACCGTTACTCAAAGGCGCAAATAAAGCTAAACAACCGGGCCGTCAACGCACACACTCGGTACATCCATTTGTTACAGAAAATATAAGTTGACGACGTTAAAATGTACCTATTTGTACACACCTGAAGTCTTGTGTTTCTTTTTAAAGAGCGTTTTTGTATATCTAATGGAGAGTCTTCTTTCCAGTATGTATCTCCTACTCGGTACAACACAACAGTTACAGTAATCTCTGCAACAAATGATTTTCTTTATTTTGTTCCTTACCAATGTATCTGACTGCTTTGATCGCCATGACTTGAAGGCTCACGTCAAAATCAAGTATCCTGCTAACTTTAACCCTCTAACATCTTATGTTTTTTTGAGAAAATGACAACGTTAAAGTTTCAGTGGAGAGTGAGAGTCTTCTTTAGTTTGAAGAGTGTGACTGAGTCAAGGTTAAAGGTTCTTTATCAAGTAAATGTTTCTGACTTCTTTGATCTGACTGCTTTGATCGTCGTGACTTGAAGGCTCACGTCAAAATCAAGTATCCTGCTAACTTTAACCCTCTAACGCCTTATATGTTTAGAGAAAATGACAACGTTAAGGTTTGAGTTAAGGTTAAAGGTCGGGGCCACGGACGCAACACACACACACACACACACATACACACACACATACACACAGACACACAACCGAACATGTACGATACTAT
>CM065712.1:23324865-23327856 GCA_017654935.2 Phymorhynchus buccinoides | reverse complement strand
TTCTCCCAACAGAGTGACAAAACAAAACAAAAAATATCCGTCCATCGATTCTACCAATTGCACCACTCGACTCTACGCTACCACCGAGTATTTTATTTTATACTACTCCACATTATTTTGACTTGGCAATTTCGTGTGTTGAGATTTAATAGACGATTTTCGGAAGAAATAAACCTAGGGGAGAGCACTTCGTGAAAATTAGAGTTGCTTACCTCCATTACTCGGTCAAATACTATAGCAACAATGCAACAATGGCGTCGAAGCTTGAAACCGCAGGATGCGAGTCAGCGATTTGCAAACATGTTGTAGAAAAATAAGGGGTGCTGCTACAAAGTGATAGAACTTGCAAACTGTGACGTAAAATATAAATTACATCAAAGTTAGAATGTCGCACTACATGCTGTGGGTCTCCTCAAACACACGAAGCGAGGGCTGGGGATTTTACCTGATGGTAGAGTAACTCCCCCTGTTTGACCAATTGAATTAGGCACGATTAACTCCCACACACCTTGAAATAACTCCCTTTAATTATTTCCGAACAATTCCTATTATGACAATATCATGTCATGACACCAATGACAAAATGTATATGTTTGATGCTGACACTGGCACCACCCATCACAATCACGACCTCCTTGATAACTCAGCGAACTAGTAAAGGGCTTCGCACACTAGCATCAGGCGTCAATTGTTTCTCAGAGCAACGCCTTGACGCGTTGACGCCTGCATCACAGCACACATTGTAGCGAGGCAGTGGTGTTCTCACACACGACTCTTGTCGCTTCGCCTCTTGTCGCTCGAACTTCCTTATTTGGAAAGCAAGGAAAGATTACTCTAGCGTCAAACCTCCTCCTAGAAACAACAGTATTTTTTTTCTTCAATCAGAGTTATGGTCCTTCAGTCCGTTGTGATTGGCTAGTTTCACGATCTCTGCGATCTTGAGCATCAAAATTAGAGCCGGTTCTATTCTCGAGCAACACAAAATCGCGCAGCTACGCATCAAAAATCCTGCTGCGCCGCGAATCTCTCACACACAAGCGGCGCATCAAATTAACTGCTCCTTGCAGCAAAAAATCGCCGCGATCTCGAGATCTTGACGCTAGTGTACGAAGCCCTTAAGGTATGCACCCTCCAACTAGCTCCGTCGCGAGAGCACTCACAGCTGTTTTGGGAGGAACATTTAGTTTATATATATTTTCATAAGTTTTTTTCAAGCTAACTTTAGTTTACCATAAGTAACTTTTCATAAATAACAGTCAAGAATATGTTGTAGTATGTGACTAAATTAGTTGTATTCAGTGGATATTGCTAGATTTTCACTCATGGGCAATTTTATTTATGTTTGTAATACTAAGTGTATTATTCAAGAACATTTCCTACTAAATATGTTGCAGGATACTGCTCATCAAAATAAGTGTTTACCATTAATCTGATGGAAGATATATATTGCAAATATAATGAAGAACATGCAGCCAACATAATTTATGTTTATCTAAGATTTGTAGATTCAGTCGTTTAGCTAAAGAGCTTGATTTTGTGTGGGATGGAACAGCTGTGCTCTACATACGATTTTCTGTCAATGCGATGCGATTGTGACGATGCGAGTCGTATGATTCGCGTGAAATAACTTCCGTCTAAAAATAATTCTACTGCTTTACCTATACCTCAGGTAGACCCAATACATGAATGTCGCTGTGAACCGAGACTCACATCGTCACAATCGCATCGCATTGACAGCTAATCGTATGTAGTGTAGCAGTCCCTTTAGATCCACAACAATGCTCGCCATAACAAGCAGAATATTGCGGCTTTCTGACTAAAATGAATAAATCGACCGAATGGAGTGAACTTTTCATTTGTATATTTTTTGTTGTTTTTTTGTGGCAAGAAAAGTCATGGATAAGCATGTGCGAGACCCCCTCACTGCAATTCCAGCTTGGAAAACGCCATTTTGTGTTCTGGAGGAGCTTTTGAAGCTCCTGCTGATCCAGGATGTTCCACTCCTCTACCAGGCACTGTTCTGGGTCCTGTAGACTTCTGAGCTGCTGTGAACGGCTTCTAACGGCTGCCTGGAGCATGTTTCAACATTGTTCTATCAGACTGAGGTCTCTGGATTGGGAAACCTACCTCATATGGACGATGATCTCCTGCTACAGGTGCGCGTCAACAACCCATGCTCGATGAAAAGGTGCATTATCATCCATGAAGATGACGTCATATCGCATCATGCCAGCAGAAGGTTTGACATGGACATCGATGACCTCATCCTTGTAGGGAACAGCTATCAGGGATTCCTTTTGAAGAACTTGTGACACTATTTTTTTCCGACCATGCCAATACAGGCCCAAACCGTCAAAGACCCACCTCGAGATTTGTCATGCTCTCTGACTCACATTTCCTGGTAATGCTCTCCTGAGAATTTCCACACACCCTAACAAGAGCATGCATGAAATTAAGACTGATCCTGAACTCGTTGGTGAAGATAATCCATGTCCATTTTCTTAATGTCGAAATGGCGTGGTTCTGGGCTCTCAAAAGACAGCACAGCTCATGAGCTGGAATGAGCAGGGTGCCCAAAGATGCCCCGGGGGTGGGGGTGGGGTGTGGGGGTGGGGGGTGGGGGGTAAAAGGCAGCATCATGGAATCCGTTCCTCACAGTTTGGGTGGAAATGTTCCGCACTGAGGCATTCAGCAAATCAAAATGCTTCCAGAGAGCGTGTGTGAAACGATTTTGGCAGGCCTGAAAAAAGCAGAAAACGTCCATTTTTATTACAAGTCTCCCAAATCCTGCCACCTTCACGACGTCTATCAGCAGTACCAACCTCATGGCAGTGAATCCAAGCTCTGGAAGCGACGCATTGCGATATTCCAAACATGAATGACACAACGAGTCTGTGAACAGCTGTTCTCCAGCACGCCAACACAGAAAGACAACTATTTGCGTGTCAAATGACGTCATTATCTCACTTCGGCCATGAGACTTTTGTCTCT
>CM065712.1:23317365-23319865 GCA_017654935.2 Phymorhynchus buccinoides | reverse complement strand
AGTATCTTGTAATAGCCCATGTTCTTTTTTTGTGGTATTACTGTAAAGTATCTTGTATAAGCCCATGTTCTTTTAAGCGCCCATCCCCAACTTTGGAGCTAATTTTTGCGAGGATAGGGGTACTTACCGAATAAACGAACACCACGATTAAGGCAGATTCAACAGTAGCACACTTTTCTACATTGATTTGTCACCCCCCCACCCTGCCCCCCAACTCGACCAGATGCTAAGCTGGCGCATGCCTGAGCCACACGTTGAATCAAACGTTTTATCAAATTAAGTCTGAATAAAAATAATTTTAACTCATCTACAGATGAGATTTCTCATTCGTTTGAACCAATTCTTGATCTATGTGTGCTAATGAACAAAAACTATTTTTCACTCATATTGCTTTTTTTTCTCAATTGCAAGTCATAAAATTGGCTATTTCACGAACTGGGCAAACCATTTGTAGATGTGTACTGGGTATCTGAATGAGCACAATATAAGCTTTTAAGCTTGTTGCTGCTCAAACAGTATTTACAGTGGAGCCTCCATTATAAGACCTTAACCCTTTCACCGCCAATGTCGCATTTATGCACCACGATGGTTTAACACCCATGTCACTAAAAGGTGTGAAATCAGGGCCTGTTAATCCGAAGACCCTGTTTTCTGAATGTTGAGAGGCCTAATGGTATACACGACACAGAGGATTTCAAAATAATGCAAATGATTTTTTTTCTCCACACAGTTAAGTTTAATGGTAGGCTATATTTTAGCTGAAAAAGGGCTGGCGGCCATTGCCTCCCTAATAAGGAGGAGAAACTAAGCTAGCACTCTATATGTTTTTTAGAACATAGATCAAGATACCAAGTTAGCATATAACTGGTTTTGGGTTTTAATGTTCGTTTCAAAGACATAGGGGCGAAAAAGTTTTAAACAACTTTCCTATATATATGTCAAATACAATACAGTGGAACCTCCCTTATAAAGACCTTAAAAATCATCCAAAATGAGGTCTTATAAGGAAGGGGTCTTATAAAAGGAGGTCATTTTAATAGTTACAAAGAAGGGCAATGTCTCAGAGAAGTAGGTCTTATGTGGGAGGGAGGCTTATAATGGGAGGTCTTATAAGGGAGGTTCGACTGTATTGTATTTGTTGTTACTTGACATTGACTAACAAAATTGTGCGTAACATTGTGCGTAACATTGTGCGTAACATTGTGCGTAACATAGTAAGCTTATTGTCCAATTAAGTCTATTGGACACGACATATATATTTGAGTGCTGGTTTGGTATTTTGGAGCCACACCACATACAGGAAGAGACATTCCATTTGTGGAACAATCTTCTTGTTGAGGGGAGAGTAGCTTCACCTTGGTAGGTTAAGACCCCATCCAGTGCCGAGCTGATGAGACTCCCTAGAGTCGAAACAGCTGTCCTCGGCATGGGTTCTGCCATTGCCTCCCTAATAAGGAGGAGAAACTAAGCTAGCACTCTTTATGTTTTTTAGAACATAGATCAAGATACCAAGTTAACATATAACTGGGTTTGGGTTTTAATGTTCGTTTCAAAGATATAGGGACGAAAAACGTTTTAAACAACTTTCATGTATATTTCCTATATATATATATATATGTCAAGTAACAACAAATACAATACAGTGGAACCTCCCTTATAAGACCTTACAAAATCATCCAAGACGAGGTCTTATAAGGAAGGGGTCTTAAAGAGAGGTAATTTCAATACTTATACAGAAGGGCAATGTCTCAGAGAAGTAGGTCATCATCCTCTTACTCTCCTCCTCCTCCTCTATCATCATCATCATCATCATCATAATCGTCGTCGTCGTCGTCGTCCTCCTCCTCCTTCTCATCATCATCATCATATTCTCTCCAACTTTCAAGTCCTTTAGATCAGGGGCACGGTGCACAGCAGTATTCTGAGATTTTAACTCAAAATCTATTTTTAGCCCTTTTGGGTCAAAATCTCTCTATAAAAAAAGTTGTTCAAACCAAATGGGCCGTTTTCATGGGTTGGGCGTAACATATATATATATATATATCAAACAAAAATAACATTCTGCGCGGGGGGTTTTTTTCACAGATGGTTGCCGGATTCACGAGGGCTTCCTGCACGATTCCAGAATCCCTTTATGCTGGCGGCTGTTCCACGGAGTGGTCACGTGGCCTCAGGCTGAGGCCTTCTGCTCTTCTCTGGAACTCCGTCTGGTGGTGCTGGACAACACGGAGAAGAAAGAGGCCGTGCTCTTTTCCTTGCATCAGTACACCGGTTAGTATGCCATTGTCATCGTCGTCGTCATCGTCATCGTCATCATCGTTGTCATCATCATCATCATCCTCTTCCTCCTCCTCCTCCTCCTCATCATCATCATCATCATAATCGTCGTTGTCCTCCTCCTCCTCCTCCTTCCTCATCATCATCATCATCATCATCATCATCATCATCATCATCATCATCATCATCATCATCATCATCATAATCGTCGTAGTCATCGTCG
>CM065712.1:23309865-23314865 GCA_017654935.2 Phymorhynchus buccinoides | reverse complement strand
TGGTAGGCAGAGCATCAACATCAGCAATCAAAACAAACAGAACAGAAAAGTAACCAACCAAAAAACTAAAACAAATAAATAAATGAAAAACACCTCTTTCACTACAATTTACTTCTTCTACTACCATTACTACTCCTACTACTATTACTGTTACTACCACAATCACCACCATCGCCACCACACCACCACTACTACTACTACTACTACTACTACTACTACTACTACTACTACTACTACTACTACTACTACTACTACTACTACTACTACTACTACTACTACTACTACACTACTACTACTACTACTACTACTACTACTACTACCCCACCACCCACCACCATCACCACTACTACCTCTACTACTACTACTACTACTACTACTACTACTACTACTACTACTACTACTACTACTACTACTACTACTACTACTACTACTACTACAACTACTGCTACTACTACTACTACTATTATTAATAATCATAGCATCATAATAACACAATTCAGAGAGAGAGAGAGAGAGAGAGAGAGAGAGAGAGAGAGAGAGAGAGAGAGAGAGAGAGAGAGAGAGAGAGAGAGAGAGAGAGACAGCGACAGACAGAGACAGAGAGAGTGAGTGCGCACACATACGCATACGCGCTCACACATGTATGCGCGTGCACACACATGTCTAGCAATTAAGCTTATGCACACACACGCGTGCCCGCGCACCCACACACCCGCACACAAACTATGCGCGCATGCACACACGCCTTACTCAACCACACACACACACACACGCCCGCGCGCGCGCACACACACACACGCGTACACATGCACTCACACACCCGCACACACAATATGCGCAAGCACACACGCCTAACTCAACCAGACACATGCGCGCGCGCGCGCACACACGCACACACACACACACATACACACACACTCACATACATTGCGTGCGCATGCACTCACACACCCGAACTCGTAAGTATATGCACGCACACACACACATACCCGCGGTTAACACAAACATACATACACACACACACACACGCGCGCGCGCGCATACATGTGTGCGTATTTGCATGCGTATTGTACTTGTGTCTGGGGTTTTTTCTTCGTATATATGTCTGTGTCTGTATTTTACTTGTGTCCGTGTGTTTGTGTGCGTGTTAGTTTGTGCACGTGCGTGAATTTGTTGGCACATGCGCGTGCTACCAATGATATCCGAGAAGAAGAAACAACCACCTAGGATGGCAATTTACAATCGGTTTGCGTTTTTACCCGATTCTTACTAGATGTCATGAGCTTTGTTTCATCATAACTAGCGCAGCGCCTAGTACCGGTGACGCCAAGTACCGGTAGCGCTGAGTACCGGTTTGGCCGGGTCCGCGAAATAATTATTATAGTATTACTTTTGTCTCTCGCCCTCCTTTCATCTTCTTCTCTCCTCCCGCTCCACCCCGTCCCTCGCTAAACCCTTTTCTTGCCCGGAGATACGGGCGCCGAGAGGCCGGTGGATACGCGTTTCGCGCATTTGCCAAACCCCGCAAATGACACGGCCGCTTTGGTTGCCGTTGCCATCGCCCCGTTAGGGCTGATAGCAAATTTGAAGCGCTTCGGTCGAAAAACGGCGGAGTTATAAGGCGCGTTATGTGTTTCACACACACACACACACACACACGGACGGACACACGGACAGTTGCCTTTTTTATAATATGATGATTGTGCATGTTGATGCTTTAAAGACCCACCACGCAAATGTGTCAACATTAGCGTTTTCATGTGTTTTCCCACTTATCTTCCAAGCATAAGAGGGAAAATACAGTCATGTGACGTGGTGGGTCTTTAAAGTCCAAACGGACTATCTTCATAATTTTGTCCATTGAAGTATTGTTATGGAACTCGTTGCGAACAACAATAATAACTTGCATTAACCCTTTCGCCGCCAAAGTCGCATTTTAGCACCACAGTGATTTAACACCTATGTTCACTAAAAGGCATCAAATTGGGGTCTATTATCCAAAGAGCATATTTTCTTAATTTTGGGAGGTAAGGATAGGCCTTACTTTATATATATATATATGTCATAAAAGAATCCCCACTATTGCAGACGACGTTTTTTTTCCTCTACCTAGGTAAGTTTAATGGACATTTTTTGCTGAAATATGGCTGGCGGCGAAAGGGTTAAATAAGACTGGAAAAACAAAATATATAATTGGAATAGTGCTATTTATACTTTTTTTAATAACTAGTCAGTCAAGTTTTTTGTGGGTTTTGTTTTCTCTGAATAAGTTCCCAAATAAGTCAATGGTCTGTCTGAAGAGAGTCCGTTTTAATGTTGTTGTGTGTGTATGTGTGTGTGTGACAATGTGTGCGTGTGTGTACGTGTGTGTGTGTGTGTGCCAATGTGTACGTGTGTGTGTGTGTGTGTGCCAATGTGTGCGTGTGTGTGTGTGTGTGCGCGCGCGTGCGTGTGCGTGTGCGTGTGTGTGTGTGTGACAATGCGTGCATGTGTTTGTGCGTGTGTTTTTGTGTGTGTTGTTTTTTTGTGTATGTGTGTATGTGTGTGTGTGTGTGTGTGTGTGTGTGTGTGTGTGTGTGTGTGTGTGTGTGTGTGTGTGCGCGCGCGCGCCCATGCGTGTGTGTGTGAGTTGTGTGTGTGATAATTGGTGCGTGTATTTTTGTGTGTGTGTGTGCGCGCGTGCACGTGCGTGTGCGTGTGTGTGTGCGTGTGTGTGCGTGTGTCCGCGCACGCGCGCATGCGTGTGTGTGTGCACACGCGCGTGCTTGTGTGTGTGTGTGTGTGTGTGTGTGTGCGTGTGTGTGCGCGCGCGCGAGCGTACGTGCGTGTGTGTGTGTGTGTGTGTGTGTGTGTGTGTGTTTTAATCAACCCATCCTCTTTTATCTTCCAGACGAAACTTTTGTCCACTTGGGAGGATTCAGACCGCACGCCTCAGCCCCGCTGCAATGGCTGACAGGAAGTGACGTCAATCTCACTGAGGATCGCCAGCACTGGTACAATGAAGACGAACCGAACGGGCTTGACTCGGAGGAGGCGCTGGGAGCCATGCGGATTAATCCAACGCACTACACTTTGGTCGACATGCCCATGAATTACAATGGGTCGTTTGTTTGCGAAAAAGTGCTGAATTAAGCCGGCGACAGTGACTCGATCAGGTCGTGATGTTTCACCTCATGTGCATGCCATGCTGCTTGATCAGTCTGACTCAGTCGGGCGCAGTCAGGTGACAGGGCCGAATAGGGCGGGTTCTAAATTTCACTGATCGCGAGTCTGATCGAGTCAGATGGCTTGTGACCTCTTCTGTGCGGGAAACAAAATTTGATATACGTCACGACCTGATCGAGTCATATGAGGCAGTCGCATAGTCTGTCTCCAGCTTTAGTGAACGTTGGAGCCATTTTGGATAAATGTTTAACACGTTACCCTTTGGTCAATATGCCCGTGAATTTCAATGGGTTCTTCGTTTGTGAGAACATGTAGAATATTTAAACGTTGGAGCCATTTTGGATAACTGCAACACACTACGCTTTTTGTCGACATGCCCATGGATTTTATTGGGTCGTTTATTTGCGAAAAGGCGTTGAATTAGTAAACGTTGGAATCCGATCGGATAAACGCAACATGTTGCACTTTTAGGTCGAGATGCCCGTGAATTTCAATGGGTCCTTCGTTCGTGAGAAAATGTAGAATATTTAAACGTTGGAGCCATTTGGGATAAATGTAACAAGTTACATTTTGGTTGATATGCTCATGAATTTTAATAGGTCGTTTGTTTGCGAAAAAGCGTTGAATTAGTAAACTTTGGAGCCATTTTGAATAAACGTAACTCGTTGCACTTTGGTCGATATGCTCATGCATTTCAATGGGTTCTTCGTTCGTGAGAAAGTGTAAAATATTTAAACTTTGGAGCCATTTTGGATTAATGCAACACACTACGCTTTTTGTCGACATGCCCATGGATTTTAATGGGTCGTTTATTTGCGAAAAGGCGCTGAATTAATAAACATTGGAAGCCGATCGGATAAACGTAACATGTTGCACTTTTACGTCGAGGTCCCGATGAATTTCAATGGGTCCTTCGTTTGTGAGAAAATGTAGAATATTTAAGCGTTGGAGCCATTTTGGATAAACGTTTAACATGTTACACTTTGGTCGAGATGCCGATAAATTTCAATGGGTCCTTCGTTCGTGAGAAAATGTAGAATATTATATAAACGTTCAGAGCCGATCGGATAAACGTAACACGTTACACTTTTAGGTCGAGATGCCCGTGAATTTCAATGGGTCCTTCGTTCGTGAGAAAATGTAGAATATTTAAACGTTGGAGCCATTTGGGATAAATGTAACAGGTTACACTTTTAGGTCGAGATGCCGATTAATTTCAATGAGTCCTTCGTTCGTGAGAAAATATAGTATATTTAAACGTTGGAGCCATTTCAGATAAATGTGACAGGTTACACTTTGGTCGACATGCCGATGAATTTTAATGGGTCGTTTGTTTCCGAAAAAGTGCTGAATTAGTTGGAGCCATTTTGGATAAATGTAACATGTTACACTTTCAGGTCGAGATGCCGATGACTTTCAATGAGTCCTTCGTTCGTGAGAAAATGTAGAATATTTAAACGTTGGCGCCATTTTGGATAAAGGCAGCATACTACATTGTAGGTGACATGCCCCAATATTTGTAACCGTTTTTTCTGTGGAAAAGTTTGTTGTTGACCTACCCTGGCTAAAAGACTCCAGGGATCATCTCAACAGCCGAAGTGCATTTTGTTTATCGCCTCTTGCGTGCGAAGCTTAAAGGTAGACCCTGACGGATGTGTTTGTGCAAGAAACACGTCGAGATCACCGGAAAGACAGTCTTTTCAAGGCTTTTTCAAGGCAATTCTGGTTTCCTAGAAATTAAACCGTCAAAGCGGCGATTCCTCCTTGGCGGAGATGCCGGAGAGAGTAGCCATTTTGGATGGGGTGGGTGAAGGTCACTCATTGTGGTTGAAGCG
>CM065712.1:23297365-23304865 GCA_017654935.2 Phymorhynchus buccinoides | reverse complement strand
AGTTAAATACTGTCTAAATAAATCTGATGAAATCCTTCAAGTTTCGTTCACTATAACCTACTTGTACCCCCCCAAAAAAAAAAAAACCCCCCAACCAACCCCAAAAACAAACAAACAAAAAACAACCAAAACACACGAATCGGGTGAAATATCCGTGCTTCTGTTGCAAACTCTCTTTTCTTTTTTCTTTTTTCTTTCCAGGTTTTAAATTGATTTTAATGAAACCAAAAAGAGAGCCTACAAACGCGCAAAAGAGGACAGTGTGTATGAAGAACAAACCAAAAAATGTAGAAAAGCAATGGCATGCATCATATTTAGGCATGCTGCTCTAATACCAACAACACTGTACACCCTTCACAGGAAAAAAGAATGTGATTAAACCATGTGATGATAATGTTAGAATCAACAATACAGAAAAACAAACAGAACGCATGGATACGTAAGAAATTATCGGGAAACAAATTCTAGATCCTGTTATTGCTTGCCTCTGTTTCAGTGCTGTCCATTCATCTGGTCCTGCCTACCTCTCTGATCTCGTTCACCTGTACCAAAGACTGTACAGGGGAAGATAAACATCCGGTCTATTTTCCCTATATGAGTAGTGAGGACAGAAACACTGGTTATGTCCCTTTGAAACGTGACACATTTTTACACGATCGATAGGCCAGTTGAATTCTCCGTTCAAGTTCCAGTCCGAGTTTTTGGATAGCCTCCACTGTGAATAGTGTACACGTCCGCACTAACGATAACTCTATCAGCCCGGTTCGCCGAGCTCTTAAGTAGTCATCATCTTACCCTTTTAGAATATCTTTGCCTGTACTCACCCTCCAGGTCTCTCCGTTCCTCTTCTGACAAACTTATCCTTTCTATTCCTCGTACAAACACTAAGACATATGGTGAACGTTCATTTTCTTTCAGCGCCCCTTCTGTCTGGAACACCCTACCATA
The DNA here is from genome assembly GCA_017654935.2 of Phymorhynchus buccinoides. Lineage (NCBI taxonomy): Eukaryota > Metazoa > Mollusca > Gastropoda > Neogastropoda > Raphitomidae > Phymorhynchus > Phymorhynchus buccinoides. The sequence goes on along the minus strand of CM065712.1, from coordinate 23,303,917 downwards.
ATGAACTTCGTTCTGCTAAATCTTTCCAAATCTTTCAAAACCGCTCTTAAAACTCACCTCTTCCGGCAATACCTCTGATTTCTTCCTTGTCCTGTTTCCTGCCTTTCCTGCCTTAAAACTATGTTGTGGGGTGTGTGCGTGCATGCGCGTGGGATAGGGATAGGGTTTTAGGGTTAGGATAGGGTTAGTATTCCAAAAAGGTTATTAGCTAAAAATGTTCCTAAAATACAGCTTTATGTTTGGTAAGAAAGGCAAAAACGGAAAATTGCAATTAACCGAGAAAATGCAGGGGGGGCTGGGGGTGGGGGTGGTGGGGGTGGCTATTAAATATATCAAATATTGTCGGAATAAAAAAAACTATATCAACTCATCTACAGGTATTAGGCCAGGCTATTTCTTGTTCGTTTGAACTAACTCTTGATCTGTGTGTGTTTCTAATCGAAAAAAACACCCCAAACCTTCATTCATAGTTGTTGATTTTTTTTAGCAAGTTTTAAATTGGCTATTTCACGGACTGGGCGTAACATCGGCAAGAAGTGCCTATCGCCACCAGGAGTAAAGAAGGCACGTAGGCAGTTCTTGTAGGCACCTCTCTATAGAGTTGACGGAAATTGTAAGGTTTCATCCGAATCATGTAAGACAGTAGCGTTTCACCAGAATCATGCATTCACTGTGTAGTCGTACAATTGAAATCGGATGCGTGAGTTTCAGTTGGATTGCCCCCCCCCCCCCCCCCGTTTCACCAGAATCATTTAGACAGTAGCGTTTCACCAGAATCATTTAGACAGTAGCGTTTCACCAGTATCATTTAGACAGTAGCGTTTCACCAGAATCATGTTAGACAGTAGCGTTTCACCAGAATCATTTAGACAGTAGCGTTTCACCAGAATCATGTTAGACAGTAGCGTTTCACCAGAATCATTTAGACAGTAGCGTTTCACCAGAATCATTTAGACAGTAGCGTTTCACCAGTATCATTTAGACAGTAGCGTTTCACCAGAATCATTTAGACAGTAGCGTTTCACCAGTATCATTTAGACAGTTTCACCAGAATCATTTAGACAGTAGCGTTTCACCAGAATCATTTAGACAGTAGCGTTTCACCAGAATCATGCATTCACAGACGTCGTCGTCGCGGTTGGGTGTTGTCGTACAACTGAAATCGGATGCGTAAGTTTGAGTTTGAGTCTCTCCCCCCCCCCCTCACCACACACACACACACACCCCACCACCCCTTTCATCCGAATCATTTAGACAGTAGAGTTTCACCAGAATCATTCCTCACAGAACGTTTGTCGTCCGCGGTTGGGTGTAGTCGTTGCGACTGAAATCGTGAGTTGAGTCCCCCTCCCACACCAACCCCCACCCCCCTCCTGCCACACAGTCCTGTCATGATAATTCAGTTACACGCTTCGCGCCGGTGTGAAGAGAATATTCTACCTCATGAAATAAGTACCCAATCCTCATTCGAATTGTTTGCTTGTCCGCCATTGTGAATGTTGCGAAACTAAGTGCATGGCTTTGTACATCGATTTATCGGCAAAACACCACAATGTAGATTTACACCCTCCTGCTCTATTTCTTGGTTCTTTCCGTGGTTAGGGTTAAGTTAGGGCTAGGGGGGGGGGAGAGAAAATAATGTTTTACGCCCTCTTTGGCCTTTCGGCATGTGGGGCCATTAATTTAGAGGATAGGGTTAGGGTTAGGATGGTTATAGTTCGCATGCGAAGGATACTTATTTCATGGACGCTACTTATTTCTCATGACACCGGAGTTGTCAAACAATGGGAGCTCGACAGCTGCAATCTCGGTTCCGGCAGCTACACGGTTAGCGTATCAAAACTGTAGGATTCCCGGTGAATGCGTGTAGATCATGTGACAAATTTGAGTATTTCCGTTGGTCGCAAACGCAAGATAGAAGACATGTGTTAGTGAGGTCATTAGAACTAGAAGGGGTTTCAGTGGGAAATCTATTTTTGTCAACAAATTTTGCAGATACACAGTTTGAAAGACGAGCAATATCAATGTATTTTTCACTGAACATAGTTTTCGGACTGAGGAAAAAACCTGCTACTAATGGCTGGGTACCTGCACGTGTCGTCATATCCGGCAACAAGGAGCGTGCCATGATTATGGGGGACCGCCATCTTAGTCACTAACTTTGTCTAAAAAAATGCCAGATCGAGTGCTGTTTACACACAAATCTGACTATGATGGCGACACTTCCGTTGGAAGAGTCGATGCGCACGCAGGTGGGGGGGAGCCATACCCTCTGGCTGCCACAATCCCAGCGCCTGGGATCAGAGAGATACATGTGTCTCCGTCTCTATTGTCCCCCGTCACTGTGTCCCGTTTCTATGTGTCCCCTGTCATTGTGTCCCCTTTCTCTACGTGTCCCCGTCTAACTGTGTCCCCTTTCTCTATGTGTCCCCGTCAGTTTATGTCCCTTGTCTCTATGTGTGACAAGAGACGTCAATGTGTCCCCGGCTCTATGTGTCCCCGTCAATGTGTCCATTTTCGGAAAAGTGTTTTGTCTATGTGTCCCCGTTTCTATGTGTCCCTGTCATTGTGTCCCTTTTCTCTATGTGTCCCCGTCACTGTGAATTGTAGGATTTACAGTGTCCCCGTCACTATGTGCCGAATTTCTTGGTCTATGTGTCCCCGTCACTGTGTCCCGTTCTCTATGTGTCCCCCGTCATAATGTGTCCCCTTTCTCTATGTGTCCCCGTCACTGTGTCCCTTTTCTCTATGTGTCCCCCGTCATTGTGTCCCTTTTCTCTATGTGTTCCCGTCACTGTGTCCCTTTTCTCTAGTGTACCCCCGTCATTGTGTCCCTTTTCTCTATGTCCCCGTCAATGTGTCCCTTGTTCTCAATGGGTCACCGACATCTGCAATCCCTGTTTCTATGTTCCCTCCCTCTTCTAACAACAAAAAACGGACGGTGTCCCCGTCAAACTGGTAAGGATTTCCCTGTCTCTGTGTGTCATCCCCCTCACAAATGTTCCCTTTTCCTATGTGTCGCTGTCTCAGATATTTCTAGAAGTCCCTTTTCTCTATGTGTCCCCGTCACTGTGTCCCTTTTCTCTATGTGTCCTCCGTCACTGTGTCCAATTTTCTCTATGTGTCCCCGTCACGACGTGTCATATGACCTATGTATCTTCGTCACTGACATCTATGTGTCCCCGTCACTGTGAAAAACACCTTTTCTAATGGCTGGTAACCCCGTCCACTGTGTCCGCTTGTTCCTTTGTGTCCCAAGTCTCTAGCGTGTCCATATTCTGGGATTTGTCCCCGTCACTGTGTCCCTTTTCTCTATGTGGTACCCGTCATTGTGGGCCCTTTACTCTATGCTGTAAAACCACCACAAATCTGACTAATGTGGCGAAAGAACTCTACATGTCCCCGTTGGATGCGCACGGCCGTTTCTATGAGTCCCTGTCATTGTGCTCCCTTTTCTCTAGCGTGGGTCCCGTCACATGTGTCCCTTTTCTTCTCTATGTGTCCCCCGTCGCTATTGTGTCCCTTTTCTCTATGTGTCCCCGTCATACTGTGTCCCCGTTTTTTCTCTATGTGTCCCCCGTCACTGTGTCGCCTGTTCTCTATGTCCCCCGTCACTGTGTCCCTGCTTTCTCTATGTGTCCCCCGTCTCAATGTGTCCCCCTGTCTCTCTGTGTCCCCGGCTCTACGTGTCCCCGTCAATGTGTCCCTTTTCTCTAGCGTGTCCCCCGTCACTGTGTCCCCTTTTCTCTAGGTGTCCCCCGTCACTGTGTCGCCCTCGTTCTCTATGTGTCCCCCGTCACTGTGTCCCTTTTCTCTATGTGTCCCCCGTCACTGTGTCCCTTTTCTCTATGTGTCTCCGTCACTGTGTCCCTTTTCTCTATCCCCCGTCACTTGTCCCCGTCTCTATGTGTCCTTTTTTTCTCTATGTGTTGTCCCCGTCACTGTGTCCCTTTTCTCTATGTGTCCCTCCGTCACTGTGTCCCTCTTTCTCTATGTTTCCCGTCACTGTGTCCCCCTCGGTCTATTCCCCCGTCATTGTGTTCTCCGAACTGTCCTGTGTCCATGTTTCTACCTCCCCGTCAATGTGTCCCATTTTCTTGTGTCCTCTAATGTGTCCCCCGTCTCTATGTGGTGTCCCGTCTCTGTGTCCCCGTTCTCTATGTGTCCCCGTCAATGTGTCCCTTTTCTCTATGTGTCCCCCGTCACTGTGTCCCTTTTCTCTATGTCCCCCGTCACTGTGTCCCTTTTCTCTATGTGTCCCCGTCTCTTTGTGTCCCCGTCTCTATGTGTACCCGTCATTGTGTCTCTATTTGTTCCTCTATGTGTTCTCCTCTGGCCCTGTCATTGTGTCCCTTTTCTCTATGTGTCCCCGTCAATTGTGTCCCTTTTCTCTATGTGTCCCCGTCATTTGGTGTGTCCCTTTTCTCTATGTGTCCCCGTCAAATGTGTCCCTTTTCTCTATGTGTCCCCGTCACTGTGTCCCTTTTCTCTATGTGTCCCCCGTCATTGTGTCCCTTTTCTCTATGTGTTCCCCGTCACTGTGTCCCTTTTCTCTATGTGTCCCCGTCTCTATGTACCTTTTTTTTCCCTTCCCCTCTATGTGTCCCTGTCATTGTGTCCCTTTTCTCTATGTGTCCCCGTCACTGTGTCCCCTTTCTCTATGTGTCCCCGTGTCACTCCGTGGTCCCTTTTCGCTCTATGTGTCCTCTATGTGTCGTCACTGTGTCCCTTTTTCCTATTTTGTGTCCCCATTGTGTCCCTTTCCTCTCCTATGTGTCCCCGTCACATATGTGTCCCTTTTCTCTATGTGTCCCCCGTCACTGTGTCCCTTTTCTCTATGTGTCCCCCCCCCTTCCCCTATGTGTCCCCGGTCATTGTGTCCCTTTTCTCTATGTGTCCCCGTCAATGTGTCCCTTTTCTCTATGTGTCCCCCGTCACTGTGTCCCTTTTCTCTATGTGTCCCCCGTCAACTGTTGTCCCTTTTCTCTATGTGTCCCCGTCATTCACATCCGTGTCCCTTTTCTCTATGTGTCCCCCGTCATTGTGTCCCTTTTCTTCCCCGTTTCTCTATGTGTCCCCGTCACTGTGTCCCTTTTCTCTATGTGTCCCCTCGTCATTGTGTCCCTTTTCTCTATGTGTCACCCCGTCATTTGTGTCCCTTTTCCTTCTATGTGTCCCCGTCACTGTGTCCCGTTTCCGCCCCTCTATGTGTTCCCCCGTCACTGTGTCCCTTTTCCCCTATGTTTCCTTTGTCATTGTGTCCCTTTTCAATCTATGTGTCCCCGTCTTCTGTGTCCCTTTTCTCTATGTGTCCCCGTCACTGTGTCCCCCTTTTCTCTATGTGTCACCCCCCCCCGTCACTGTGGTCCCTTTTTTTCTCCTCTAATGTGTCCCCGTCACTGTGTCCCTTTTCTCTATGTGTCCCCGTCACTGTGTCCCTTTTCTCTATTGGTCCCCCGTCACTGTGTCCCTTTTCTCTATGTCCCCCGTCACTAATTGTCCCTTTTCTCTATGTCCTCCGTTACTTTTTCCCTATGGGTGTCTCATTGTCCACCCGTCCCTGTTTCCCTCTTTTCTCTATGTCCCCCGTCACTGTGTCCCTTTTCTCTATGTGTCCCACCAGTCATTGTGTCCCCCTTTTCCCTTCTCTATTTTCTTTTCCCCGTCATTGTCCTCCCCCTTCTCTATGTGTCCCCGTTAAATGTGTTCCCTTTTCTCTATGTGTCCCCCGTCATTGTGGGTCCCCTTTTCTCTATGGGTCCCCTTTTCTCACTGTTGTCCCTTTTCAATTCTCTCTCTATGTGTCCCCCGTCACTACTGTGTTCCCTTTTTCTCTATGTGGTCCCCGTCAATTTGTCCCCCCTTCTTCTCTATGTGTCCCCCGTCTTCCGTCACTGTGGTCCCTTTTCCCTCCATGTGTCCTCCCCGTCAAAATTGTGTCCCTTTTCCTCTCTATGTGTCCCCCGTCACTGTGTCCACCCTTTGGTGGTGGCCCTTTTACCCGTTCTCTATGTGTCCCCGTCATTGTGTCCCTTTTCTCTATGTGTCCCTTTTCTCTCTATGTGTCCGCCACCCGTCATTGTTGTCCCTTTTCTCTATGTGTCCCCGTCACTGTGTCCCGTTTTCTCTATGTTGTCCCCCGTCCACTGTGTCCCCCCGTTTCTTCTATGTGTCACCGTCTCTATTATGTCCACGGTCTCTATGTTGTGTCCACCGTCACTGTGTCCCTTTACGGGTGTGTCCCCCGTCTCCTCTAGGTGGTCCCCCCAGGTGTCCCTCAACGTGGTGTCCCTTTTCTACATGTGTCCCCCGTCATTGTGTCCCTTTTCTTATCAGAAGTCGTCATTGTGTCCCCGGAGTTTTCTCTGTGTGTCCCTGTTCTCTAGGTGTTCCCGTCTTTTCTATGTGTCCCCGTCATTGTGTCCCTTTTCTCTATGTGTCCCCCGTCACTGTGTCCCTTTTCATCTAGGTGTCACATCACGTGGCCCCTAGTCTTCACTGTGTCCCTTTTCTCTATGTCCCCCGTCACTGTGTCCCTTTTCTCTATGTGTC
>CM065712.1:23288831-23296865 GCA_017654935.2 Phymorhynchus buccinoides | reverse complement strand
ATTGTTTGAATGAATTCAGGCCTCTGCCCATTTTCATGGAGAGAGAGAGAGAGAGAGAGAGAGAGAGAGAGAGAGAGAGAGAGAGAGAAGAGAGAGAGAGAGAGAGAGAGACGAAGAGAGAGAGAGAGAGAGAGAGAGAGATGAATGAAAATTGTTTGAATGAATTCAGGCCTCTGCCCATTTTCATGGAGAGAGAGAGAGAGAGAGAGAGAGAGAGAGAGAGAGAGAGGGAGAGAGAGAGAGGAGAGAGAGAGAGAGAGAGAGAGAGAGAGAGAGAGAGAGAGATCCTAAACTAATCGAGGTTGGTACTTAAAACCGGCGCCTCACTGCATACGATTTGACCTCAATGCGATACGATTGTGACAATGGTCTGTGAGTCATGCTTCACGGGAAATACTAGCGTTTAATAAAATAACTCTGCTATTTTGTGTGTGTGTGTGTGTGTGTGTGTGTGTGTGTGTGTGTGTGTGTGTGTGTGTGTGTTCACTCTACTCACTTTGCCTTAGCATGAGGCTGTGCCAGACCAGTTAACATAAGCTAGAACACCGAGGCTACATCACGATGTTGCTACGCTCTGAATGGTTGTGCGGGGATGGTCTTCAGCCATGACAGGCTCCCAGCATAACACCATCGGTCTAAAATCCCCCGAAGACGGAGTGTGGCTGCCCACATGGCGGGGTAATCAAAAACGGTCACACACGTAATGTTCTCATCCCTAGCTGGCGCATTTGTACTGAATTGTTCAAGTGCTCTGGCTGTTGGGATGATCCCTGGAGTCGTTAAGCCAGGGATGAACAACAACAACAACAACTCTACTCACTGTAGACCGCACAATACACGAATCCATTAAAATGTCCGATACACAAAAAATAAGATTTTTTTTTATTTTTTATGAGATTCGTGTGAATGAACTTAACTAGTAGGATATCATCAGATTCATGTAGACAATAGAAGGGCGTCCGGTACAAAGCGACTGGGACACATAGAGAAAAGGGACACAGTGACGGGGACACATAGAGAAAAGGGACACAGTGACGGGGACACATAGAGAAAAGGGACACAGTGACGGGGACACATAGAGAAAAGGGACACAGTGACGGGGACACATAGAGAAAAGGGACACAATGACGGGTACACATAGAGAAAAGGGACACAGTGACGGGGACACATAGAGAAAAGGGACACAATGACGGGGACACATAGAGAAAAGGGACACAGTGACAGAGGACACATAGAGAAAAGGGACACAGTGACGGGGGACACATAGAGAAAAGGGACACAGTGACGGGGACACATAGAGAAAAGGGACACATTAACGGGGACACATAGAGAAAAGGGACACAATGACGGGGGACACATAGAGAAAAGGGACACAGTGACGGGGACACATAGAGAAAAGGGACACAATGACGGGGACACATAGAGAAAGGGGACAAAGTGACGGGGACACATAGAGAAAAGGGACACAATGACGGGGACACATAGAGAAAAGGGACACAGTGACGGGGACACATAGATAAAAGGGACACAGTGACAGAGGACACATAGAGAAAAGGGACACAGTGACGGGGGACACATAGAGAAAAGGGACACAATGACGGGGGACACATAGAGAAAAGGGACACAGTGACGGGGACACATAGAGAAAAGGGACACATTAACGGGGACACATAGAGAAAAGGGACACAATGACGGGGGACACATAGAGAAAAGGGACACAGTGACGGGGACACATAGAGAAAAGGGACACAATGACGGGGACACATAGAGAAAAGGGACACAAGTGACGGGGACACATAGAGAAAAGGGACACAGTGACGGGGACACATAGAGAAAAGGGACACAATGACGGGGGACACATAGAGAAAAGGGACACATTAACGGGGACACATAGAGAAAAGGGACACAATGACGGGGGACACATAGAGAAAAGGGACACATTGACGGGGGACACATAGAGAAAAGGGACACAATGACGGGGACACATAGAGAAAAGGGACACAGTGACAGAGGACACATAGAGAAAAGGGACACAATGACGGGGACACATAGAGAAAAGGGACACAGTGACGGGGACACATAGATAAAAGGGACACAGTGACAGAGGACACATAGAGAAAAGGGACACAGTGACGGGGGACACATAGAGAAAAGGGACACAATGACGGGGGACACATAGAGAAAAGGGACACAGTGACGGGGACACATAGAGAAAAGGGACACAATGACGGGGGACACATAGAGAAAAGGGACACAGTGACGGGGACACATAGAGAAAAGGGACACATTAACGGGGACACATAGAGAAAAGGGACACAGTGACGGGGACACATAGAGAAAAGGGACACAGTGACGGGGACACATAGAGAAAAGGGACACAGTGACGGGGGACACATAGAGAAAAGGGACACAGTGACGGGGGACACATAGAGAAAAGGGACACAGTGACGGGGACACATAGAGAAAAGGGACACATTAACGGGGACACATAGAGAAAAGGGACACAGTGACGGGGGACACATAGAGAAAAGGGACACAATGACGGGGACACATAGAGAAAAGGGACACAGTGACGGGGACACATAGAGAAAAGGGACACAGTGACGGGGGACACATAGAGAAAAGGGACACAGTGACGGGGACACATAGAGAACAGGGACACAGTGACGGGGACACATAGAGAAAAGGGACACAATGACGGGGACACATAGAGAAAAGGGACACAGTGACGGGGACACATAGAGAAAAGGGACACAATGACGGGGACACATAGAGAAAAGGGACACAGTGACGGGGACACATAGAGAAAAGGGACACAATGACGGGGACACATAGAGAAAAGGGACACAGTGACGGGGACACATAGAGAAAAGGGACACAATGACGGGGACACATAGAGAAAAGGGACACAGTGACGGAGGACACATAGAGAAAAGGGACACATTAGGGGACACATTAACGGGGACACATAGAGAAAAGGGACACAATGACGGGGACACATAGTGAAAAGGGACACAGTGACAGAGGACACATAGAGAAAAGGGACACAATGACGGGGGACACATAGAGAAAAGGGACACAGTGACGGGGACACATAGATAAAAGGGACACAGTGACAGAGGACACATAGAGAAAAGGGACACAGTGACGGGGGACACATAGAGAAAAGGGACACAATGACGGGGGACACATAGAGAAAAGGGACACAGTGACGGGGACACATAGAGAAAAGGGACACATTAACGGGGACACATAGAGAAAAGGGACACAATGACGGGGGACACATAGAGAAAAGGGACACAGTGACGGGGGACACATAGAGAAAAGGGACACATTGACGGGGACACATAGAGAAAAGGGACACAGTGACGGGGACACATAGAGAAAAGGGACACAGTGACGGGGGACACATAGAGAAAAGGGACACAGTGACGGGGACACATAGAGAAAAGGGACACAGTGACGGGGGACACATAGAGAAAAGGGACACAGTGACGGGGACACATAGAGAAAAGGGACACAGTGACGGGGACACATAGAGAAAAGGGACACAGTGACGGGGACACATAGAGAAAAGGGACACAATGACGGGGACACATAGAGAAAAGGGACACAGTGACGGGGACATATAGAGAAAAGGGACACAGTGACGGGGACACATAGAGAAAAGGGACACAGTGACGGGGACACATAGAGAAAAGGGACACAGTGACGGGGACACATAGAGAAAAGGGACACAGTGACGGAGGACACATAGAGAAAAGGGACACAGTGACGGGGACACATAGAGAAAAGGGACACAGTGACGGGGACACATAGAGAAAAGGGACACAGTGACGGGGACACATAGAGAAAAGGGACACAGTGACGGGGACACATAGAGAAAAGGGACACAATGACGGGGACACATAGAGAAAAGGGACACAGTGACAGAGGACACATAGAGAAAAGGGACACAATGACGGGGACACATAGAGAAAAGGGACACAATGACGGGGACACATAGAGAAAAGGGATACAATGACGGGGACACATAGAGAAAAGGGACACATTAACGGGGACACATAGAGAAAAGGGACACAGTGACGGGGACACATAGAGAAAAGGGACACAATGACGGGGACACATAGAGAAAAGGGACACAGTGACGGGGACACATAGAGAAAAGGGACACAATGACGGGGACACATAGAGAAAAGGGACACAGTGACGGGGGACACATAGAGAAAAGGGACACAATGACGGGGACACATAGAGAAAAGGGACACAATGACGGGGGACACATAGAGAAAAGGGACACAATGACGGGGGACACATAGAGAAAAGGGACACAGTGACGGGGACACATAGAGAAAAGGGACACAGTGACGGGGACACATAGAGAAAAGGGACACAGTGACGGGGACACATAGAGAAAAGGGACACAATGACGGGGGACACATAGAGAAAAGGGACACATTAACGGGGACACATAGAGAAAAGGGACACAATGACGGGGACACATAGAGAAAAGGGACACAATGACGGGGACACATAGAGAAAAGGGACACAGTGACGGGGACACATAGAGAAAAGGGACACATTAACGGGGACACATAGAGAAAAGGGACACAATGACGGGGGACACATAGAGAAAAGGGACACAGTGACGGGGACACATAGAGAAAAGGGACACAATGACGGGGACACATAGAGATGAGGGACACAATGACGGGGACACATAGAGAAAAGGGACACAGTGACGCGGGACACGTAGAGAAAAGGGACACATTGACGGGGACACGTAGAGACGGGGACACATTGAGACGGGGGCACATAGAGAAAAGGGACACAGTGACGGGGACACATAGAGAAAGGGACACATAGAGAAAAGGGACACAGTGACGGGGACACATAGAGAAAGGGACACATAGAGACGGGGACACATAGAGAAAAGGGACACAGTGACGGGAACACATAGAGAAAAGGGACACAGTGACGGAGACACATAGAGAAAAGGGACACAGTGACGGGGACACATAGAGAAAGGGACACATAGAGACGGGGACACATAGAGAAAAGGGACACAGTGACGGGGACACATAGAGAAAAGGGACACAGTGACGGGGGACACATAGAGAAAGGGACACATAGAGACGGGGGACACATAGAGAAAAGGGACACAGTGACGGGGACACATAGAGAAAAGGGACACAATGACGGGGACACATAGAGAAAAGGGACACAATGACGGGGACACATAGAGAAAAGGGACACAGTGACAGAGGACACATAGAGAAAAGGGACACAGTGACGGGGACACATAGAGAAAAGGGACACAATGACGGGGACACATAGAGAAAAGGGACACAGTGACGGGGACACATAGAGAAAAGGGACACAGTGACGGGGGACACATAGAGAAAAGGGACACAGTGACGGGGACACATAGAGAAAAGGGACACAGTGACGGGGACACATAGAGAAAAGGGACACAGTGACGGAGGACACATAGAGAAAAGGGACACAGTGACGGGGACACATAGAGAAAAGGGACACAGTGACGGGGGACATAGAGAAAAGGGACACAGTGACGGGAACACATAGAGAAAAGGGACACAATGACGGGGGACACATAGAGAAAAGGGACACAGTGACGGGAACACATAGAGAAAAGGGACACAATGACGGGGGACACATAGAGAAAAGGGACACAGTGACGGGGACACATAGAGAAAGGGGACACAGTGACGGGGACACATAGAGAAAAGGGACACAGTGACGGGGACACATAGAGAAAAGGGACACAGTGACGGGGACACATAGAGAAAAGGGACACAGTGACGGGGGACACATAGAGAAAAGGGACACATTGACGGGGACACGTAGAGCCGGGGACACATTGACGGGGACACATAGAGAAAAGGGACACAGTGACGGGGGACACATAGAGAAAGGGGACACAGTGACGGGGACACATAGAGAAGGGGACACAGTGACGGGGACACATAGAGAAAAGGGACACAATGACGGGGACACATAGAGACGGAGACACATGTATCTCTCTGATCCCAGGCGCTGGGATTGTGGCAGCCAGAGGGTATGGCTCCCCCCCACCTGCGTGCGCATCCAACGGAAGTGTCGCCATCTTAGTCAGATTTGTGTGTAAAACAGCATCGATCTGGCATTTTTGAAACAAAGTTACTGACTAAGATGGCGGTCTCCCATAATATGGCACGCTCCTTGTGGCCGGATATGACGACACGTGGGTACCAGCCATAGTAGGGTTTTTTCCTCAGTCAGAAAACTATGTTCAGTGAAAATACATTGATATTGCTCGTCGTCAACTGTGTACCTGCAAAATTGGACAAAAATAGATTTCCCACTGAAACCCCTTCTAGTTCTAATGACCTCACTAACACATGTCTTCTATAAATATCTTGCGTTTGCGACCAACGGAAATACTCAAATTTGTCACATGATCTACACGCATTCACCGGGAATCCTACAGTTTTGATACGCTAACCGTGTAGCTGCCGGAACCGAGATTGCAGCTGTCGAGCTCCCATTGTTTGACAACTCCGGTGTCATGAGAAATAAGTAGCGTCCATGAAATAAGTACCCTTCGCATGCGAACTATAACCATCCTAACCCTAACCCTATCCCTAATTAATGCCCCACATGGCCGAAAGGCCAAAGAGGGCGTAAAACATTATTTTCTCTCCCCCCCCCCTATCCCTAACTCTAACCCTAACCACGGAAATAACCAAGAAATAGAGCAGGAGGGTGTAAATCTACATCTTTGCCGAGACGTCGATGCACAAAGCCATGCCACTTAGTTTCGTAACATTCACAATGGCGGACAAGCAAACAATTCGAATGAGGATTGGGTACTTATTTCATGAGGTAGAATATTCTCTTCACACCGGCGCGAAGCGTGTAACTGAATTATCACGACAGGATGTTGGCAGGAGGGGGGTGGGCGTGGGGTGGGGAGGGGGGACTCAACTCACGATTTCAGTCGCACGACTACACCCAACCGCGACGACAACGTCTGTGAGGAATGATTCTGGTGAAACTCTACTGTCTAGATGATTCGGATGAAAGGGGTGGTGGGGTGTGTGTGTGTGTGTGGTGAGGGGGGGGGGGAGACTCAAACTCAAACTTACGCATCCGATTTCAGTTGTACGACAACACCCAACCGCGACGACGACGTCTGTGAATGCATGATTCTGGTGAAACGCTACTGTCTAAATGATTCTGGTGAAACGCTACTGTCTAAATGATTCTGGTGAAACGCTACTGTCTAAATGATTCTGGTGAAACGCTACTGTCTAAATGATACTGGTGAAACGCTACTGTCTTACATGATTCTGGTGAAACGCTACTGTCTAAATGATACTGGTGAAACGCTACTGTCTAAATGATTCTGGTGAAACGCTACTGTCTAAATGATACTGGTGAAACGCTACTGTCTTACATGATTCTGGTGAAACGCTACTGTCTAAATGATTCTGGTGAAACGCTACTGTCTTACATGATTCTGGTGAAACGCTACTGTCTAAATGATACTGGTGAAACGCTACTGTCTAAATGATTCTGGTGAAACGGGGGGGGGGGGGGGGGGGGGGGGGCAATCCAACTGAAACTCACGCATCCGATTTCAATTGTACGACTACACAGTGAATGCATGATTCTGGTGAAACGCTACTGTCTTACATGATTCGGATGAAACCTTACAATTTCCGTCAACTCTATAGAGAGGTGCCTACAAGAACTGCCTACGTGCCTTCTTTACTCCTGGTGGCGATAGGCACTTCTTGCCGATGTTACGCCCAGTCCGTGAAATAGCCAATTTAAAACTTGCTAAAAAAAATCAACAACTATGAATGAAGGTTTGGGGTGTTTTTTTCGATTAGAAACACACACAGATCAAGAGTTAGTTCAAACGAACAAGAAATAGCCTGGCCTAATACCTGTAGATGAGTTGATATAGTTTTTTTTATTCCGACAATATTTGATATATTTAATAGCCCCCCCCCCACCCCCACCCCC
>CM065712.1:23271331-23283831 GCA_017654935.2 Phymorhynchus buccinoides | reverse complement strand
TTCTGTGTGTGTCGCCTCTTGGCACCACAATGATTTAACACCCGTGTCAATGAAAGGCATCAAATGAGGGTCTGGTATCCAGTGACCTTATGTTCTTAATTATGTGAGGTAAGGACAGGCCCTAGGCCCTATTTTATGCATGTCAAAGAGCAATCCCCAATATTGCATCTTTTCCCTACCCATGTAAGTTTAAAGGAAAGTTTTAACTGAAACATGGCTGGCGTTGAAAGCGTTAACCCTTTCACCGACAATGTCGCATTTTTGCACAACAATGATTTACACCCATGTTATTAAAACCCTTGAAATCAGGATATGCTATTCAATAATATTGTGCTCATAAATTTGGCAGTAAGGAATGACCCTATTCTAAATGTGTCACAAAGAAACCTGAAAATATTGCAGACACAAATCTTGTCTGTAGGCAAGTAAGTTTAATTGAAAGTTTTGGCTCAAAGACGGCTGGCGGTGAAAGGGTTAAACAAGAAATCTTTTTTTTTTGGTCTCTTCTCTTTGAAACTACTACAAACATTTTTGTATTAAGTATAAACTGTAGAACCCCAACCACACACTACAACATAATTATCCTAACCCTTCAAAATGTTAACGGTGGACACTGACGGATGAGATTTTGTAAGAAACATGTCCAGATCACCAGGAAAACACCCTTTACAGAGATTGCAACACTCACTTTGCTCTGGTTTCCTAGAAATCAAACCGTCATATCGGCGATTCCTCCTTGGCGGAGGTGCTGGAAGTCAAATTATTTCACCCCAAAGAGAACGCGTGTGCGGTCTCTTTTCTAATGGCCGCCTGCTTTTAGACCAAATCGTTTGCACGAAATTGTCGCAATACAAGCCTTTTTTTCTTTTCTTTTTTTACATTTTATACAGATTATCTAAAGGAGTTTCGCTCACAACAAAGGAAACAGCTCCATGGTGGGTTTTTTACTGCACTACAAAAAAAGAAAACGCTTCAACCACAATGAGTGACCTTCACCCACCCCATCCAAAATGGCTACTCTCTCCGGCATCTCCGCCAAGGAGGAATCGCCGCTTTGACGGTTTAATTTCTAGGAAACCAGAATTGCCTTGAAAATGCCTTGAAAAGACTGTCTTTCCGGTGATCTCGACGTGTTTCTTGCACAAACACATCCGTCAGGGTCTACCTTTAAGCTTCGCACGCAAGAGGCGATAAAAAAAATGCACTTCGGCTGTTGAGATGATCCCTGGAGTCTTTTAGCCAGGGTAGGTCAACAACAAACTTTTCCACAGAAAAAACGGTTACAAATATTGGGGCATGTCATCTAAAATGTAGTATGCTGCCTTTATCCAAAATGGCGCCAACGTTTAAATATTCTACATTTTCTCACGAACGAAGGACTCATTGAAATTCATCAGGATCTCAACCTAAAAGTGTAGCATGTTGCGTTTATCCAAAATGGCTCCAACGTTTACTAATTCAGCACTTTTTCGCAAACAAACGACCCATTAAAATTCATCGGCATGTCGACCAAAGTGTAACCTGTTGCATTTATTCAAAATGGCTCCAAAGTTTAAATATTCTACATTTTCTCACGAACGAAGGACTCATTGAAATTAACGAAGAACCCATTGAAATCCACGGGCATCTCGACCTAAAAGTGTAACGTGTTACGTTTATCCGATCGGCTCTGATCGTTTATATAATATTCTACATTTTCTCACGAACGAAGAACCCATTGAAATTCATCGGGATCTCGACCTAAAAGTGCAACATGTTGCGTTTATCCGATCGGCTTCCAATGTTTATTAATTCAGCGCCTTTTCGCAAATAAACGACCCATTAAAATCCATGGGCATATCAACCAAAGTGTAACGTGTTAAACATTTATTCAAAATGGCTCCAACGTTTACTAATTCAGCGCTTTTTTGCAAATAAACGACCCATTAAAATCCATGGGCATATCGACAAAAAGCGTAGTGTGTTGCAGTTATCCAAAATGGCTCCAACGTTTAAATACTCTACAAGTTCTCACGAAGGAAGAACCCATTGAAATTCACGGGCATATTGACCAAAGTGTAACGTGTTAAATATTTATCCAAAATGGCTCCAACGTTCACTAAAGCTGGAGACAGACTATGCGACTGCCTCATATGACTCGATCAGGTCGTGACGTAGACCACATTTTGTTTCCCGCACAGAAGAGGTCACAAGCCATCTGACTCGATCAGACTCGCGATCAGTGAAATTTACAACCCGCCCTATTCGGCCCTGTCACCTGACTGCGCCCGACTGAGTCAGACTGATCAAGCAGCATGGCATGCACATGAGGTGAAACATCACGACCTGATCGAGTCACTGTCGCCGGCTTAATTCAGCACTTTTTCGCAAACAAACGACCCATTGTAATTCATGGGCATGTCGACCAAAGTGTAGTGCGTTGGATTAATCCGCATGGCTCCCAGCGCCTCCTCCGAGTCAAGCCCGTTCGGTTCGTCTTCATTGTACCAGTGCTGGCGATCCTCAGTGAGATTGACGTCACTTCCTGTCAGCCATTGCAGCGGGGCTGAGGCGTGCGGTCTGAATCCTCCCAAGTGGACAAAAGTTTCGTCTGGAAGATAAAAGAGGATGGGTTGATTAAAACACACACACACACACACACACACACACACACGCACGTACGCTCTCGCGCGCGCACACACACGCACACACACACACACACACACACACACACAAGCACGCGCGTGTGCACACACACACGCATGCGCGCGTGCGCGGACACACGCACACACACGCACACGCACGTGCACGCGCGCACACACACACAAAAATACACGCACCAATTATCACACACACAACTCACACACACACGCATGGGCGCGCGCGCGCACGCACACACACACACACACACACACACACACACACACACACACACACACACACACACACATACACACATACACAATAAAACAACACACACAAAAACACACGCACAAACACATGCACGCATTGTCACACACACACACACGCACACGCACACGCACACGCACGCGCGCGCACACACACACACACGCACACATTGGCACACACACACACACGTACACATTGGCACACACACACACACACGTACACACACGCACACATTGTCACACACACACATACACACACAACAACATTAAAACGGACTCTCTTCAGACAGACCATTGACTTATTTGGGAACTTATTCAGAGAAAACAAAACCCACAAAAAACTTGACTGACTAGTTATTAAAAAAAGTATAAATAGCACTATTCCAATTATATATTTTGTTTTTCCAGTCTTATTTAACCCTTTCGCCGCCAGCCATATTTCAGCAAAAAATGTCCATTAAACTTACCTAGGTAGAGGAAAAAACGTCGTCTGCAATAGTGGGGATTCTTTTATGACATATATATATATATAAAGTAAGGCCTATCCTTACCTCCAAAAATTATGAAACTATGCTCTTTGGATAATAGACCCCAATTTGATGCCTTTTAGTAACATAGGTGTTAAATCACTGTGGTGCTAAAATGCGACTTTGGCGGCGAAAGGGTTAATGCAAGTTATTATTGTTGTTCGCAACGAGTTCCATAACAATACTTCAATGGACAAAATTATGAAG
The DNA here is from genome assembly GCA_017654935.2 of Phymorhynchus buccinoides. NCBI lineage: Eukaryota > Metazoa > Mollusca > Gastropoda > Neogastropoda > Raphitomidae > Phymorhynchus > Phymorhynchus buccinoides. The sequence continues at coordinate 23,280,209 of CM065712.1, read as the reverse complement.
ATAGTCCGTTTGGACTTTAAAGACCCACCACGTCACATGACTGTATTTTCCCTCTTATGCTTGGAAGATAAGTGGGAAAACACATGAAAACGCTAATGTTGACACATTTGCGTGGTGGGTCTTTAAAGCATCAACATGCACAATCATCATATTATAAAAAAGGCAACTGTCCGTGTGTCCGTCCGTGTGTGTGTGTGTGTGTGTGTGAAACACATAACGCGCCTTATAACTCCGCCGTTTTTCGACCGAAGCGCTTCAAATTTGCTATCAGCCCTAACGGGGCGATGGCAACGACAACCAAAGCGGCCGTGTCATTTGCGCGGTTTGGCAAATGCGCGAAACCCGTACCCACCGGCCTCTCGGCGCCCGTATCTCCGGGCAAGAAAAGGGTTTAGCGAGGGACGGGGTGGAGCGGGAGGAGAGAAGAAGATGAAAGGAGGGCGAGAGACAAAAGTAATACTATAATAATTATTTCGCGGACCCGGCCAAACCGGTACTCAGCGCTACCGGTACTTGGCGTCACCGGTACTAGGCGCTGCGCTAGTTATGATGAAACAAAGCTCATGACATCTAGTAAGAATCGGGTAAAAACGCAAACCGATTGTAAATTGCCATCCTAGGTGGTTGTTTCTTCTTCTCGGATATCATTGGTAGCACGCGCATGTGCCAACAAATTCACGCACGTGCACAAACTAACACGCACACAAACACACGGACACAAGTAAAATACAGACACAGACATATATACGAAGAAAAAACCCCAGACACAAGTACAATACGCATGCAAATACGCACACATGTATGCGCGCGCGCGCGTGTGTGTGTGTGTGTGTATGTATGTTTGTGTTAACCGCGGGTATGTGTGTGTGTGCGTGCATATACTTACGAGTTCGGGTGTGTGAGTGCATGCGCACGCAATGTATGTGAGTGTGTGTGTATGTGTGTGTGTGTGTGCGTGTGTGCGCGCGCGCGCGCATGTGTCTGGTTGAGTTAGGCGTGTGTGCTTGCGCATATTGTGTGTGCGGGTGTGTGAGTGCATGTGTACGCGTGTGTGTGTGTGTGCGCGCGCGCGGGCGTGTGTGTGTGTGTGTGTGGTTGAGTAAGGCGTGTGTGCATGCGCGCATAGTTTGTGTGCGGGTGTGTGGGTGCGCGGGCACGCGTGTGTGTGCATAAGCTTAATTGCTAGACATGTGTGTGCACGCGCATACATGTGTGAGCGCGTATGCGTATGTGTGCGCACTCACTCTCTCTGTCTCTGTCTGTCGCTGTCTCTCTCTCTCTCTCTCTCTCTCTCTCTCTCTCTCTCTCTCTCTCTCTCTCTCTCTCTCTCTCTCTCTCTCTCTCTCTCTCTCTCTCTGAATTGTGTTATTATGATGCTATGATTATTAATAATAGTAGTAGTAGTAGTAGCAGTAGTTGTAGTAGTAGTAGTAGTAGTAGTAGTAGTAGTAGTAGTAGTATTAGTAGTAGTAGTAGTATAGTAGTAGTAGTAGAGGTAGTAGTTGGTGATGGTGTGTGTGGGGGGGTGGGGGTAGTAGTATAGTAGTAGTAGTAGTAGTAGTAGTAGTAGTAGTAGTAGTAGTAGTAGTAGTAGTAGTAGTAGTAGTAGTAGTAGTAGTAGTAGTAGTAGTAGTAGTAGTAGTAGTAGTAGTGTGGTGTGGTGGCGATGGTGGTGATTGTGGTAGTAGCAGTAATAGTAGTAGGAGTAGTAATTGTAGTAGAAGAAGTAAATTGTTAGTGAAAGAGGTGTTTTTCATTTATTTATTTGTTTTAGCCTTTGTTTATTCGGTTGGTTAGTTTTCTGTTCTGTTTGTTTTTATTGCTGATGTTGATGCTCTGCCTACCATGTCGTTGCTATATTACTGTTAATCGTTTTGTTGTTTCTGTTGGCGATGTTCCTGTGTCTCAATGTTCATTTATAGTATTAGTTATGTATTGCATGCTTAGAACCCAGGACAGAATGGAAGACTAGGCCCAGCCTAAATTCCTATCCTTCCTAAATACTAAAGGTCTCTCTACACGTGACATTGTTCACCTCTTTCCCCCTGTAGGAAACTCGGCGCTACGCTCGTAATTTTTTTAAGGCCGGGTTAACATTAGACGCTACGTTCCGTAGGGAAACCCTAAATAAGTGTTAGAGGAAAGGAGGATCAAAGTTTACACATTATATAGGGGAAACTCGTACACGTGCCGCTCTCTTTTCCCTTCTTTGTCTCGCTTCTCTCTGGATTCTGCACTTTCCGGCTCTCTCTCTCCCGCTTATGTTCGTACACGGCCTACAGAGGGGCTGTCACTGTCTGTTGCCCATGGGGAAAAGGGCACAAATGTTCATATGTACAGAGACCTTAACGATCGCGTGTAGAACGTTTGACTTGGGACAACATGGCCACATGAGCGGTTATGCATGTATTAATGTGACGCGGGTGCGTGGGTGTGTCAGAGAGATGTGCGTAGAGAGAGAGAGCTAGAGACGAGAGAGTGTGAGAGAGTCTGCGAGTTTCTAGAGTATAGAGAAGAGAGAGAGAGAGAGTCATTTCAAGTTTCAAGGTTAAAATATCCGAGAGAGAGAATGTGGCATTTACGTTATGGTTTTAGTCTTTTTACAGTTGCTACAAACGATTTCTTGAGAGAGAGGGGAGAGGGGTTTTAATTCAGAGATAATGAAACAGAAGCCTCACTAGAGAGAACACTTTTTGTCTAGAGACTGTTTGTAGGAGAGCATTTTGGATCTTTGAAGTCTCTATGGCGCTGCCATACCAATATTGTATTTATAGAAAGCTGCTGATGATGAAGTTGATGATGATGATGATGACAGACTGGATGATGACATGATGACGATGTAAGGCCACGATGATGATGATTATGATTATGGGAGCATGAGGAGGAGGAGGAGGAGGAGGAGAAGGAGGAGCACGAGACGACGACGATTATTATGAGATTGAAGATGCTCGGACGACTGATGATGATGGGACGATGAATCAGGAAGACGACGAAATGTGATGAGCTTGAAGGATTCACAGGAGATTGCGGCATGCGACGAGACGACGAGAATATGATGAGAGAGGATGATGAGAGAGAGAGAGAGAGGAGAGAGAGACGAGAGGACGAGACTGTGAGTGATGATGAGAGAGAGAGGAGGACGAGACGACGGAGATTAAAACTTTCATGTGTAGGAGGAGGACCTTAACGATCGCCAATGATATTGATGATGAGGCTAGAGAGAGAGAGGAGAGGAGGAGGACGACGACGACGATTATGATGAGAGAGGAGATGATGATGAGATGAAGATTGATGACGGTGATGCAGGAGGGGTGGAGGGTTAACTTTATTTGATGGGAGGATATAGAGAGAGGAGGATGAGAGGAGGGAGGAGGAGAGATGAGGAGAGAAGACGACGAGAGAGAGAGAGAGAGAGAGAGGAGAGAGAGAGAGAGAGAGAGAGAGAGAGGAGGAGAGAGAGAGAAGAGTCGGAGAGGAACTTGACGACGACGACGAACAATTTTAATGAATAGGAGGAGGAGGAGAGAGAGAGAGAGAGAGAGAGAGAGAGACAGAGAGAGAGAGAGAGATGAGGAGAGAGGCGGAGAGAGAGAGAGAGAGAGAGAGAGGAGGAGGAGGAGAGTAACGACGAGACGATTAGAGAGATGCAAGAGGAGCCAGCACCGCACTTGACGACTTGAGGTCTCTATGGCACTGCCAGAACGAATTTATAGAAAGCTGCTGCTGACGATGAGGATGAATGACGTTGAGGACAGAGATGACGACGACGACGACGATGATGATGAGATGATGATGAGATGACGAGGAGGAGGAGATTGAGGAGGAGAAGAGAGGAGAGAGGAGGAGGAGGACGACGACGACGACGACGAGATGATGATGATGAGGAGGAGGAGGAGGACGACGACGACGAGACGACGATTACGACGACGAAGATTATGATGAGGAGGAGGAGGAGGAGGAGAGGACGACGACGACGACGGACGATTATGATGATGATGAGGATGATGAGGATGAGACGAGGACGATTATGGAGGAGGAGGAGGGAGGAGGAGGACGACGACGACGACGATTATGATGATGATGATGAGGAGGAGGAGACGACGACGATGACGTACGATTATGATGATGATGATGATGAGGAGGACGAGGACGATGAGGAGGACGAGAGAGATGAGATGATGATTGATGAGAAGAAGAGATGAGGATGATGAATGAGACGATGATGATGATGATGATGAGGATGAGGAGGAGGACGACGATGATGATGATGATGATGATGAGGAGGAGGAGGAGGATAGAGGATGAGATGATGATGATGACGAGGATGATGATGACGATGACGACGACGATGACAATGGCATACTAACCGGTGTACTGATGCAAGGAAAAGAGCACGGCCTCTTTCTTCTCCGTGTTGTCCAGCACCACCAGACGGAGTTCCAGAGAAGAGCAGAAGGCCTCAGCCTGAGGCCACGTGACCACTCCGTGGAACAACCGCCAGCATAAAGGGATTCTGGAATCGTGCAGGAAGCCCTCGTGAATCCGGCAACCATCTGTGAAAAAAACACCCCGCGCAGAATGTTATTTTTGTTTGATATATATATATATATGTTACGCCCAACCCATGAAAACGGCCCATTTGGTTTGAACAACTTTTTTTATAGAGAGATTTTGACCAAAAGGGCTAAAAATAGATTTTGAGTTAAAATCTCAGAATACTGCTGTGCACCGTGCCCCTGATCTAAAGGACTTGAAAGTTGGAGAGAATATGATGATGATGATGAGAAGGAGGAGGAGGACGACGACGACGACAACGACGACGATTATGATGATGATTATGATAAGGAGGAGGAGGAGTAAGAGGATGATGACCTACTTCTCTGAGACATTGCCCTTCTGTATAAGTATTGAAATTACCTCTCTTTAAGACCCCCTTCCTTATAAGACCTCGTCTTGGATGATTTTGTAAGGTCTTATAGGGGAGGTTCCACTGTATTGTATTTGTTGTTACTTGACATATATATATATATATAGGAAAGTTGTTTAAACGTTTTTCGCCCCTATATCTTTGAAACGAACATTAAAACCCAAACCCAGTTATATGTTAACTTGGTATCTTGATCTATGTTCTAAAAAACATAAAGAGTGCTAGCTTAGTTTCTCCTCCTTATTAGGGAGGCAATGGCAGAACCCAAGCCGAGGACAGCTGTTTCGACTCTAGGGAGTCTCATCAGCTCGGCACTGGATGGGGTCTTAACCTACCAAGGTGAAGCTACTCTCCCCTCAACAAGAAGATTGTTCCACAAATGGAATGTCTCTTCCTGTATGTGGTGTGGCTCCAAAATACCAAACCAGCACTCAAATATATATGTCGTGTCCAATAGACTTAATTGGACAATAAGCTTACTATGTTACGCACAATGTTACGCACAATGTTACGCACAATGTTACGCAACAATTTTGTTAGTCAATGTCAAGTAACAACAAATACAATACAGTCGAACCTCCCTTATAAGACCTCCCATTATAAGCCTCCCTCCCACATAAGACCTACTTCTCTGAGACATTGCCCTTCTTTGTAACTATTGAAATGACCTCTCTTATAAGACCCCTTCCTTATAAGACCCCTTCTTGGATGATTTTTAAGGTCTTATAAGGGAGGTTCCACTGTATTGTATTTGACATACTATATCTTGTTTAAAACTTTTTTGTCCCTATGTCTTTGAAACGAACATTAAAACCCAAAACCAGTGATATGCTAACTTGGTATCTTGATCTATGTTCTAAAAAACATAAAGAGTTTAGCTTAGTTTCTCCTCCTTATTAGGGAGGCAATGCCGCCAGCCCTTTTTCAGCTAAAATATAGCCTACCATTAAACTTAACTGTGTGGAGAAAAAAAATCATTTGCATTATTTTGAAATCCTCTGTGTCGTGTATACCATTAGGCCTCTCAACATTCAGAAAACAGGGTCTTCGGATTAACAGGCCCTGATTTCACACCTTTTAGTGACATGGGTGTTAAACCATCGTGGTGCATAAATGCGACATTGGCGGTGAAAGGGTTAAGGTCTTATAATGGAGGCTCCACTGTAAATACTGTTTGAGCAGCAACAAGCTTAAAAGCTTATATTGTGCTCATTCAGATACCCAGTACACATCTACAAATGGTTTGCCCAGTTCGTGAAATAGCCAATTTATGACTTGCAATTGAGAAAAAAAAGCGATATGAGTGAAAAATAGTTTTTGTTTATTTAGCACACCTAGATCAAGAATTGGTTCAAACGAATGAGAAAATCTCATCTGTAGATGAGTTAAAATTATTTTTATTCAGGCTTAATTTGATAAAAACGTTTGATTCAACGTGTGGCTCAGGCATGCGCCAGCTTAGCATCTGGTCGAGTTGGGGGGCAGGGTGGGGGTGTGACAAATCAATGTAGAAAAGTGTGCTACTGTTGAATCTGCCTTAATCGTGGTGTTCGTTTATTCGGTAAGTACCCCTATCCTCGCAAAAATTAGCTCCAAAGTTGGGGATGGGCGCTTAAAAGAACATGGGCTTATACAAGATACTTTACAGTAATACCACAAAAAAAGAACATGGGCTATTACAAGATACTTTACAGTAATAGCACAAAAAAGAACATGGGCTTATACAAGATACTTTACAGTAATTTCACACACAAAAGAACATGGGCTATTACAAGATACTTTACAGTAATATCACAAAAAAAGAACATGGGCTTATACAAGATACTTTACAGTAATTTCACACAAAAAAGAACATGGGCTATTACAAGATACTTTACAGTAATATCACAAAAAAGAACATGGGCTTATACAAGATAATTTACAGTAATACCACAAAAAAGAACATGGGCTTATACAAGATACTTTACAGTAATTTCACACACAAAAGAACATGGGCTATTACAAGATACTTTACAGTAATATCACAAAAAGAACAAGGGCTATTACAAGATACTTTACAGTAATACCACAAACAACCAATCAATCAAAGTACAGCGGAACCTCCCTTATGAGACCTTCAACAATCATCCAAAATGAGGTCTTATAAGGGAGGGGTCTTATAAGGGAGGTAATTTTTAAAACTCACAAAGAAGGGCAATGTCTCAGAGAAGTAGGTCTTATGTGGGAGGGGGTCTTATAATGGGAGGTCTTATAAGGGAGGTTCCAATGTAGCTGCTTTGTGATCGTGACACACAACTAAACCATCTCTTTTCTCTTATTGTCCATCCTTTTCTATACTTTCCATATTGACCGTTCAAATGTATACGCATTTGCACTCTAAATCTCGCGTCAGTACAGGGGACATGCGATTATTTATTCAATTATGGGTGTGTTTTTGGGGGGTGAGGGTACAGATAGTTGCGAACATTAAAGTCAACTAAACTGAGAACTGATTTTTCGAAACCGTCCAAAGCATTGTGGAAACTAAAAAAATAGATGTTTTGTCACGTTGGGTAATTAGAAATTCGTTCTTCATGTACTTTGATATTCCCCAACTTATTTCTTATTTCTATTTTCTTATCTTTATCGTTTTCTTTTCTAGCCCTTCATGAAGTTGTATTTTCTCTTATGTTTAAATTGTTTCTGTTATCAAAGAAGATGAAATATTTTTTTTTCTATTTGGTTACTTTGTTATGCTTCTAATGTTCAAAATTAACCTCGGTTTATTTTTCTTAAATGTGTGATTTTTCAGTCTGTGATTGCCAGCCGCCATATCTGTGACTTATTTTGAGTAGGCCACACAATAAGCTTTAAGCTTGTTGCTGCCGTCATTCATGTTCATTGTTTTGCTTGTCAATACAAAATCATTTAAACAAACCAAAAAACAAAACAAAAAAAACTAAACCATCTCGAAGCACAACAACCAAGAATACATGATCACCATTTTCGGCCACGTAGTACACAGATCCTGTTGATGGCGCCACGTCCATGGCGTCACGATCGCCGTCAGCGAAGATGACGGAGTGCGCGCGACAGAGGGCGGAATCTGACTCGAAGAAGAAAGAGTCGCACCAAGGGAGATCAACGCAGGCTCTGGCGCAATGCCACAAGGATGGGGCGTGCACGGTGGAGTTCAGGGGATCCGTGTTTGTGGACGTGCTGGGGGTTAAGTTGTCGAATCTCTTTTGATGCCTAAAGGTCACCACCACACTGCTCCCCCCTGTAGCATCGCTTGATCTGGAATATCATAAATGATAATAATAGATGTGACCTAGCACCACAGAAGGTACATCAGGTGTCAAACTGACCGTTCTAAGAAAATTATACGTTTGAAAATTTCAGATAATTCTCTTTCTAACTACACAAGAACCATTCTTGTGTATTTTTTCCGTTCCGGAGTTATGAGCATTTAAAATCCTTTCACCGCCAAAGTCGCATTTTAGCACCACGGTGATTTAACACCTATGTCACTAAAATGCATCAAATTGGGGCCTATTATCCAAAGACCCTATTTGCCTTAATTTTGGGAGGTAAGGATAGGCCTAATGTTATGCATGTCATGTCACAAAGGAATTCCCAATATTGCAGATTTTTTTTTCTATACCCAGGTAAGTTTAATGGTATTTTTTGCTGAAAAATGGCTGGCGGCGAAAGGGTTAATGTTAGTAGGGTGCGCGTTGGAAATGTTTGAGAAAATACACTCTAAAGTCTAGCCTCGCATTGACCTACTCGATTTAAAACACTTATAACACTTGTTTATGTCTGTTTTGTTTGTGTGTATGGCTGGAGTGATTTGTGAGTTTTAGGAATAATTCAAAATCGTTGTGATGCGAATGAGTTAACTCACGTTCCCTATTGAATACTGTCTAACCCACTAATCTAAAATGTATTATGCTTACCAACCGCGATCGT
>CM065712.1:23266331-23268831 GCA_017654935.2 Phymorhynchus buccinoides | reverse complement strand
TGTGTTTGTAAGCAATACAATAAAAAAAAAAAAATTACATGACCGGAAAGAGCAATCGTCCGTGAACACAAGCTCACTCAAACTTGTTTTATCTAACTTCCTGTTCACGTGCGTCACGTGGTTTTCGCATGCCACCCCCCCACCCCCCACCCACCCACCCACCCACAAAAACAAAGAAAAAAGTGTCATTTTGCTGAAATGGAGTGAAAACATGAAAGTGAGTAAAAATTGTCAGAATCAACGACATTACAAGAAACAAAAATCTCATGGCCGAAGTGAGATAATGAAGTCATTTGACACGCACATAGTTGTCTTTCTTTGTTGGCGTGCTGGAGAACAGCTGTTCACAGACTCGTTGTGTCATTAGTGTTTGGAATATCGCAATGCGTCGCTTCCAGAGCTTGGATTCACTGCCATGAGGTTGGTACTGCTGATAGACGTCGTGAAGGTGGCAGAATTTGGGAGACTTGTAATAAAAATGGACGTTTTCTGCTTTTTTCAGGCCTGCCAAAATCGTTTCACACACACTCTCTGGAAGCATTTTGATTTGCTGAATGCCTCAGTGCGGAACATTTCCACCCAAACTGTTAGGAACGGATTCCATGATGCTGCCTTTACCCCCCACCCCCACCCCCCCCACCCCCACCCCCCACCCCCACCCCCGGGGCATCTTTGGGCACCCTGCTCATTCCAGCTCATGAGCTGTGCTGTCTTTTGAGAGCCCAGAACCACGCCATTTCGACATTAAGAAAATGGACATGGATTATCTTCACCAACGAGTTCAGGATCAGTCTTAATTTCATGCATTCTTGTTAGGGTGTGGAAATTCTCAGGAGAGCATTACCAGGAAATGTGAGTCAGAGAGCATGACAAATCTCGAGGTGGGCCTTTGACTGTTTGGGACAGTCGGCTTGGTCGGAAAAAATAGTGTCACAAGTTCTTCAAAAGGAATCCCTGATAACTGTTCCCTACAAGGATGAGGTCATCGATGTCCAGGTCAAACCTTCTGCTGGCATGATGCGATATGACGTCATCTTCATGGATGATAATGCACCTTTTCATCGAGCATGGGTTGTTGACGCGCACCTGCAGCAGGAGATCATCGTCCATAATGAGGTAGATTTCCCAATCCAGAGACCTCAGTCTGATAGAACAATGTTGAAACATGCTTCAGGCAGCCGTTAGAAGCCGTTCACAGCAGCTCAGAAGTCTACAGGACCCAGAACAGTGCCTGGTAGAGGAGTGGAACATCCTGGATCAGCAGGAGTTTCAACAGCTCCTCCAGAACACAAAATGGCGTTTCCAAGCTGGAATTGCAGTGAGGGGGTCTCGCACATGCCTATTCATGACTTTTCTTGCCACAAAAAAACAACAAAAAATATACAAATGAAAAGTTCACTCCATTCGGTCGATTTATTCATTTTAGTCAGAAAGCCGCAATATTCTGCTTGTTATGGCGAGCATTGTTGTGGATCTAAAGGGACTGCTACACTACATACGATTAGCTGTCAATGCGATGCGATTGTGACGATGTGAGTCTCGGTTCACAGCGACATTCATGTATTGGGTCTACCTGAGGTATAGGTAAAGCAGTAGAATTATTTTTAGACGGAAGTATGTCGCGTGAATCATATGACTCGCATCGTCACAATCGCATCGCATTGACAGATAATCGTATGTAGAGCACAGCTGTTCCATCCCACACAAAATCAAGCTCTTTAGCTAAACGACTGAATCTACAAATCTTAGATAAACATAAATTATGTTGGCTGCATGTTCTTCATTATATTTGCAATATATATCTTCCATCAGATTAATGGTAAACACTTATTTTGATGAGCAGTATCCTGCAACATATTTAGTAGAAAATGTTCTTGAATAATACACTTAGTATCGCAAACACAAATAAATTTGCCCATGAGTGAAACTCTAGCAATATCCACTGAATACAACTAATTAAGTCACATACTACAACATTATTCTTGACTGTTATTAATGAAAAGTTACTTATGGTAAACTAAAATTAGCTTGAACAAAAACTTATGAAAATATATATACACTCAATGTTCCTCCCAAAACAGCTGTGAGTGCTCTCGCGACGGAGCTAGTTGGAGGGTGCATACCTTAAGGGCTTCGTACACTAGCGTCAAGATCTCGAGATCGCGGCGATTTTTTGCTGCAAGGCGCAGTTTGATGCGCCGCTTGTGTGTGAGAGATTCGCGGCGCAGCAGGATTTTTGATGCGTAGCTGCGCGATTTTGTGTTGCTCGAGAATAGAACCGGCTCTAATTTTGATGCTCAAGATCGCAGAGATCGTGAAACTAGCCAATCACAACGGACTGAAGGACCATAACTCTGATTGAAGAAAAAAAATACTGTTGTTTCTAAGAGGAGGTTTGACGCTAGAGTAATCTTTCCTTGCTTACCAAATAAGGAAGTTCGAGCGACAAGAGGCGAAGCGACAAGAGTCGTGTGTGAGAACACCACTGCCTCGCTACAAT
>CM065712.1:23241785-23244285 GCA_017654935.2 Phymorhynchus buccinoides | reverse complement strand
CGTAGAGACAGGGGACACATAGAGACGGGGACACATAGAGACGGGGACACATAGAGACGGGGACATGTAGAGACGGGGACACGTAGAGACAGGGGACACATAGAGACGGGGACACATAGAGACGGGGACACATAGAGACGGGGACACATTAGAGACGGGGACACATAGAGACGGGGACACATAGAGACGGGGGACACATAGAGACGGGGACACGTAGAGACAGGGGACACATAGAGACGGGGACACATAGAGACGGGGACACCTAGATACGGGGACACATAGATACAGGGACACATAGAGACGGGGACACTTACAGACGGGTCACACATAGAGACGGGGACACCTAGATACGGGTGACACGTATAGACGGGTCACACCTAGAGACGGGGACACCTAGATACGGGTGACACGTATAGACGGGTCACACCTAGAGACGGGTGACACATAGAGACGGGAGCACATTGTCGTATAACACATAGAAACGGGTGACACAGAGAGACGGGGGACACATAGAGACGGGGGTATATAGAGATAGGGACACATAGAGACGGGGACACATAGAGATGGGGACACATAGAGATGGGGACACATAGAGATGGGGACACATTGAGTCGGGGACTCATCGATGCGACACCATTATTTCTACCCCCCTATCCCTAATCCCCCTCACCAACTTTCCGAATCCTACTCTCTGTATCCCTTTTGACGCTCTTTCATTCTCCCTTGTGTTGCTATATTATAACATTTTCCTCATACTTATCACGTATTATTTGCTAGTTACGGCAAAAACAAGCAAAAACCCAAACGGAGATGGGTTTAGAACAAAAGTAATCAGCGTTGGGTATGTCGATCTGTCTCTCTCTGTTTCTTTGTCTTTGTCTCTCTCTCTCTCTCTCTCCCTCTCTCTCTCCTCTCTCTCTTGCCTCTCCCTCTCTCTCTCTCTCTCTCACTCTCTCCGCTCTCTCTCTCTCTCTCTCTCCTCTCTCTCTCTGTGTCTCCCTCTCTCTCTTTCTCTCTCTGTCTGTCTCTCTCTCTCTCTCTCTGTCTTTGGCTCTCTGTCTGTCTGCCTGTCTGTCTGTCTGTCTGTCTGTCTGTCTCTCTGTCTCTCTCTCTCTCTCCTCTCTCTCTCTCTCTCTCTCTCTCTCTCTCTCTATCTTTCCGCCTCCCTCTCTGTGTGTGTGTCTGTGTGTGTGTGTGTGTGTGCTGTGTGCTGTGTGTGTGCGTGCGTGCGTGCGTGCGTGTTTGCGTGCGTGTGCGTGTGCGTGCGTGCGATGCGTGGTGTGTGTGGATGCATGCTCGCGTGTGTGTATGTGTGTGTGTGGTTTGTGCGTGTGTATATGATGTGTGTGCGCGCGCGTTTTTGTGTATGTGTGTATGCGCTATGTATATGAATATAATGTGTTTGTGTGTGTGTGTGTGTGTGCGTGTTGCGTGTGCGTGTGCGTGTGCGTGTCGTTGTGCGTGCGTGTGCGTGTGCGTGGTGTGTGTGTGTGTGTGTGTTTGTGTGTGTGTGGTGTGTGTGTGTGCATCAATGTTGTGTTGTGCTGTGTGTGTGCATGCGCGTGTGTGTATGGTTATGTGTGGTGTGTGTGTGTGTGTGTGCGTGTCGTGTTGTGCTGTGCGCGTGCGCGCGCGAGCGCGCGCCCGTGTGTCTACAAGCAGCGTGTGGGTGGTGATGGACTTAAAGGTGGTGGTATTCCCTTTTCTTCTAACATATTAATAAATAATATGGGGATATTTTATTTTTCAAAGAACGAGATTAAGCATAAAAGGTCAGCCCTCTCTCTCTCTCTCTCTCTCTCTCTCTCTCTCTCTCTCTCTCTCTCTCTCTCTCTCTCTCTCTCTCTCTCTCTTCTGCCCACATGAGATTTGTATCTTTTGGTTGGCTTTGCTGATTCTTGCATCACATGCTATTTCATCATATTTAAATTATTAGTGTTGAAGTGAATTATGTATGAATGAGATTTGAATCTTTCTGTTGGTTTCGATAATTTCGTAAACACAGGTTATTTGATATTTTTAACTGAAAAAACCCCGTATGTGAATTGTGTGTGAATGGGAGTTGGATCTTTTGGTACGCTTTGCCGATGCTTGTTAGTACAGGTTATTTCAAGTTATTAATGTCGATGTGAACGATGTATGAATGAGATTTGGATCCTTAGGCTAGTTTTGATTATGTTTGTTAGCGCAAGTTATTTGATATTGAAACTGATAATGTTGATGCGAATGGAGTGTGAATGAGATGTGGATCTTTCGATTAGCTTTAACTCCTATGTTTGATAGTATTGATTTCCCCCCCTTCCTCGTGATCTATTGTGGCCCATGGCCAATGCACATTAAAACATTTCAGTGTTCAGTGTTCAGTGTTCTCTCTCTCTCTCTCTCTCTTCTCTCTCTCTCTCTTCTTCTCTCTCTCTCTCTCCCCCCCCCTCTCTCTCTCCCTTTCTCATATTGTCTGTCTCTGTCTCTCTCTGTGTCTGTCTGTCTGTCTTTATCTCTA
>CM065712.1:23219285-23221785 GCA_017654935.2 Phymorhynchus buccinoides | reverse complement strand
CTCACACAATCTCAATATGAGTATGAAAAATATATAAAAATACTAGTACAAAATATACGCTCAGCGCGCATATTTTCATCAAACCAAAGTCATTATCGTCCTATACATAATGACCAGCGGGCACTAAATAAGCCAATTTGTAATAGGGAATCAAACTGAGAGTGAATGTGATCTGAGTTTATATGATTCAGCAACATATTTTGCTAGCGAATTAATTAATAGCCCGTTTTCTAGCGTTAAAACACTCACCAAGCTACGCCTTTGTGTTACAGGGTCACTAAAAATAATACATTTATCACGAATGTGTTTATAGCCTTCACATTGAAATAAAAAGAGATTCTCATCTTCCTTAAGATTGGATTTACAAACAGGACAAACATTATCTACATTCGTATTATGCAAAAAACATTTTTTGTTACCATTTAGGCCTAATGTTCTGGTTCGAAATCTTGCAAGTGCACTTCGTTGCCATCTATCTGTAACAGCTGTTATATACTTCTCAACTTCAAGGTTGCTTTTGAACGAGAGAAACCATTCATATTTAGGACTTTCTTCCATGTGGGAGTGCAAATTTTGTTTAGATATACACGTCATTCGATCTTTAAATTCAGAGATAAAAGCTTTATCGTGACCTACTTCTTGGTTCAGCCAGACTATCCCAAACCCAGTTTCTGTTAGTAATTTCTTGACTCTTGAAACCCAATTAAATTTCCCATTTTTATGTTGCTGTAATAACATTAGATACGCTTGCTTACACAGTCTTGACGAAGGTAACTTCAAAAGCCTTAACCAATATCTGATACATTTAACATTAGTATGAACAAACAAAGGATACCTGCCCATCTCGGCATACACCATGCTGTTAGAAGAACGTAACGGCACACTAAGAAAACGTTTTATTGCAAGAGTATGGACATTTTCTAAGTGATTATTATTGAGAGTCCCCCATACTTCTGCTGCGTACGTTAATATAGGTGTGATCTGTGTGTCAAAAAGTTTCCAGAAAATAGATGGATCGTTCGAGTTTAATTTCCTTAAAGTTTTAAGTATATTTGTTACCCCTTTCTTTCCTTTTCTGCACATTTCTGTCCATCCTGCAGTAAGGCTTAGCTTGGTTGTGAATACCAGGCCTAAATATTTATAACTATTTGTGATCTTCACTTCCATATTACCATACCACCATTTTTCAAATTTAGAAAGATAGCCCCCGTTCCTAAAAAACATAATATTTGTCTTGTCCAGGTTAACAGTTAAATGAATTCGGTCTGCCTCTGCCTTAAGGGAATTTAACTGATTTTGCAAACCAACTATTGTATCTGAGAGCAAAATAATATCGTCTGCAAATAACATTAAGAAAATGTCTATTGCATCTTGTATCATTTGAATGCCGTGACGCCCTTTTTTGTTAATTTATATCGCTAATTCGTTAATAAAGAATGAGAAAAGCTGAGGACTCAACAGACATCCCTGTTTGACCCCTCGAGGACAATTGAAATAATCTGAGTATTCACCTTTTTCACGAACACAAGCTATAACTGAAGTGTAAACTCCTTTAAGGGCATTGTACATTTTCCCATTCAGGCCAGTTTTTCTAAGAGTATCCCAAAGTATGTTCCTATTCACTGAATCGAAAGCTTTGCGGAAATCCACGAAAGCGATATATAATTTTTTGTTTTGGAGTAAGTACTTTTGAACTAATGCATATAATGTGAAGATGTGATCGATCGTGCTATAGCCTTTACTGAAGCCTGCTTGCTCTTCCATTATTTTTTCTTCCTTTTCTGTCCATTTGGTTAGTCTTTTATTCAAAATGTAAGTATAAATTTTACTAATAATATTTGTTAGAGAAATTCCCCTAAAATTATCGGGCTGATTGGTGTCTCCCTTTTTATGTAGTGGTACTATTATCGACTTACACCATTCCTGGGGAAAGGTTCCACTGTTAAAGACTGTATTAAATAGGTCAACTAGAAAACCAACTATTGTCGTGTTCGAGTGTTTAAACATTTCACTGACAAGTTTGTCAGGACCAGCGCTTTTATTATTTTTCAGATGTTTAATGCCATTGATCACTTCCTGTCTAGTTATCGGATCATTAAATAAAGGGCTGATCATTTTCATCAATATCTAACTCTTCATTTTCTTCGTGCATGGGAGTGTCATCAAAGTCATTTAAAGACAGTAAAGAAATGATCGAACCATTGTTGCTGACTGATGTCATTATAGATAGTTGTTTTTCTATTCACTGATCTTACTGTTGACCAAAAAAGCTTTGGATCGTTTATTGATTCTTTAAGCCTTCTAAGTTTCATTTCGTCATGCTCTTCCCTTTTCTGTCTTTGTAACATATTATATTCTTTCCTTTCTTCAACGTATTTACTCCTTTGTAAAGCTTTACGCTTTACTTCAAAAAATTGAGGCCGCTATTGTATTTGACATAGAGAAAAGCGTTCCAATAATATAAACATACGTAATGCAGACACTACAATAGTAGGTGATT
>CM065712.1:23195780-23200780 GCA_017654935.2 Phymorhynchus buccinoides | reverse complement strand
ATACCTCGAAAATGTAGACTGGCCAGAATTAGAAGGGTGCAACACCCTCTAGGTTCTCATTATTCACCTTATTATTATTATGTGTGTGCCTTATTATGCACCCCCCCCCCCACACACACACACACCTCCCACCTCCCGTCTCCCATTACCCTCATCCCCCCCCCCCCCCCGATTTTTTGTGCATGCGTTACCTAGTTTTTGTTGTTTGAAGTTTTCTTTGATTCTTGTTATTTATTATTATTTCCCCAGGGCTGGGTGGAAAAAAGCTGTCATTGCTTATCTCATGTTCCCTGGTTAATAAAATTTCGTTTTCGTTCGTTTCCGTTTTCATCCGGAAACTTATCGAGAGCCCCTTAAGTCATAAGTTTCTTCATTGTCCATTGGCATTGTAACAACACACATGGAAACTTGTCTTCCACCCGTGTAAAATAAAAATATTAAATAAAAGTATGAAACATAAATTTACATTAACAAATATGTAACTCTCACACCACACCCAATCATTCATCCGCTCTCCGCTATCTTGCTCACTCATCATGCAACCCACCACCACTTCCGCCTTCATTTTAACCCTTCCCCCCCCCCCCCCACCTTCCTTTCCTCCTTTTTTCCTTGTTCCTTTTTTCTCTTCTCTCCCTCCTCCCCCCCCCCCCCCTTTTTTTTCCCTCCACGAATCACATAAAATATCTGATACAATAATACAGATATTATTTCGTGAGAGTCGTGTACACATTTATAGGGGAGGGTCCCGATTCGCCGTCTCTCTACTCGCCGTATAGGTGTCTACTCGCCGTACTCGCCGTCTTTAGTCCAAGCCGCATAGCAGTGTCAAATCGCCGTCTTTTTTCCCAGTGCTATTTCGCCTTATTCACTGTTTACTGAACTGATGCCATGAATTGTGTTCTTGCTGTTTGGCCGTATGGCCGGTGTGGCGTTCTCAAAATGGATTTGCTCTCCACATGTCTGCGCATGTGCGAAGAGTTAGGGATAGGCTTAGGGTTAGGGATAGGGATAGGTTTAGGGTTACGGTTGGGTTACGGATAGGGTTAGGGATAAGGTTAGGGTCAATTTAGTGTCGAATACACAAAAGATAACTCGCTTTATTATGCTTTACGTCCTCCCGGCCAAAGCCATATGGGACATTACTTTTTATTTTTAGATATTGGAAGAGGGGGTGAGGGAAAGAAAAAAGAAATTTCTATTTACTTTAGATTTTTGTTTTTCTTTTTACAGATGTTTTTGTCTTGAATAAAGGTCAAGTTTTTAATTTTTAGGAGCCATGGCTCGTACGAGACTACTCTGTCTTATAAAATTCTACTTTAGATAAAAAATGATTGATTAAAATAAAACTTTTAGCTGCACCCCTCCTGGCGAGAGCCTAATGATTAAAATTTCAGGACCACTTTACTTTTAAAAGAACAAGTTTTAATGAAATTTTTTAAAATTCCAATGCAGGTCTAACGAGAATATTTACATATTTTTGTTTTTATTGATTTTTATTTATGAAAAATCTCGTTTTAAAAGGTTTCCACTTAAAGTGGAAAACTATTTGTACAAAGTTAAAAGAAAATACATCAAATGTTTTTATAAAAAAATGTTAAGAGATGGGAGAAACGAGGGTCCCTAAGTAGATCAAAATATACAAACAAAAACAACCACAGACTCTAGAAAGCACTAACTGAAAGAAAAAAAAGATAACATTTTACTACTGCTTCTTATCCCTGGTCTATGCAACAGATTGTAAAATTGAAAAACTTATACGGCGAGCTAGAAAACGGCGAGTGGTACCTCGCCATTTATAGTGAACAAAACGGGTAGGGGTTCATTTTTAGACTGAAGA
Organism: Phymorhynchus buccinoides; assembly: GCA_017654935.2. Classification (NCBI taxonomy): domain Eukaryota; kingdom Metazoa; phylum Mollusca; class Gastropoda; order Neogastropoda; family Raphitomidae; genus Phymorhynchus; species Phymorhynchus buccinoides. The sequence goes on along the minus strand of CM065712.1, from coordinate 23,198,940 downwards.
ATTTCACGAGAAGCATGCCCCACAAACGTCAACAGTCGCACCGCGGTCGGACTGAATCGTGTGCAGTTGGTCTGTCCTTTTTCATAAGTGCCCTATTTTGATTTACAATCTAATAATAATAATAATAATAATAATAATAATAATAATAATAATAATAGTGAATCAGTTATACATAGCGCACTTCTCCACCAAATGTGGAGCTCTATGCGCTAAGCAACAACAAAAATCAAAAGCAAGAAATTCAAAAACAAAAACAAGTAATCGCTCACACACATGCAAAATAGGCATACACATACACACACCAACCCCCACCCACACATACACGCAGGCACGCACGTACACACATATCACACACACACACACACATGGGGGGGGAGGGGGGGGGGGGGGGGGGAGAATAGAGTCGAGAAGTAATGTGGCCTAAAGGTTGTGATGTAGCTTGAACAGGTGGGTCTTGAGAGCTGATTTGAAACATCGCAAGGATTGGATATGGCGAATTTCGCGTGGTAAGGAGTTCCAAACTGATGGGGCCGAAAAGGAAAAGGAGCGCTCACCAAACCTTTTTGTTCGTGTACTAGGAACACAGGACGCAGCTCACAGTATGCTGACCGACAGATAGTTCCCCCGTGGGGTCTTGTGCGTAAATAGTCCCCCCACCTTCTGGAAGTACTGTGCCACTTAACTTTAACATACTATCTGTATCGCTAAAAATTCGGGACTTTCCTGGTGTTGCACTGCCTCCGGACATTGCCTCCAGGATCGTTCCCACCGTCTTTATATCTACTAATGTCCCATATGTGTCTGTTTCAGACCGGAGGACGTTAAACGGATTTTCACACACTCTGGAAGTACTGTGCTTGTAACTACCTCTAATCTGCCACTCTCTTTGACTCTGCCTTTTCCCTTTGCTTATATATACTGTCATCTACTATATTTCTGCCTTACCTGGTCCATTCTCCTGCTGCTTTTTTTTTTTCACGAAACGCTTTCAAAAAGATTTCCTCCAGCCGAAGTCGGACTTGCTGGGCCTAACTATTTCTTAGTTAGGCGCATAACGGCAGCTTGACGCACCTGCGCTCATAATTGACAGAAAACTGTCTGAGCGTTCGGAGAAGAAGAATATTTATAATCTTCGACATTGTAATACAGCATTTTGCAGATTTAAACTTTTTGATATAATATGAATCTACATAGCGATCTTAGAGGGAACAAAAAATATGAATAAGACGATGAATTGGAAATATGTAATCATATCTGATGCAGACAGACGAAGTTTAAAAACATTCGAATCCATTTTGTAGGCTTACGAGTTTCCAACCAGCAAATGCAGGCGTGCGTGCACGCACGCACGGACGCACACGAACACATTAACGAAAAAACAAAACAACAATAGTTGCATTGATCTTACTAAAAAACAGAATTGGCTCTGTGTGTGTTTTTAGCACTTGACATGATCGCCTCATCTAAATCAGGACCGAGGTAATTACACACACGCGCGCGCGCGCAGCCATGCAAGCGCGTACGCGCACACAGACTCAAATATGCAAAATCACAGAGAAATACACGCGCGAGTGCCAGCGCGCACACATACACACAACACACAACACACACACGCGCACACACACGCGCGCGCGCGCGCACACACCAGACACAAACACATACACATATACACACACACGCGCGCACGCACGCACGCACGCACGCACGCACGCACGCACGCACGCATACAAACAAACACACACACACACTCACATACACACGCGCGCACGCGCGCACACACACACACACACACACACACACACTCACATACACACTTGCGCGCACACATGCACACACACACATGCGCACATATTCCCTTTTCTCTCTCTCTCATGCACCAATGCACACACACACACACACACACACACACACACACACACACACACACACACACACACACACACACACACACACACACACACACACACACACACACACACACACACACACACACACACACACACACACCACGCACTCATTTACTAAACACACGTGCGCATGCACGTACGCACGCACGCACGCACGCAAACGCACGCACACGCGCGCACACGCACACGCACACGCACACACACACACACACACACACACACACACACACACACACACACCCTCACACACCCTCACCCTGCCACCCATTCATCCGCATCTCGTCCCACTCCTACCCCCCCCCCCCCCCCCTTTATCCAACCACCCCACCTCTCCACCCATCTCCCCCCTCCTCCCATACACACATTCCACACAAACACCGCTCACTAAATCAAGCCCAACGCAATCATATAATAAAGAACGCACTGAGATTACAAGGCCTTATCCACACTGCACACGATCTGACCCCTAATACGATACGATTGTGACGATGTCTGTGAGTCCATTGACGTATTATTGAACATATTGCGAAAACTAATAACTTGCATAACAAAAAAAGACTGCGGAGATACTAAAAAAACATAATCCCCATTTTATAATTATTATTATTTGCAGTCTTTTTTTTTTTTTTTTTTTAAATACAAGTTCTTAGGGGTTTAAAAAACAACAACAAGTATTTTCTTAGCTTTTGCAATAACATCAATAATAAGTGAATGGACTATCTAAAGATAGTCCGTGTTGACTCTAAGCCATCGGAATAATATACTTCTGTCTAAAAAATAAAATAAAAATATATACTATTTTTCGTTCACTATCATACTCGCTCAGACAGCAAAACCCCCCCTACCACGAATCAAGTAAAAATGTCAGATAAACAGATATTTTCTCATTATTATTCGTGTACTGGGAAGACTACGAATCTAGTAGTGGACATAACTAGTAGGTATTATCATTATTAGGTACTTTATCGTCACAGAGGCGTCTCTGTGAAATTCGGGTTGCTCCCACCTGGAGAGCGCGTCGCAGCCAGAGGCGCGCCACCCATTTTTTATTATTTTTTGCATGCCAATTTTGTGCGACTGATGAGGAAGGAAAGGGGGGGGGTGGGTTAAATTTTGACCAAATGACAACTTTTTCGTTGCCACTGGGTTTAACCTGTGCTAAGTGCATGGGCACACGGGACCTCGGTTTATCGTCTCATCCGAAAGACTCCACGTTCCAATTCAAAATGCGCATTCATTGTAATGTAATTTAG
>CM065712.1:23180780-23183280 GCA_017654935.2 Phymorhynchus buccinoides | reverse complement strand
ATCCCCGCAAATATACACAGACTTAAAGGACCGCCACACTACAATACGATTCAATCTCAATGCGATCCGATTTGACATTTGTGAGGCAGGATTCACGGGAAATTCAACCGTCTAAACGAATGTGATGAAACCCTACTAGTTTGATTCGGAGCAGTCGAAAAGAGCGCACCGCTAATAAACGCGCGCCTGAAAGAGCGCATTTTGCAGGCTAATAAGAGCGCGTGTTCATGCCCAAAAGAGCAGCACGTGAATGTGTGGTTTTCGTGCTAATAAGCGCGCATAGGTGAAATCGTTCTCACCAGACATTTACCATTTGCACTCGTCTGTTGGCTAAACTTCGGTCTCCCTGCTGTTTTGGAGAAAGAAACTTTCGATATGGCTGGTGTAGATGATACTATATCGTTGACAGCAACGGTTAGGGTTAGAAAGGGTTAGGGTTAGGGTTAGAAGGGTTAGGGTTAGGGTTAGTAGGGTTAGGGTTAGGGTTAGGGTTTTGACTGATGTATTCGTCTTTCCATAAACGGACGATAAAGTTTCACATCACATTTGACAACGCGCTCTTTTTGACATCCTCGATCTGTCTTAGGTTCCAAAGATGCGCGCTTAGTGGACAAAACATTGCGCTCTTTCTAGCTTCATTTTTGGGGACGCGCGTTTTTAGAGAGTAGGTAAAACGCCCGCTTATGGGATGCACCCGCTTTATTCACCATTGCAGCCCCCCTCATCCCCCCCCCCACACACACTACCCGTACACGAATCTGATGAAATATCTATATTTATTTTTGTATCAGACATTTGAGTTGATTCGTGTATTGCAGCCTACTCGAGCGAAAATAGTGGAATTAGTTTTAGACGGACATAGTTCACGCGAATCATGACTCACAGACATCGTTACAATCGCAGATCGTATCGTATGTAATGTAGCGGGCCTTTTACATTCACGAAACCTGTACAACAACATGTAGCTGAGGTTGTAAATTCTAAAAAAGGGGATTTTTTTTCTTCCTTTTTTGGGGGGGCAAAGCAGAATCGTTGAGCAATTATAGTCACACCCAAAACAATCAAGTAACTCGTTTAATGTTAAAGGGGCACCCTGCCGTATGAGGTTTTCTTAAAAAAAGAAACACGTCGAGATCACCAGGAAAACTCCCTTTGCAGACCATCACAACGCTCACTTTGCTCTGGTTTCCTAGAAATCAAACAGTCAAAGCGGCGATTCCTCTTTGGCGGAGGTACTGGGAGTCAAATTCTTTGAGTGAAAGAGAAGGCATGTCTTTTCTAATGGCCGCCCGAGTCACTTAGACAAAAATCACGAAATTTCCACAATACAAGCCTTTTATTTTTTTATTTACAGTTTACCAAAAGGAGTTTCACTCACAACAAAGGAAATACCTCCAATGTTTTTTTGTTTTGTTTTTACTGCACTACAAAGAAGAACAAGCTTCAACCACTCTAAGTGTCCTCCACCCACCCCGTCCAAAATGGCTTCTCTCTCCGGCATCTCCGCCAAGGAGGAATCGCCGTTTTGACGGTTTAATATATCGAAAACCAGAGCAAAGCGAGTGCTCCGATCCTTGAAAAGGCTGTCTTTCCGGTGATCTCGACGTGTTTCTTGCAACAACAAAAACCTCATCCGTCAGGGTGTCCCTTCAAAGCAAAACCGCGAAAAATGCATTGAAAGGGCTGAGGTCAGAAATGTGATTTTAAAAATAAAACTTACATAATAATATTATCAACTTCAAATGAAGTACTTTTTAAAAAAAGATCTCCACAGAAAAAAATATTTAAGAAAAGTCTAATAAAGAATGCAACGCAATCTGAACATTGTTTTCTACTGCAAACCACAAACCTATGACTCACTTTGTCGGTCTGTCTGTCTGTCGGTCGGTCGGTCTGTCGGTCCAAACTTTTTCGCACATATTGACAAAATTGTCGCACATATTGTAAAAGAGAAAAAAATACTTGGGCATTAAATAACATTTCAGTTGTCATATCTACATATCTACAGTCCTGGATGGAAGTTCATTTTAGCGTCGCGTATCGGCTTTCGCCATGTACGACGGGCTGAACAAACCAACCATGGTATAAACAAAAATGTATCTACAGTCCTTAGGTATGGAAAGAATTGTATACTGAACAGAGCACATGAATCTTCATTTTAAAGCGTACAAAATAATAAACATACGTAATACAGACGCTGCAACAGACACGGCGAGTATGCTGTGCTTCTTTCGATGAGCGTAAGTAGGATAAATAGTTTTAAATGTTTTCCAAAAGATATAAAAAGTTACGAAATGGTGCAGAGATAACATTCTGGTTTACAGATTAAAATCATTGAAAAGCCAGTGTATGTAATGATTGGAGTGGTAAAAATAGACCGCTGGGCGTGCCACAAACGATTGCGAATCCGCGCTTGTTTTCTCTACTGCAAACAGTTTTTTTCCTACTGCAAACTTTTCTCTTTTTTGTTGATCGCTTAGACAGTTTCCTGCCATATGAG
>CM065712.1:23165780-23175780 GCA_017654935.2 Phymorhynchus buccinoides | reverse complement strand
CGTTGCCACTGGGTTTAACGTGTGCTAAGTGCATGGGCACACGGGACCTCGGTTTATCGTCTCATCCGAAAAACTCCACGTTCAGACCGCAAGGCCTAGTGCAAAGTGAGAGGAACAATCCCCTGTATTCAGGTTCGAACTCGGGTTTACTTGACACGAAGCGAACGCGCTACCACTGTGCCACTCTACACTAAATTATTTTACACTATTTAGGGTTTTCCGTACGGAACTTACGCGTCTAATGTGAACCCGGCCTAACAAAGCAAATGACGAACGTAAACGTCTACCCCCAAAATATTATATTGAACATTATGCCAACCTTAGCCTGAAATTCAAACACAGCCTAAAATCATACAGAGATCGTTCGCATGGTTGAAAATTGTATGTCGCTACAAAATCAAAATACAAAAACAAAAAAAATGCCTGGCAGTGTTAATAATAATAGAACATATTACTTTCCCCTTAAAATGAATTTAAAAGATGTTGTTTTTTTGGATTGCTTTGAATATCGGCGTACAACGTAAATGGTTGTCATGGGGACGAATACATGTTAACGTTTTATGATTTTATTATGCATATATACGCAAAATGTATTAAAACCCCAAAAAATCAATAAATATGTCATGAAATAAAAAAGTAATCAATAAGTTTAAAAACGGCTACGACAAAAAATCCTGATAATTTGGCTGTACAACCGCGTGTTTGTAGCATACATCTGTATCGTTGGGGATTCGGGACTTTCCTGGGGTTGCACTGCCTCCGGGCATTGCCTCCAGGATCGTTCCCACCATCTTTATATCTACTAATGTTCCGTATGTGTCTGTTTCAGACCGGATGACGTTAAACGGATTTTCATTCAGTACAACCGTGTGCAAAATAAAAGTCTAAATCCAAGCAATTATCTTTCATGTTTTATTTTTAAATCGTTATCTGGTCGTAATGGCCAAGAAATGCTCAATTTAAAAACAAACAATTCACGCAAAAGAGGTTTTAGCGTGCATTTCCCCTTATTTACTGCAAAACAGCACAAAATCCATGATGCCCCCAAAAAATTGAATTTCATATGAAAGTAATATCATTTTAGTACAAAGAAAATTAATTATTTCAATATAACATTTTTTTTAAATGTAAAAAATAATAATGTTGCTCTATTTTGGTGATCTACCTCTTTAAACAAAAATACGAGATGACTTTTGCTTAACTTCTGATGACGAACGTATCAATATAATTATGAACGTGAAGATGAAATATGGGACCCAGCACCACGAAAGGGACATTAAGTCGCTGGGCTAGTTTTTGATAGATAAAAGTGTGTGTGTGTGTGTGTGTGTGTGTGTGTGTGTGTGTGTGTGTGTGTGTGTGTGTGTGTGTGTGTGTGTGTGTGTGTGTGTGTGTGTGTGTATGTCACAGTGTGTATGTGTGTGCGTGTGTGTCACAGTGTGTGTGTGTATGTGTGTGTGTGTGTGTGTGTGTGTGTGTGTGTGTGTGTGTGTGTGTGTGTGTGTGTGTGTGTGTGTGTGTGTGTGTGTGTGTGTGTGTGTGTGAAGATAATATGTTGGGGTCTCTGTGCATGTGGGCATTTCTCACTCTTTCACATGGTGGGACGGTGATGGGCAAGTTACATTGTGACTGGCCTGTCATTCCGTTGCCGTGGTGGGGGTGGGGGTGCTCACGTGTACAGACACCCCTATTAGGGTGTTCGCCTCTATTGTATTTGATTCTGTATTTGATTCTGTATTTGATTCTGTATTGATCGATTGCAAGACACATTTCCTTGTTTTTTTAAAGATCAGGACAATACAATGATTGATTGATTGATTGATTGATAGTTTCTCACACAAACTTGGAAAGTCAAAAATATCATTTGGGGGGGTCAATTTTGAGTTATGGGTATTTTTGTGCTCTAACATCTTATCTTTCATATTTATAAAGGATCATCTTTAATACGGTCTCTGAATGGTCTTATACGTGATTTAACCCTTTCGCCGCCAAAGTCGCATTTTAGCACCACAGTGATTTAACACCTATGTCACTAAAAGGCATCAAATTGGGGTCTATTATCCAAAGACCCTATTGTCATAGTTTTGGGAAGTAAGGATAGACCTTATTTTAGATATGTCACAGAAGAATCCCCAATACTGCAGATGGATTTTGTTCTCTACCCAGGTAAATTTAAGGGAATTTTTTGGGCTGAAATATAGCTGGCGGTGAAAGGGTTAAAATGAGTAGGTCAATGTGTTTTCTTCAGCTAGCCTGGAATTTAGACTGCGTTTTCTCAAAATGGCTGACGCTCACCCTACTAACTTTAAATGCTGATAGCTCTGGAACCGAAAAAGATACAAGAATGGGGTTTGTATCAATGGAAAGAGTTTTGTCTGACGTTTTCAAATGTATTATTATTATTTTCCCAGAATAGTCAGTTTATCACTTAATGTCCCTTTCGTGGTGCTAGGACACACATTCGGACTTAATCTTTGACATTCTTGTTCCTACCAAACTTACACCACACGTTTTTGCCGTAGCCGCATTTGTTTAACTGAAAACTCCATTTTCAAACGGGTTTTTTTGCGTTGTATTTCTTGCTTTTCACGATCTCAAATATCAATTTATGCGGCCTAATCTACTTGCGTGACATTTTCTTGCTGACGATGTTTATTATTATTATTTTTGTTGTTGTTCTTGTTGTTGAAGTCATTAAATTATTTTGGGTATTTCGGGGTTCTTCAAATTTAGATAAGCCTACTTTTTGGTGACTTCATGAAATCAATATAATGTTCCGAGAGAATTACGTATTTGTCGTAATTGCGAAATGGGCGAGATAGGAGACGAATTTCAATGTATAATGGAATGTCCAAAATACAATGAACTTCGTGAAAAATATGTTCCTAAGAAATTTCTGAAACCAAAATCCGTTTTCAATGTATGTAGCATGTTTAAAAAAGGGCGACGTATATGTTTAAATTTAAGTAAATTTCTAAAATTTGGTTTGAAAGAGTTTCTTTCACTGCTCACCAAAAACTGACATTTCGCTGTTAGTTTTGAAACGCACACGCACACGCACACGCGCACGCACGCACGCACACACACACACACACACACACACACACACACACACACACACACACACACACACACACACACACACTCCACCCCCCTCTCTCTCTCTCTCCTCTCTCTCTCTCTGATGATAGGGCCAAAGGCCTGATCATTAAAGCATTTGTTCATTATTCATTGGCCATTGTTTTGTTCTCTCTCTCTCTCTCTCTCTCTCTCTCTCTCTCTCTCTCTCTCTCTCTCTCTCTCTCTCTCTCTCTCTCTCTCTCTCTCTCTCTCTCTCTCTCTTCCTCACTTTGATGGATAATAAATAGGATGTGGTCGCTTGAAAGACAATTTACATTTATCTGCAAACCGAAGCCAAGAAGATTTTTTAAAACACACCAAAAAACCCACCCAACAAGACAAGAAACAATTGTTAATTCCAATCGTAAATTACATGTATCAGCAATTGGTCTTGAGATAGGGGCAGTGGGTGGATGCCTCGTGCCTCCATACGGGGAGCTGGACGACCCCGACCCCGACCTCTCCACGAGTCTCTCCCCGTGGGGATGCCGGTGGGTCTTTCGTAAGACTAGTTCCCCCGGCCCCCACCATCTGGAAGTTCTGTGCTTGTAACTTCCTCTACTCTGCCACTCTCTTTGACTCTGCCTTTTCCCTTTGCTTTGCATCATCTACTATCTTTTTCACTCATTCGCCCATTCTCCTGCCTTAAAGACCCCCCACGTCACGTGTCACATTCCCTCTTACGCTAGGAAGATGTCTTAAGAGTTCTTACCAGCTATAAGAGGGAAAACACGTGAAAACCGTGATTTTGACACGTGACGTGGTGGGTCTTTAAATAAAACAATCTTCCAAATGATTTTCCTCCTTCGAGCTCCTCCGAAATCGGTATGTGTGGGCTGTACCCAGCCTCTAGGGAGACCAGTGAAAACTGAAAACCGGACACATACGTACCTGACCTATTATGGCCATATGGCCTGGGAACGCAGAAGAAGAAGAATAAGAAGAAGTAGAAGAAGATAAAAAGAAGAAGAAGAAGAAGAAAAAGAAGAAGAAGATGAAGATGAAGATGAAGAAGTTGAAGAAGAAGAAGAAGAAGAAGAAGAAGAAGATGAAGATGAAGAAGAAGAAGAAGAAGAAGATGAAGATGAAGATGAAGAAGAAGAAGAAGAAGAAGAAGATGAAGATGAAGATGAAGAAGTTGAAGAAGAAGAAGAAGAAGAAGAAGAAGAAGATGAAGAAGAAGAAGAAGAAGAAGAAGAAGATGAAGATGAAGAAGAAGAAGAAGAAGAAGAAGAAGAAGAAGAAGAAGAAAAAGAAAAAGAAGAAGAAGATGAAGAAGAAGATGAAGAAGTTGAAGAAGAAGAAGAAGAAGAAGAAGAAGAAGATGAAGATGAAGAAGAAGAAGAAGAAGAAGAAGAAGAAGAAGAAGAAGAAGAAGAAGAAGAACAAGAAGAAGAAGAAGAAGAAGAAGAAGAAGAAGAAGAAGCCCTTGAGATAAAAGAACCCGAAAAAAACAAAAAAAATAATTTAAGAAAAAGAAAATATAAGAAAAAAAACCTCACTTGCAAGGAAAGGACAAAATAGTGCCTAACACACACATCACACAGTTAATTAAAGGGGCACCCTGACGGATGAGGTTTTGTGCAAGAAACACGTCGAGATCACCATGAAAACACTCTTTACAGAGATTGCAACACCCACTTGCTCTGGTTTTCTAGAAATCAAACCGTCCAATCGGCGATTCCTCCTTGGCGGAGGTGCTGGAAGTCCAATTCTTTCACCCAAAGAGAAAGGGTGTTCCGTCTCTTTTGTAATGGCCGCCAAAAAAATTTGCACGAAATTTTCGCAATACAAGCCTTTTTATTTTTATTTTTTATTGCATTTGATACAGTTTATCTGAAGGAGTTTCGCTAACAACAAAGGAAATAACTCCATTTTGTTTTTAATACTGCACTACAAAAAAAAAGAAAACGCTTCAACCACAATGAGTGACCTCCACCCACCCCATCCAAAATGGCTACTCTCTCCGGCATCTTCGCCAAGGAGGAATCGCCGTTTTGACGGTTTATTTTCTAGGAAACCAGAGCAAAGCGAGTGTTCCGATCCTTGAAAAGGCTGTCTTTTCTGGTGATCTCGACGTGTTTCTTGCAAAAACCTCATCCGTCAGGGTCCACCTTTAAACATGACAGTACGTGTTTGTTGTATTTGCTAGCTGCCACGTGTACATTACAATGGTAAAAGTAGACACTGTATAAGCTTCAAGCTTGTTGTTGATGCCATTATCCACATTTGTATAGATTATTGTTTGTGTTGATGAAATAAAAAACGTATTTAACCCTTTCACCGCCAATGTCGCATTTTAGCACCACAATGGTTTAACACCCATGTCACCAAAAGGCATCAAACCAGGGTCTGTTATTTGAAGACCCTATTTTCTTGATTTGGGGAGATAAGGATAAGCCTAATGTTGTGCATGACACACAGGAACTCCCAACATAGCGGATACTTTTTGTTTGTGGCTCAAGCCACAAACCTATAACTCACTTTGTCGGTCGGTCGGTCTGTCGTTCCAAAATTGTCGCACTTCAAATCGAGGCTACACGACGAAAATGGAGTTTTACGTCCTCTTGGTCTGAATCAGACACATATGGGACACCAGTAAAATCCCGATTTTTTATTAATACAGATAGGTGTAGCGGTAACCACGCCTCGGGTAAACCTCATCGGCTATGGCACCGCTACAAGTATATCGAGGCTACACTTCAAAATTAATTGAGGACGCTCTTTAAAATGATGTATTTTAAAAGCGTACAAAATAATAAACATACGTAATACAGACACTACAACAGACACGACGAGTATGCGCTGCTTCTTTCGATGAGCATAAGTAGGATACATAGTTTTAAAATGTTTTCCAAAAGATATAAAAAGCTACGAAATGGTGCAGAGATAACATTCTGGTTTACAGATTAAAATTATTGAAAATCCAGGGGAGGTGACTCATGATTGGAGTGGTAAAAATAGACCGCGTGCCACAAACTATTGCGATTTCGCGCTTGTTTCTCTCTACCCAGTTATGTTTAATGGTATTTGCTGGCTGAAAAATAGCTGGCGGTGAAAGGGTTAAGCCAATCTGATGAAATCCTACCAGCTGCGTTTACTATAATAATAATATATGCGTAGTCTCCCCGTACATGAATCTGATGAAATATCTATATTTCTGTGTGTGTGTGTGTGTGTGTGTGTAGGGTAAGACGGGGTAAAAAGCCCATGGGCGGGTAAGAAGCCCATGCCAATTATCTCATGAAATGAAGCAAATTTCAGTCCAATTTTGCCCATGAGACGAACGCTAAACATTAACACTCGTCTCATGGGCAAAATGTGACTGAAATTTGCTTCATTTCATGAGTTAATTGGCATGGGCTTCTTACCCGCCCATGGGTTTGTACCCCGTCTTCACCTATCAGACATTAATTTTCGTTTGATTCATGTACTGGGGTCGACTTGAGTTACGTGAGTGAGAATAGCAGACTAATTTTTTTAGACGGGGGAGCATTTCATCGTGAATCATGACTCGCAGACATCGTCACAATCGCATCGCATTGGTGTCGAATCGTGTGTAGTGTAGCGGGCCCTTAAAGACCCACCACGTCACGTGCCAAAATTACGGGTTTCAAGTGTTTTCCCTCTGGTAAAAAATCTTAAGAAATCTTCCTATACCTAGCATAAGAGGGATTGTGACACGCGATTAAAAAAAAAGGCAGAGGCTCGGGGTACGGGCCCGTATCTCGCATTCTCCAGGCTACGGGTACGGCGCTCAATCACGGGACGCATAAACTGCAGCGCTAACGTCTTCAAAAGGTACTAACATTGACTCTGACGTGTTCCTAACCCTATCCCTAACCCTATCCCTTAACCAAGATGAGTTAAATTATATACGAAATATAAGAAAATGTATAATTATGTTGACGAACACTTCGACTAGGAAGAGTTACTATCCCTGAACGTGGTCTGGGTGTTGCAGGAAAACGCCGTACCCGTAGCCACTGTGTTACAAACAAATCCCCGAAACTTCTTAACTCGAAAGGGAGGAAGAGTTACTATCCCTGAACATGGTCTGAGCGTTGCAGCAACGCCGTACCCGTAGCCACTGTGCTAAAAAATAAATCCCCGAAACTGCTTAACTCGAAAGGGAATGAAAAGAAGGGGGAAAAAAGAATAATCTACGTTTGCTAATTTACAAAATCGCATTGTTTCTAAGTAGGACCAAATTTCTATTGCCTTAACCCTTTCGCCGCCAAAGTCGCATTTTAGCACCACAGTGATTTAACACCTATGTCACTAAAAGTAATCAAATTGGGGTCTATTACCCAAAGATCCTATTGCTTTAGTTTTAGGAAGTAAGGGTAGACCTTATTTTATATATGTCACAGAAGAATCCCCAACACTGCAGATGGATTTTGTTCTCTACTACCCAGGTCAATTGAATGGACAATTTTGGCTGAAAGATGGCTGGCGGTGAAAGGGTTAATTATGACAAGGTGGAGAATGGGAATGTGGTGGTACCGCTTTCGTGGAAGACTATGACTCTCTAAACTAGGGCGGGCGGGAGCGGGGGGGGTGGGTGGGTGAGGGAGACATTTGCGCCGGCTCTAGTGCTGCAGCCCACGGGATGGGTTGGCCTTTGTGGGAGACCTTCCCCCAGCCTAGGCAACTCCCGCGTCCTCAAACCCCCATTGGCCGAGAGAGTGGGGATGTACCCTGGGCAAGGCTTCTCCCACTAAAAACAAACTTTTAGCCCAGCCCCCCCCCCCCCTCCCCCTCCCCCTCCTGCCGGAATAGCAGATGCTCCTTCTGCTATCTGGCAGTCATTGTCGGAAACGACAACACAACAAGGGAGGTCATTTTGTTGTTGTTGCGGTGTCTGTGATTTATAAAGTAATACAAAACAACAAAATACTGTATGGAACAAAATGGCAATACAATAAAATACAAAGATGCAATGCAATTAAAAAACAAAGACAAAAGTTGGACAGAAGGGAGGAGGGGTAGAGTGAAAGAAGAGAGAGAGAGAGGAGAGAGAGAGAGAGAGAGGGGGGAGAGAGAGAGGGAGAGGGAGGGAGGGAGGGAGAGAGAGAGAGAGAGAGAGAGAGAGAGAGAGAGAGAGAGAGAGATAGAGAGAGAGGGAGAGGGAGGGAGAGAGGGAGAGAGAGAGAGAGAGAGGAGGGAGGGAGGGAGGGAGGGAGAGAGAGAGAGAGAGAGAGAGAGAGAGAGAGAGAGAGAGAGAGAGAGGGAGGGAGGAGAGGAGAGAGAGAGAGAGAGAGAGAGAGGGAGGGAGAGAGAGAGAGAGAGAGAGAGAGAGAGAGAGAGAGAGAGAGAGAGAGAGAGAGAGAGAGAGAGAGAGACAGACAGACAGACAGACAGACAGCGAGACAGAGAGAGAGAGAGAGAGAGAGAGAGAGAGAGAGAGAGAGAGAGAGAGAGACAGACAGACAGACAGACAGACAGACAGAGAAAGAGACAGAGACATAGACGAAGAGAGAGACAGAGAGAGAGAGACAGCGAGACAGACAGACAGAGACAGAGACAGAGAGAGAGACAGAGAGAGAGAGAAAGCGAGACAGACAGACAGACAGAGACAGAGACGAAGAATGAGAGACCGAGAGACAGGGAGACAGAGACATAGACAGCGAGACAGAAAGAGCGAGTCAGACAGACAGACAGACAGACAGACAGACAGACAGACAGACATACACACGGACACTACAGACAAAAACCGTTTTAGATTAACCCAGAGAGAGGGATGCGCAATGTCACAGAAAACGTTTTTGTCTTTTTAAAAAATTCTCAAGCGTGAAGATCAATCGCTAAAGCCCCAACAAGGATAGTTTGTCTTGATCTCGTAAGCCGTTCATTCACACGTAGAAAGAAGAAGGAGAAGACTTTTTGCTTTGCCTGCCTGCTGCCGTAGTGATCATGACGAGTGCGTCTTAAGATAGTTAACACCGGTATTAACGTGTAAATTAGACTGAAATAGCAACAACAACAACAAAATCAAAACAAAAACACGGGAGTGGTCAAAAAGCGCGAATAGGTCAATGTGCGCGACGTTTCCTCTACGCAATTTGCGCGAACAAGAAGAATGGAATTTGCGCGACTATCCCCACAGAGCGAGACAGAGAGACAGAGAGACAGAGAGACAGAGAGAGAGAGAGAGAGAGAGAGAGAGAGAGAGAGAGAGAGAGAGAGAGAGAGAGAGAGAGAGAGGAAGAGAGAGAGAGAGAGAGAGAGAGAGAGAGAGAGAGAGAGAGAGAGAGAGAGAGAGAGAGAGAGAGAGAGAGAGAGAGAGAGAGAGAGAGAGAGAGAGAGAGAGAGAGAGAGAGAGAGAGAGAGAGAGAGAGAGAGAGAGAAGAGAGAGAGAGAGAGAGAGAGAGAGAGAGAGAGAGAGAGGAGAGAGAGAGAGAGAGAGAGAGAGAGAGAGAGAGAGAGAGAGAGAGAGAGAGAGAGAGAGAGAGAGAGAGAGAGAGAGAGAGAGGGAACGAACGAACCGTGTTTTTTTTAATTGATGGATACAAACAAACACTATAGCCGATAATAAAAAAAATATACTGTAAGCCTAATTACATTTAGCGACTATTGGCATAGTTAAACACACACACACGCACACACACATGCACACACACACACACACACACACACACACACACACACACACACACACACACACACACACACACACACACACACACACACACACACACACACACACACACACACACACACACACACACACACACACACACACACACACACATACACGCAGCATGGACACATTTTTTCCCGTTGGTTTGTTATTGTTCTTCTTTTGCAATGCAAAGCGAGTGAGCCTCAAAGACCCACTGAGCCAGCACGATTAAGTCCCTTGGTTTTTTCTGGGTCG
>CM065712.1:23150780-23153280 GCA_017654935.2 Phymorhynchus buccinoides | reverse complement strand
TTCCACGGGGCATACCGGGGATGGCGTGGGGTGGTCTTCTGTACAAATAGTTCCCCCGCCTTCTGGAAGTTCTGTGCTTGTAACTTCCTCTAATCTGTCTCTCTCTTTGACTCTGTCTTTTGCCTTTGCTTTGTGAATACTATAGTGATGAAATCAAAAACAGTTCTTCCAGCAAACAGCTTTTTGCTGTGTCTCATAAACTCATGGGGGAAATCAAAACCTCTTGTGCTTCCAGCGGACATAGCTCTACCAGACATTCATGATGCTTTCTGTTCCTTTTTTTCTGATCAAATCAGGAAGCTTAGGCAGAGTCTTGATCATTTCCCGACTGATAACTCACACGCCCCCTTTCACGGGTCATGCTTGACCCATTTCAGACCTGTGTCCGAAGATGAAATAAGAAAACTCTTGAAACAGTCCCCAAACAAGACTTGTTCCCTTGATCCCATGCCAACAGAGCTCGTAAAACAATGTTTTGATCCCACCCATCACCTCAGTCATTAACCACATCCTTCTTACTGGCACAGTTGATAGTTCTTTGAAACATGCTATCGTCATTCCTCTTTTGAAGAAACCTACTCTTGACTCCAATCTACTGCAAAACTACAGACCAGTTTCCAACCTTCCTTTCCTTTCTACATTGCTTGAAAAGGTTGTTCTGTCACAGTTTCTGCAACATCTTCAGGATAATGGTCTTCTTGAGTCAAGGCAATCTGCATATCGCTTATGTTATAGCACTGAAACAGCCCTGTTGGCTGTCACAGATTCCCTCCTTTCAAGCATGGATCAGAACCTTGTGACCGTTGTCGCCTTTCTGGATATATCGTCTGCCTTTGACACCACTGACCATACCATTCTCCTTGAACGCCTGTCCTCTTCTTTTGGTATCAGATCTACTGCTTTAAACTGGTTCAACTTCTGTCTGGACGTTCACAATTCGTTGTTGTAAATGGTCTGTCCTCCAAGCCATCACAGCTATGTTGTGGTGTCCCACAGGGGTCAGTGTTAGGTCCCATTCTCTTCACTCTGTATACCCAGCCACGTTCTGATGACATAGTTACAAAGAAATCACTTTGACTATCACAAATTCGCTGATGACTCTGAAATCCATAAGCCTGCTCCTGTTTCAGATTGTCCTGTGCTTTCCCGTCGAACAGAACATTGTGTGTCTGACATCAAATCATGGATGGATAAAAACAGACGCTGGTTAAATGAGAACAAGACTGAGCTTTTAGCTGTTGGGAATCGCCTGTCGGTTATAAAGCGTGATCCTTTGACCTTCTCAAATGATTCTGTACCTTTGCAGAAATCAGTGAAGTAGCTGGGTGTCTGCCTGGATGAAACACTTTCTTTTGATCAGCATATTTCTTCTGTCTGGGTACAGGGGATTTTTCCTCTCACTTTGCACTAGGCCTTGCGGTCTGAACGTGGAGTCTTTCGGATGAGACGATAAACCGAGGTCCCGTGTGCTCATGCACTTAGCACACGCTAAACCCAGTGGCAACGAAAAAGTTGTCATTTGGTCAAAATTTACCCCCCTCCCTTCCTTCCTCATCAGTCACACACAAATCGCATGCAAACAAAAACAAAAAATGGGTGGCGCGCCTCTGGCTGCGACGCGCTCTCCAGGTGGGAGCAACCCGAATTTCACAGAGACGCCTCTGTGACTATAAAGTACCTAACCTAACCTAACCTAAACTTTCTACCATCTTAAAAGACTTAGTTCTATTCGTTCATATCTCTCAGTTGAAGCTGCTACTCAACTTGCTGTTTCTTTCATACTGTCCAGGCTGGATTACTGCAATGCAGTTCTTGCAGGTCTCACTCTTTCTTCTGTGAAGCGTCTTCAGAGAGTCCAGAACAGTGCTGCCAGAGTTGTGCTCAAAAAGCGTAATACTGACTCAGTGACACCACTGCTGAGACAGCTGCACTGGCTCCTTGTTGACGCGAGAGTCGACTATAAAGTGGCCACTCTTGCCTATCGTTATTTCGAAGACACTCTTCCTGACTACCTCTCTTCTCTCCTCTCTGCCTACATGCCAGAACGCAACCTCAGATCAAGCATTCTTAAACTTCTCTGCAAACCTGTCACCAAGTACAGAACCGTTGGAAACAGATTCTCTCTCTCTCTCTCTCTCTCTCTCTCTCTCTCTCTCTCTCTCTCTCTCTCTCTCTCTCTCTCTCTCTCTCTCTCTCTCTCTCTCTCTCTCTCTCTCTCTCTCTCTCTCTCTCTCTCTACTTCGATTGGTGAAAGATCTCCAAGTATATTTTTCAAAATTTTTGATGCACAAATACAACCGATGTTAAGTTATGGTGCTGAAATCTGGGGTATTATTGCAAACGTAGACATCTTAGAGAAAGTGCATTTATTTGCATTGAAAAGATTTTTAAATGTGAGTATCAGAACGCCCAATGCAATGGTATACGGTGAGCTTGGACGTTTTCCTTTATACATTAATTTACATGTAAGATCAGTTAAATATTGGTTGAAAGTTATAGA
>CM065712.1:23135780-23140780 GCA_017654935.2 Phymorhynchus buccinoides | reverse complement strand
TTGTTTTCTGACATTTTACTTGATTTGGCGTACTGCAGTCTACAAGAGTATTAGTGAACGAGAATTGTAGAATTAATTTTACAATGACGGAAGTTATTTCACGTGAATCATGAAACACACAGACATCGTCACAATCGCATCGCATTGACGGCGAATCTTATGCAGTGTAGCTGGCCTTTTAAAAAGGGCCAGCCGCACTGGAATAGGAATTGTTCGGACATAATTAAGGAGAGTAATTTCATGGTGTGTGGGATCGAGTGATCTTGCCTAATTCAGTCGGTCAAACAGGGGGAGTTACTCTGTCTTCAGGAAGATCCCCAGCTCTCGGCTCGCGTGCTTGGTTAGACTTACGTCACTTAGAACACATCGTGCGTCATTTTAAAATTGATGTTATTTATAGTTTTACGTCACATTTTGCAAGTTCTCTCAGTTTGTGGATATACTGGCCGCCCCTCATTTTTCTAAAATAAATGTTTGCAAGTCGCTGACTCGCATCCTGCGGTTTCAAGCTTCGACGCCATTGTTGCATTGTTGCTATGTAATTTGACCGAGTAATGGCAAGTCGCTGACTCGCATCCTGCGGTTTCAAGCTTCGACGCCATTGTTGCATCGTTGCTATGGAATTTGACCGAGTAATGGAGGTCAACTATTCTAATTTTCACGAAGTGCTCGATCTCCCCTAGGTTTCTTTCTTCTCCGAAACTCGTCTATTATGATTTGACCCCACTAGGGGAAGACGGGGTAAAAAGCGCATGGGCGGGTAAGAAGCCCATCCCAATGATCTCATGAAATAAAGAAAATTTCAGTCAAATTTGCCCATGAGACGAATGCTAGACATTAACGCTCGTCTCATGGGCAAAATGAGACTGAAATTGGCTTCATTTCATGAGATAATTGGGGTGGGCTTCTTACCCGCCCATGCGCTTTTTACCCCGTCTTCCCCTACCAATACAAATGTGACGATGCCTGTGAGAAACGATTCGCATGAAATACTTCCGCGTCTACAAAATATTGTTGCAGTTTTCCGCTCACTATTTTCAAGTAGACCACACTACTAAACTAAATTCTTCAGAATACTACTGATTATGATTTTTATTCAACTGTCAAACAAATTCTCAATAACATGATCAATTCTGACTGTAACATGATTCGTCGTTTCCCTTTGATAAGGGGCGCAAGCTTGCATAAACAAATATTTATTCCGCTCTTGACATGATTTTACAATCCCATTTGGTTTTTGTTGTTGTTGTTGTTGTTGTTGTTGTTAGCCCTGGTAGGTATAGCTTTGTGATGACTCTGATTCAATGCAAGCTGACATGTTTTATATTGCCCCTAAACATTTTTTAAAAAAAAATAAATAAATGGCTGCGACGCGCTCTCCAGGTAGGAGCAACCCGAATTTCACAGAGACGCCTCTGTGACTATAAAGTACCTAATACTAATAAAAACATTTTTTTAACTTAATTTTGTTGTGTATTTTCTTTTTTTCTGTTCTTTTTTTCCCTTTTTGTATATAAGTGTTTACTACTGTTGTTGCTTTTATGTTATTATTTTTTTTCAATGTTAGATTAGTTTTGCGTGTGCAGCCCTTACTGTGCAACTCAAATATTAGAGTACCCCGTATAAGCTCTTAGCTTGTTGTACTCGAAGTTCATAAATGTATTGCTGCTTTGTTATGATTTTCTATTCTTGAATAAATTCTTGTTTAAACCAAGTAGACCACACTACAAACATCGAATACAATATCTGCTACGTACAGATATTTGTTCGGATTCGTGTACAGGGGGACTACACAACATATAGCGAACATAACTAGTAGGATTTCATCAGATTTAGTTTGAGTCAGTAAGGCCGTGTACACACATAAGCGGACATTCCGTGCGGAAACCCGTGCGCAATCCGTAAATAAGTGAAACGAAGAAGGGAAAAAGATTTGCGCACGTGTCCGAATTTCCCCTTATACGCGTCAACTTTTATTCTTCTTTCTTCCACTTATTTAGGGTTTTCCGTACGGAACTTACGCGTCTAATGTGACCCCGGCCTGAAGAGTTTCGCGTCAATCGTGACTCACAGACATCGTCACGATCGTATCGTATTGGGGGTTCCGCCGTGGGGATACCGGGGGGGGGGGGGGGGTCTTTTGTATAGATAGTTCCCCCACCTTCTGGAAGTTCTGTGCTTGTAACTTCCTCTAATCCGTCACTCTCTTTGACTCTGCCTTTTCCCTTTCTGCTTACTGTCATCTACTATCTTTCTAGCCTTACCGGTCCATTCTCCTGCCATTTTTCACGAAAGGCTTTCAAAAACATTTCCTCCTCCAGCCGAAGTCGGACTTGCTGGGGCCCAACTATTTCTAAGTTAGGCGCATAACGGCAGCATGACGCTTCAGCCGAAGTCGGACTTGCTGGGCCCAACTATTTCTAAGTCAGGCGCATAACGGCAGCATGACGCATCTGCGCTCATAATTGACAGGAAACTGTCTGAGCGATCGAAGAAGAAGAAGAAGAAGAAGAAGTAGAAGAAGTGTTGGAGGTCAAATCGTATGCAGTGTGGCTGGGTCGTAAAAGGTCAAAAGCCCCTTCTGACCCATTGAACAAAACGTTCATCCATCACAAAGTATACGGGGCTGAAAACCATCTGGCTTTGGCTCATTAGTCTTCGTCAATAAATCGTTCGCACTACAGACCCCCTACCCCCCCCCCCCCCCCCACCCCCCCACCCCACCCCACCCCACCCCCCAAAAAGAAGAAAAAAAAGTCAGGGTAAAGTTTCTTTGCCTAAGAGGCGTTGCAATCGTTTTGTGCTGCAAAGAGGCAAGAAAAAGGTTGTGAAACGCTTTGGGGTAAATGTTAAGAAAAGCTCCCTCCTCTGTCCCTTCCATTCATTTCAGACGGCTTCAGGTTAGGGTTAGGGTTAGGAATGGGGTTTTGGTTAGGGATAGGTATAGGGTCAGCTTAGTCATCAACTTTTATTGTCTTGTGTCTTTCACACTAAACTGACCCTAAACCTATCCCTAACCCTATCCCAAACCCTATTCCTAACCCTAACCCTAACCCTAACATGAAACCGTCTAATCCATGCAAGAAATAAAAACAAATTATGGTATGTTATGATATTGACACTTAACTGACCCTAAGCCTATCCCTAACCCTATCCCACACCCTATTCCTAACCCAAGCCCTAACTGACCCCCCCCCCCCACCCCCCCCCCCCCCCCCCCCGTCTGAAATGAATAGAAAGGGCAGAGGAGGGGGCTATTCTTAACATTTGCCGGATTATGTTTGACGACAGGCCTTTGCTAAAGTTAGAGCGCTTCGAACGTTTTGCAACAATCAGAAACAGAAAGGCTTTGAAACGACTATGATTGTTGACAAAAAAAACACGCACAATCACACAAACAAACAAAAACAGGCTAAAGTTTTCTTTGGACACAGCGCTTCAAAACGTTTTGCAAGCAATCAGCAATAGGACTATGAAACGGCTACGATTGCTGACCAAAAAACACCCCCAAAAGACACCCCCACCCCCCCAAACAAACAAAACCCCACAAAAACAACACACACACACACACACACACAGAGTCTAACATTTCGTCTCTAAAGTTTCTTTACACGCAGCCTTTCAAACGTTTTGCAAGCAGGCAGCAACAGAAAGGCTATGCTATGAAACGGCTTTGAGTGCGGACATATTAAACCAGTCTAAGTTTTGTTTGCACAGAACGTTTCGAAATGTTTTGTAAGCAATCTCCCAAAGAAAAAACAAAGCTTTAAAACGTCTAAGATTGCCAAAGAGTTTTGAAAGCACAAGAGAACACACATACAGTTGCTCTGTTCCGTTCTGTTCTGTTCTGTTCTCTCTCTCTCTCTCTCTCTCTCTCTCTCTCTCTCTCTCTCTCTCTCTCTCTCTCTCTCTCTCTCTCTCTCTCTCTCTCTCTCTCTCTCTCCTCTCTCTCTCTCTCTCTCTCTCTCTCTCTCTCTCTCTCTCTCTCTCTCTCTCTCTCTCTCTCTCTCTCGCTCTCTCTCTCTCTCCCACACCGCTTTAACCAACCTGGTAGATCAGTGGCTTACTAATATTAACAATGATGAAATTACAGGTGTTCTTGCTGTTGATTTCATGAAAGCCTTTGATGTTGTTGATCGACTCTTGCCAAAAAAACAAAAAAATATGGCATTACTAATAACACCTTAGAATTCCTATCGTCTTTTTTTTTTTATCAGATCGAAAGCAAAGAGTCTTTCTAAATGAATCTGAATACTCTATAATGCCTGTTGATGTTGGTGTTCCCCACGGTTCAGTCCTTGGCCTCATCTTATTTTCAATATACATTAATGATCTACCTCTTTTTTTTACAACTCCCACTGAAATGTTTGCAGATGATACGACAATACATGCTAGTGATAGTAAAGTAGATAAGGTATTTATTTGTTTACAGAACAATGTGAACAAACTAATTGAATGGTCTGAAATTAACCATATGAAACTACATCCCAAAAAATCTGAATACTTACTAATCATTACTAGACAAAAACGTCAAAATCTCTGCCTTGGTTCTCATTCGCTCTATATCAATGGTGAAATCATGGAAGAAGTTGACCATCACAAGACACTCGGAGTTATTGCTGATAGCAATCTCTCGTGGTCCTACCAAATATCTATGCTTTGCAAGCAAATATCTAAAAACGTTTATCAGCTTTCCAGAATCAAACATTTTCTTGATATCGACAGTCGTAAATTGTTTTGCAATGCTTATATCCAATCACATATTAACTATGCCTCTACACTATGGGATTCAGCTAGTGGAAATAATCTAAAACCTTTATTTAGTTTGTACAGGCGTGGTCTTAAGTTGATCCTTCTGAAATCCTCGTCCATTACTCATACGGACTATCAGCACCTAGGAATACTGCCTCTACAATGGAAACTTGAATATAACAAAGCCATTTTCATGTTTAAAATAATGTCTGATCGCGCTCCTCCTGCTTTAAAACATAAATTTGATT
>CM065712.1:23128280-23130780 GCA_017654935.2 Phymorhynchus buccinoides | reverse complement strand
GACGGATGAGGTTTTTTTCGCAAGAAACACGTGGAGATCACCAGAAAGACAGCCTTTTCAAGGATCGGAACTCTCACTTTGCTCTGGTTCCGCCTCAGAAATTAAACCGTCAAAACGGCGATTCCTCCTTGGCGTTCCTTTTCTGCCGGAGAGAGAAGCCATTTTGGATGGGGTGGGTGGAGGTCACTCATTGTGGTTGAAGCGTTTTTTAATCTTTTTGTAGTACAGTAAAAAATAAATAAAGGAGCTATTTCCTTTATTCTGAGCGAAACTCATTTAGATGAACTGTATAACATTCAAAAAACAAACAAAAAGGCTTGTATTGTGAAAATTTCGTGCAAACGATTTGGCGGCCATTAGAAAAGAGACGGCACACGCCTTCTCTTTGGGTGAAAGAGTTTTGGTGTGTGCTTCCAGCATCTCCGCCAAGGAGGTATCGCTGCATTGATTTGACGGTTTTTTCTAGGAAACCACACTCAACGAAGTGATGTGTTGCAATCTCTGTAAATGGGTGTTTTCGTTTATCCAAGATCTCGACGTGGGGGGGGGGGGAGGAATGCTATAAAGGTCAATGTTAATCTTTGTCGGAGTTTTGGTTCAATTCATGATGGATTCTAAATTAGCTAAGAACACACACACACACACACACACACAACGCACACACACACACACACACACACACACACACACACACACACACACACACACACACACACACACGCACGCACACATGCACACACACAACACAAAGAGAGAGAGAGAGAGAGAGAGAGAGTAGAGAGAGAGAGAGAGAAGAGAGAGAGAGAGAGAGAGAGAGAGAGAGAGAGAGAGAGAGGAGGGAGAGAGAGAGAGAGAGAACGCTGAACACTGAACGCTGAACATTTTAGTGTCATTACCTCAAGGGTCTGATGAAAAGTGGGTAATAGGAATTATATTACTTTTTAATAGATTAGAGAGAGAGAGAGAGAGAGAGAGAGAGAGAGTAGAGAGAGAGAGAGAGAGGAGAGAGAGAGAGAGAGAGACAGAGAGAGAACGAGAGAGAGAGTGAGATAGAGAGAGAGAGAGAGAGAGAGAGAGAGAGAGAGAGAGAGAGAGAGAGAAACAGACAGAGAGAGACAGAGAGAGAGAGAGAGAGGAGAGAGAGAGAGAGAGAGAGAGAGAGAGAAGAGAGAGAGAGAGAGAGAGAGAGAGAGAGAGAGATAGAGAGGAGATAGATAGAGAGAGATAGAGAGAGAGAGAGAGAGAGAGAGAGAGAGAGAGAGAGAGAGAGAGAGAGAGAGAGAGAGAGAGAGAGAGAGAGAGAGAGAGAGAGAGAGACAGACAGACAGACAGAGAGAGACAGACACACACAGAAGTTAGTTTATATAGGCCTTCACGTGCAAGGTATGTCCACAATGTCACGATGACATGTGAAGAAGGTCTTTTAACGAATAAACCACTGAGCAGTTTCTTTCTTGGGTTATATATATAAAAAGCATACTTTGCCATAAATAGGCTCGTATTGTGTTTGACAATTAGGCTATTATATCTAAAGGTTTGGCTCTGCAGCTGGTACACTCGCGCTTCCTGCACTGTGAAATGAAACAGAAATATATTGGTTCTTTCGCGTCACGTGCATAATTTATTTTACATTTGAAACAAGCTATCTTTTATTTGGATACATATTAGCCGCACATCTTCGACCTCTCAAAAATAAATAATCGTCTTCGTGAGTGCTTTGTGTATGCGAGCGCGCGTGTGTGTGTGTATGTGTGTGCGTGCGTGTGCGCGTGTTTGTACAAGTGTATGCTTGAGTAAGTTTGTGTGCGTTTCAGTGAGAATGTGTTTTCTGTGTGTTTGATGAAGTGTATGTGTGTATGTCTGTGTGCAATAACGCGTTCACTCTCGTGCGTGCACGTGCGTGCGTGTGTGTCTGTTGTGCGTGTGTGTGCGTGTGTGAGTGTTTCAATTTATTATTATTATTATTACGTTTGACAAGACAAAGCGTTTTTCATTTTACATTTATTTATTCATTTATTAAAGGGCTATATAATAGGCATCTTCTCTCGCAGCTTCTTCCTCTTCTGCATTCTCAGGCCATATGGCCATAATGGGTAAGGTGCGTATGTGTCCGGTTTTCAGTTTTCACTGGTCTTCCCGCTGCGTAGAGCCGACACATTCCGATTTCGGAGGAGCTCAAAGGAGAACAATTATTTGGAAGATTTTTTTTTTTTTTTTTTTTTAAAGGGGCAGTAAGTCAGAAAGAAAGTAGATGACAGAAAGCAAAATGAAAGTTGCAGAGAGTGGCAGATTTGAGGAAGTTACAAACACCGAACTTCCAGAAGGCTGGAGAACTATTTTTACTCTTTTTGTGCCAACAATATTGTTGGGGTTTTTTTCGCACACGAGTTAGCGAAAGATCGTGATTGGAATAAAACAATTTACTTTGATTATTATATCCAAAAAATAAATATCCATGTATGGAGGGCTACACGTTTCTCGAATTTCACGAGAGTTAAAC
>CM065712.1:23092206-23094706 GCA_017654935.2 Phymorhynchus buccinoides | reverse complement strand
CCCCTCTCCCTACCACCCACCCTGTCAGTGACCTTCCTGATGTCTTTAACGACTACTTTGTTCAGAAAATCCAGCTGATCAGAAACGAACTTGATCAGGCTTCTTCCACACTTAGGCCTACCACCCTGCTAGACCAAATAGGAACAACATCCACGTTCTTGGAATTTCAGCCAGTTACTGCCTTTGAATTGAAGAAGATCATTCTAAAAGCTAAACCCACTTCCTGTCCTCTTGACCCTATACCGACGCCACTTTTCATAGAGTATCTTGATGAACTACTCCCTACTCTCACCCATATTGTCAACAACTCTCTGACATCTGGCTCCTTTCCATCTGTGTTCAAAACTGCCATTGTCAAACCACTTCTAAAGAAATCATCCCTTGACCCAAACACTCTCAAGAACTATAGGCCTATATCCAACCTCTCTTTCATATCAAAAATCATTGAGAAATTAGTTCTTCATCAACTCCTAGGCTATCTCAATGAACATCAACTCATCAGTTGTTCACAATCAGCGTACAGGCCATTTCACAGCACTGAAACGGCACTGTTGAAAGTAACTAATGACATTCTCTTAGCTCTTGACTCTGGTGACGCATCTATATTAACTCTTTTGGATCTTTCAGCTGCTTTTGATACTATTGACCACCATATACTCCTTAAGAGGCTTCAAATCACCTATGGAATATCAAGCACTGCTCTGTCATGGTTCTCGTCTTACCTTTCTGGTCGAACTCAGTCTGTCTCCATCAATGACTCATCTTCTGCAATGGTTGGCCTCACATGTGGGGTTCCTCAAGGCTCAGTACTTGGACCAGTCCTCTTCATCATGTACACTAAACCCCTGTCCGAGTTGATCACTTCTCATTCAGTTGATTCTCAGTCTTTTGCTGATGATACACAACTCCACAAGCCTGTATCCCCATCTACCATTCTTCCTTCTATATCTTCACTTGAATTCTGCATTCGCAACATCAAATCATGGATGCTACAAAACAAACTGAAGCTGAATGACGACAAAACGGAGGCCTTGTTCATCCACTCTCCATCTAGAAAACTTCCGTACCCAAAGCCTGATTCCATCTCTGTCTGTGACACTCAAATACCTTTTTCTCCTTCTGCTAGAAATCTTGGCTTCCACATCTCTCAAGATATGAGTGTTGACTCACAAGTTCAAACTATCTGTCGGTCAGCATACTGTGAGCTGCGTCGCATTGGTACGATTCGCCATCTCCTGTCTATAGATACTACTAAAATACTAGTCTGCGCTTTTGTTCTCTCTAAACTAGATTATTGTAATTCACTCTTGTATGGCTGCCCCCAACACCTCATTGACAAGCTTCAAAAAGTCCAGAACTCTGCTGCCAGACTTGTCCTCAAGGTCTCTAAGTATCATCATGTTCAACCACTCCTGATATCCCTTCATTGGCTTTCCATCAAAGCACGTATTGACTACAAAAATTTCCACTCTATGTCATTCTTATTTCTCTGGAAATGCCCCTAGCTACATTTCTGACATGCTTTCTGTCTATACTCCATCAAGGCAATTGCGGTCATCTTCAGATTCCAAAATTCTCTGTGTTCCTAGTACACGAACAAAAATGTTTGGTGAGCGCTCCTTTTCCTTTTCGGCCCCATCAGTTTGGAACTCCTTACCACGCGAAATCCGCCATATCCAGTCCTTGCAATGTTTCAAATCAGCTCTCAAGACCCACCTGTTCAAGCTACATCACAACCTTTAGGCCACATTACTTCTGGACTCTATTCTCACACACACACTCCCCTCCCCCCATATTAGTTTCACTGTGTGTTGACTGCAATGTGTACGTCAGCTTTGTTGAGAGAGAGAGAGAGAGAGAGAGAGAGAGAGAGAGAGAGAGAGAGAGAGAGAGAGAGAGAGAGAGAGAGAGAGAGAGAGAGAGAGAGAGAGAGAGAGAGAGGGTGTGTGTGTGTGTGTGTTGATGCTTTGTTCAACTGATTGTATTTTGTATTGTGTTTTTTGGGTGGGGTGAGTGGTGGTGATGGTAACGGTGTGTGTGTGTGTGTGTGTGTGTGTGTGTGTGTGTGTGTGTGTGTGTGTGTGTGTGTGTGTGTATACATGTGCCGGTACGTGCGTGTATGTGTGGGTGGGGTGTGTGTATGTGTATGCCTATTTGCATGTGCGTGAGCGATTATTTCGTGTTGTTGTTGAATTTGTTGCTTCTTAATTTTTGTTGTTGTTAAGCGCATAGAGCTCCACATTTGGTGGAGGAATGCGCTATATAAATGATTCACTATTATTATTATTATTATTATTATTATGGTGATGATGATAATAATGATGATGATGATGATGTTGATGATGATGATCTGGATGATAATGATGATGATGATGATGATCATGGTGGTGGTGGCTGTAGTGATGATGATGATGATGAATGATGATGATGATGATGGTGATGATGATGATGATAGAACTGTTTTAGAGATAAAACGACGAACCTCTCTCTCGTCTCTCTC
>CM065712.1:23059968-23071706 GCA_017654935.2 Phymorhynchus buccinoides | reverse complement strand
TTGCGGCATGCATAAACAGAAATAAACGATACATACAGAAGACACATATATTATACAACATTATGCGTCCCTCTAACCGCCAAACCACACGCCACGCACACGCACACGCACGCACGCACACGCACACGCACACGCACACGCACGCACGCACACACGCACACACACACACACACACACCACAAACACACATACAAACACACACACACACACACACACCACACACACACACACCCACACACACACACCCCACCAACAACACCAACAACAACAACGACAACAACACAACAACACACCAACAACATACAGTAATTTATACGGCTCCTGAATCTTGATAGAAATCAATCAAAGCGCACACACACGTTAGCTCCATAACGCTTCAAGCAAAATTGCAATACAAAGCGAACACCCACGTTCGACATAAATGGCATACAGCATAAACCAGACCTAAAGGCAAGAAGAGAGAAGAAGAGACGAGAGTGGGAGCCTCCAATTACGGGGAACAGGTGGGTTTTGAGTTAGATTTGCAGGCTGAAGGGTCGTTCGCTGACGGAGGTAAAGAGGAGTTTGTTCCAAGATGTCGGTTCCTGAGACGCACACACATACAACACACACACACCACACCCACACACATCCACACACACACACACACCACACACACACCACACACACACACACACACACACACACACCACACAGAAAGAGGTGTAGAAGTGTCACAGAGGTACCGCGTTCACCTTTAGTAAAGTAAACCGAGTTCGAAACCTGGTACAGGGGTTTTTCCTCTCACTTTCACTAGGCCTTACGGTCTGAACGTGGATAATTTCGGATGAGCATTAAGCCGAGGTCCCGTGTCCATGCACCTTAGCAACACGTTAACCCAGTGGCAACGACAAGTTTGTCATTTGGTCAACTGTACCACCCCACCCCCCTTTCATTACCTAGCAGTCACATAACAATTTGCATGCAAAAAAACCAAAATGGGGGTGTCGCGCCTCTGTCTGCGACGCGCAACTCCAGGTGGGAGCAAACCCGAATTTAAGAAGAACCGCCTATGTGACCATACAGTAACTTAATACCTAATACAACACAAACACATTTTGTGCGTATGCAACGACTCACACGCACTTGGGAAAGCTATCCCCAGCAGATTCAATTTCTGTCTTCACCCTCTTTCAGAACCATTCCCGCCTGAAGACTTTTCAGCAGACAGTTCCTGACACAGTAAGCCTCCTGACTGCATTATAACGATGCATGAATGGTAAGCTACTAAACCATCTCAATGCACATCCCCTTCCCCCTCCCCCCCCCCCCCCCCCAACATTCTACTCCAAATAGAGACTTAGTGCATTGTTTCTCACAGCCCAAGGGCATGACGCTCGTGTGGGGCTAATCCGTTCTATTTTATATTTTGGGATAACGGAAAGAGAGAGAGAAGACAGTGAGTGGTCCTACCATCACTCTCTCTCTCTCACTACGCCCCAAGTAAGAAAATCCGTGATAGCCCTAGTGCAGTGACTGCCCCTCTGGCGTGAAATATATCGCCATAGGTTACCACTACTCTCCACTACACTGCACGCAACTGATCCGTCTTTTGTTCATGCGCACATCCTATAGCCCGCTTGATAATTCTCTACACACAGATAAAGCGTAAGTTTTAATATCGCAAGACCGCCACCGTGGGGAATTACCGGGTTCCTTTGTGCATAAATAGTTATCCCACCTTCGGAAGTTTCTGTGCTTGTAACTTCCTCTAATCTGTCCCTTCTCTTTGACTCTGCCTTTTCCTTTGCTTACTGTCATCTACTATCAGTCTGCTTACCGGTCCGTTCTCCGCCTTCTTCATGAAACAATTTCAAAAACATTCCCCTCCAGCCGAGTCGGACTTGCTTTTCCTAACTATTTCTTACTAGGGGCATAACGGCAGCCATGACCGTCTGCGCCTTATAATTTGAACGGGAAACTGGCTGAGTGATCGAAGAAGAAGACGAAAATGGCAAGAGTTTTGCGGATGAAATACACAGGCATTATTATTTTAAATACTATGATAATAATACTAGTATATGGATAGCGCCTTTCAACAAAATACAAATCAATTGGACTCAATGCCCTTCATTTCACTGACTCGCACACAGAACGATTTCCTACATAGACCATACTTCTGACATTCATATAAGCATGTTTTAGAGTAAGACGGGGTAAAAAGCCATGGGCGGTAAAAAGGCCCTGCCATTATCTCATGAAATAAAGAACCATTTCAGTCACATTTTGCCCATGAGACGAGTGTTAACATTACCCCTCGTCTCATTGGCAACATGTACTGACATTTTCTTATTTCCCATGAGATAATTGGCAGGGGGCTTCGTACCCGCCCGATGGACTTTTTAGCCCCGTCTTACCCCATGAGATAAGGAAAGGAAGACGCATTTATGTATGCTAACAATAGTTAACATATGCATAGAAGATAGCGAATCACGTTACTTCTACAAGGGACAAACGCATAAACAAGAGCGCTCCGTGGCACCGGTCGCGCACACACGCACGCACGGAAAAAAGTGGAAAGCAGGCAACGCACGCTACACACTCTCACACACACACACACACACCCACACACACAACACACACACACACACACACACACACCCCACACACCACACACACGACACACACACACACACCACACACACACACACTGTCACTCTCGCTCTCTCTCTCTCTCATCTCCTCTCTCTCTCTCTCTCTCTCTCTCTCTCTCTCTCTCTCTCTCTTCTCTCCCTCTTTCCTCTCTCTCTCTCTCCCTTCCTTTTCTCTCTCCCCTCCTTTCTCTCTCTCTCTCTCTCTCTCTCTCTCTCTCTCTCTCTCCCTCTTCTCTCTCTCTCTCTCTCTCTCTCTCTCTCTCTCTCTCTCTCTCTCTGTCTCTCTATGTTTATAAGCATTTTTGAGTTTCATTTCAGTTCTCTCTCTCTCTCTCTCTCTCTCTCTCCCTCCCTCTCTCTCTTTCTCTCTCTTTCTCTCTCTCTCCCTCTCTCTCTCTCTCTCTTTCTCGCTCCTCTCTCTTTCTCTCTCTCTCTCTCTCTCTCTCTCTCTTCTCTCTCTCTCTCTCATCTCTCTCGCTCTCTATCGAATCTCTATCCTCTTTTCTCTCTCTCCCCCCCCTCTCTCTCTCTCCTGTTTTGGTGAACTACTTATGTTTTTATAAGCCATTTTGATTTTTGAGTTTCCTCTCTCTACGTCTCTCCACGTCTCCCCCCCCCTCCTCTCTCACTCTCTCTCTCTCACTCTCTCTATCTATCGTTAATCTCTCCCGCTCTCCTCTCTCTCCCCTCTCTTTCTCTCCTGTTTTGGAACTACATTATGTTTATAAGCCACTTTGGTTTCAGTCTCTCTCTCTCTCCTCTCTCCTCTCTCTCTCTTCTCTTCTCTCTCTCCATCTTTCTGTCTCTCACTCCTCCGACCCCACCCCGCCCCCCCCAACCCCCCCCCCCCCCCCTCCCCTCTCTCTCTCTCTCTCTCTCTCTCTCTCTCTCTCTCTCTCTCTCTCTCTCTTTCTCTCCATCTTTCTGTCTCTCACTCCCCCCCCCCCCCCCTCTCTCTCTATCTTTCTCTCTCTCTCTCTCTCTCCTCTCGTCTCTCTCTCTCTCTCTCTCTCTCTTCTCTCTCTCTCCCTCCATCTTTCGTCTCTCACTCCCCCGCCCCCCCTCATCTCTCTCCCTCTCTCTCTCTCTATCATTCTCTCTCTCTCTCTCTCCTCTCTCTCTCTCTCTCTCTCTCTCTTTTCTCTCTCTCGATCTCTCTCTCTCTCTCTCTCTCTCTCTCTCTGTGTTGTGTGTCTCCCCCTCTCTCTCACTTTAACGCGCACAGTTTTTCGTGCAACACAATATTACTTCCCTTAAAGTCACGCTGGTAGTAACATTGGGCTAGGGATTGGGGTGCGTTCGTCGGGGCAGTGGGTGGTGCCTCGTGCCTCCATACGGGGAGCTGGCGCCCCGCCCCCCTCCTCCTACGAGTCTCCCACCTTGGGATTCTGGAATTCTTCTAAAAATATCCCCCACCTTCTGGAAGTTCTGTGGCTGTAACTTCCTCTTGTCTTTCACTCTCTTTGACTCTGCCTTTTCCCTTTGCTTCTATCATCTACTATATTTTTGACTTATTGGGCCCCCATTCTTCTTTCTCTCCATAAAACATCTTCAATCTTCGAGCTCCTCCAAATCGGAATGTGTCGGCTGTACGCTAGCAGGGACACCGGTGAAAACTGAAAACCGACACATTATGTACCTTACCCATTATGGCATATGTCCTGGACGCAGAAGAAGAAGAAGAAGAGGACGAGGTGCGTTTATCATGCTGCCGTTAATGGCGCCTGACTAAAAACAGTTGTGCCTCGTTGGATAGACCCTCTTCGGTGGAGAAGATCGCTCAGACAGTCCCTGTCATATAAATGGGCGGCAGATGCGTCATGCTGCCCTATGCGCCTGACTAACAAATAGGAATGTAATTGGGCCCAGCATGTCCCATCTTGGGATTGAGAAATCGCTCAGAGATTCTCCTCTTTCATCTGAGCGCCCAGATGCGTCATGCTGCCGTTTATGCGCCTAACCAAAATAGTTAGGCCAGCATGTCCTTCTTCGTCTGTCGAGATCGCTCAGAACAGTTTCCGCTTGTCCATTTCAGTGCAGATGCTCATGCTGCCGTTATGCGCCTGACTAAGAAATAGTTGGCCCCAGTATGTCTGTCTTCGTCTGTCGAAGATCGCTCAGCAGTTTCTTGTCATGTCAGTGCAGATGCGTACATGCTGCCGTTATGCGCCTGACTAAGAAAATAGTTAGCCAGTATGTGTTTCTTCGTCTGTTGAAGATCGCTCAGACAGTTTCCTGTCATTTCAGTACATATAAAAGATCGCTCAGAGAGTGTTCCTGTCTTATGAGTGCAGTTCGTTGTTATGTTTTTTTTTTATGCGCCTCTCTCTGGACTAGGAAGGGAATAGTGTTCCAAGAATAGTTAGGCGGAGACCGAGGATTTGAAGCATCCCGTCCCGTCTTCTTCTCCTTGTCTTTATTAGGGAGCGCCCAGGAAGATGTGTCAGCTTTTGCCCGTTAGAGCACCCGACTTAAGAAAAAGCAAAAAGCTAGGCGCGCAGGCATAGCTATGTGCGCGAGCATTTAGCATGTGTTCTCTTCGTCCTTCTTGTCGAAGATCTTTCGCCCTGCAGTCGTTCTGCCTGCGACAGTTTTCCTTTCAGTTTCAGCGCAGAAATGCGTGGGTGCCATTACTGTGCTACCTAGAGATGACGAGAGAGATGTGAGGGGGAGAGAGAGGAGAGGGGAGATCGGAGAGAGAGGGAGAATGAGAGAGAAGACGAGAGGAAGGCGATAGAGAAGGCGAGACGAGAGAGGAGAGAGAGGACAGAGAAGAGAGACACGAGAGAGAGATGAGACAGTATGTAGAGACTGAGAGACAGGGAAATGAAAATTTGGAAAACAAATATGAAATGAACCTTTATTTAACAAACGGTAGAAGTATTGACATAGAGTTGCCATTTTTCATACTTGCCGTTAACATAAACACATCGACATAAAAACATAAGGTAATTAGACAATGAAATATTAACAGTACTAACATGTAGTCTGAAACCATGCACCATAAACACAATATAAGAAAGCAAGCACGCTACATCATACATTCCTATATCGCCCCTATTAACGGCACAACGTCTATCACCCTTTTTCACAAACCAAGAATATGTAGGTAAACACCAGACAACTAGTGTGTATCTATAAAAAATAAGGAATATAATAACATGAGTATGCATAACAAGTTCTATTGTAGACAGGACCCAAGCACCCAAAAAATAAGTTTAAAGTACATAGGAGAGACATGGTAGGCGGATAACTTTTAAAAGGATCATGCAGTATTTGCAACTACTGGGAAAAAAACAAACAAAAACAAAAAAAATACTGTGTGCAATATGTGTAAGTTTGCCACATCTGAACGAAAAAAAGTCAGTACTCTCTCTTAAATATTTTCAAATTTCTGCGATTTGAAAAAAAAGAAAAAAGAAAAAAAAAAAAAAAAAAAAAGATTCCAAATATGTCGATGCTTTTTAGTTGTTTTGTTTTTTTTTTTTTTTTTGTTTTGTTCTTGTTTGTAGCAGCAAAAGTAGCAAAATAGCAAGCAATGTCAAGGCAGTAATTGTTTATAATTCTATACTAATTTCACAAAAACTCTGAAACACAACCCCACACTTTTCCAAAAAAATGCATTTTACGCGCGCAACCACCGTCCGGCAAAACCACAAGGTACACCCAGTTTTTAAGTACAAATTAGCAAACCCCCTGCATCTGCCTCCTCTCTTTTTCTCTTCCCTGCTAGTTTTTGCCCTTCCTCTTTCTACTTTGTTGCACATACTACATTATATGCCCCCATTAATTCACAGACCTCTTGCGATCTACTCAAATCATATTATAACACTCGTGCATCTACGCCAAAGCATAAACAACACACACACTGTGACCACAGCCAACCATACAACACAACGGACCTGAAATATTCAATCTCATCTCCACACAGACACACACACCCACACACACACAGCACACACACACACACTCACCAACACACACACACCACACACACACACCACACCAACACACACCACACACCACACGCACATACTGCATACACACACTCAATCACTCTCAATCTATCTCTTTCTCTATCTATCTCTCTCTCTCATACACACACACCCCACACACACACACACACACATATACACACACACCACAACACACACACACATCACACCACACAAACACCAACACACACTACACCACATATCAAAACACACACACACACCTCTCACACCACACAACACACACACACACCACACAACACAACACACGTATTGTTGCTTTCAAACAAGTAACACCACACACACAATTTAAATGCTTGAACACCACACACACACAATGCCCAGTCTGAACACACCGCAGTGACGTTAACTGTCCGAAGGGAGTGCCACACCCACGCCCCTGACCATTTATAAGCTACAAAATTCAATAAAACAATTCTGGGTTGAGGCAATATGAATCTACAGTTTCATGTTAGTTTGGTTCATATAGGATTTAGTAAACAAAGTTGACAAATGCTCTGAATAATTTGTCTTGGAATGATTTTGAAACATGATCGAACCTTTGTTAAATTGACGATGTTACTCCAAGGGTAGAATGCCTAGTTGTTTCCACAATTTCATCTGTTGAGAAGTTTTGACAAGCTAGTACTAATTTGACCGCTTTTCGATTCTGGGAATTGAGGCAATTAAAATGAATATCTACACATTCATCCCATATAGTAGATGCGTAGTCAATATGAGATTGTATGTGTGCAGTGAAATATATCAGTCTGACATCATAATCTGTGAAGTTGTTTAATGTTCTTAGAAGGAAAATGTTTTTTGATAAAATCATGCACACCATTGTTAACTTGTGAAGCCCATTGACAGCGTTTCTCCAAGGGGTAGTCCTAGGAATTTAGAATGACTCAGGTGCTTCATCTCAGATCGTCTGCAATGTCAAGGTATTTGATCAGGTGTGACTAATTGGTGACTTGGCCTATATAGCAGAGCACCAGTGACTTCAGTTTTAACTGGATTTAAAGCCATGGCATATCCGTTGCACCACCCCAATTAGTAGTAGTGATGCCGTGTAGAGGGTCATTCATTGACTATGCGTAAACTGTTGTCATATTGAAATAGATCAGTCTGGATCATCAGGTAACAATGTGACATTATTTTCTTTTAATTGGTGATGTCCACCAGTATTTCACCACTAGGTTTGCCGACTAAAAGGGCACCTAATATAGAACCATGTGGAATAGCAAACCACGTTTTAACCCACCATTTTTTTTTTTTTGCCTATAGTAACCATTTGAATAATTAACAAATTACTGAACGGCCTATTAACTTAAATCATTAGTGACGAAAAAAGAAAGCAGTTGTTTCAGGACTGTTGGTATATAATTTAATCTTGTTTACGAGAATGTCATGATCCACAAGATCAAACGCTTTTTTGAAATCTAGAAAGATTGCACCAGTTATATTAGATGCATTAAAAGCGGACAGCCTCTTGTCCAGTAAGTGTGTCAGGGCTGTGTGGCAGGAATGACCGGGTCGGAAACCGGATTGGAGATGATGAATAAGGCCATGTGTTTCTAATTAATTTAGAAATGTTTTTTGAACATGCTTTTCAAGAGGTTTGGAAAATACAGAAGGAAGAGATATAGGTCTATAATTATTAATATCTGTATTATTTTTTGTTTTAGGCAAAGGTATAACTTTGGATTCCTTTAATATATCAGGGAAAACATGGTTATGTAGGCAGGGCCGTTATGCAGGCATAAATTATAAAGATAGGTAAGCGTATCAACAATATATGGCATTGCAGACTTCAAACTTACAGGATTTATTTCGTCAGGTCCAGAAGATTTTTTGTTCTTCATTGACGAGATAAGCTTCCCAACTTCATGAACTGCTAGGGGCGGTATTAATAGTGAATAGATAAATATGGAATAGTGTATAAGGCTCCACACCAGCCGTCTTATCTGCACAAAATGCTGATAGCTTCGCTGAGTAGTAGTGTTGGCTCTGAATTTGATCTTGGGGAACCAAGGTATCAGCAATTGTAGAAAAATGATTATTGAACATGTCCGCAGAAAGGAAGTGCGGTACAGTAGTGTTTACAGGCCCACGAGTGACACTGTTCATGGCGCGCCAAATTGTAGACGTGCTTTTACAATTTTCAATCAGATTATCGAAAAGTTGTTTCTTGGTTTTATCTATCAACTTTTTTTCGAAATCACATTGTATTTTAAATTCTTGAAACTTGTGTTTTTGTCTACTTTCACTTGGGCTTTCTTCTTAGCTTCTTTCTTCTACTTCTTGAGAGAGAGAGAGAGAGAGAGAGAGAGAGAGAGAGGAGAGGAGAGAGAGGAGAGGAGAGAGAGAGAGGAGAGAGAGAGCGAGAGAGAGAGAGAGAGAGAGAGAGACGAGAGAGAGATAGAGAGAGGAATAGAGAGAGATAGAGAGAGAGAGAGAGCAGAGAGAGAGATAGAGATAGAGAGTAGAGGAGAGAGAGAGAGAGAAGAGAGAGAGAGCGAGAGAGAGAGAGAGAGAGAGAGAGAGAGAAGAGAGTAGAGAGAGAGAGAGGGCCTGTGTACGCATGTATTGGTGCATTCCTTCCTGTTGTTTGTTGACATTTTCATTAGTTTCTGCGAGGTGAGGTGTATCAGAGAGCGTGACAGTGCTGGTCGAACATGGAGGTGAATGCCTGTTGATTGGGAGTGAGAATCGCCGATCAAGATTATTCTTTCATTTTTCTACTTTATTTCTTTGCACTGGAAATTTCATGTTGGTAGTATGACTATCTTGTTGATCCTAATGCAATGTTTTTTTTGAATGCTAGATTTTAATGCTGCTTCGCCAAGGATCGAGCATACTACTGTATGGATTTTAGCGCTTAATACAATAAAATTATTATTATCATTAATTATTTTATTATTATTATTATTAAGAGTGTATTCATAGACAGGCTGATGACGTTAGTTTTATCTCTGTTTCTATCTTTTGTCTCTCTCTGTCTCTCTGTCTCTCCTCCTTTCCCTCTTCTCTCTCTCTCTCTCTCTCCTTCTCTCTCTCCTCCTCCTCCTCTCTCTCTCTCTCTCTCTCTCCTCTCCCTCTCTCCTCCTCTCTCTCTCTCCTACCTTCTCCTCTCTCTCTCCTCCTCTCTCTCTCTCTGTCCTCTCTCTCTCTGTCCTCTCCGCGACAATCTTCTCTCTCTCTCCTCTCTCCTCGTCTCTCTCTCTCTCCTCTCTCTCCTCTCTCTCTCTCTTCTCTGTCTCTTCTCCGCTCTCGCCTCTCTCGCCTCTACTGTCCTCTCTCTCTCTCTCCTCTCTCTCTCTCTCTTTCTCTCCTCTCTCTCTCTGCTCTCTCTCTCTCCTCTCGTCTCTCTCTCTGGTCCTCCCATCTCTCTCTCTCTCATCCTCTCTCCCTCTCATCATCTCTCTCTCTCTCTCTCTCTCTCTCTCTCTCTCTCTCTCAGTGATGTCATCAAAGTCAGTACAAGATACATTATATGGCAGTCACGTACAAGAAATAAATAAGGTTAGAGGGTGGGGGGGAGGGAAGAATAAATGTGGAGGAAGAAAAACAGAAGGGTACATAGAAAGAAATTAGGAAGACAGAAAAAAAAAAAAAAAAAAAAAAAAAAAAAAACGAACAAAAAAATAAACAACAAAACATTATATCCAGGAGAGACGGAGAGACAAAAAAAAAAATGAAAAAAAAAAAAAGTAAAAAAAAAACAGAAGGTAAAGAAATGTTTAAAAAAAAAAAAATGGAAGAGACGCAGATAGAACAAAGAGAGACGGTCTGTTAGTTTATCTCTGTTTCTCTCTCTTGTTTTTGTCTGTCTGTCTGTCTGTCTGTCTGTCTGTCTGTCTCTCTCTCACTCTCTGTCTGTCTGTCTGTCTATGTCTCTCTGTCTCTGTCTCTCTATGTCTCTAGTCTGTCTCTCTCTCTCTGTCTCTTACTGTCTGTCTCTCTCTCTCTCTCTCTCCTCTACTATACTCTCTCTATCTCTATCCTCTCCCCCTCCCCCCCCCCCCCCACCCTACTCCCTCTCCCCCCCACCCCTGGAAATCCAAACGTCCTCTGAAAAGATCTGTGTATTACGTGCTGGAACATCCATAGATTAGACCCTCGTATCTGAGTCTTTTTGGGGGGTCCGTTTGCATAATTCGTTCTCGTGTGTCAACGCTGTCTATGGTCCGTCTCTCTCTGTGTCTGTGTCTCTCTCTCTCTGTGCGTCTCTCTCTCTCTCTCCTCTCCCGCAGTCCCGTTGTGCGTTTTGTCCCCCCCCCCCACCCCGTGCGTGCGTGCCCCAGGAACCAAGCCCGTGGGAAGGGATTGACCCCAAACGTAGAACTCTGAAAATGAAGACATGTGTATTACCTCGTGACTGGAAGGATGTAGATTAGAGACATTCGTATTGAGGTTTTTTTGGGGGAGTCCGTTTGAGGATGCAATAATTTAAGGGAGTTGTGTGGTTGTAGAGTGTGCCATTGGATGTGTGTGTTGTGTGTGTGTGTGTTGTGTGTGTGTGTGTGAGCGTGCGTAGTGAGCGTGCGTCGTGAAGTGTGCAGTGTGCGTGCGTGTGTGCGGAGCGCGTGTGCGTGTGAGCCGTGTGTGTGTGAGTGTGTGCGTGCGGGTGCCCAGACGGAAACAAGAACGGGGGGAAACGGAGAGAGAAGAGAGAGAGACAGAGAGAGAGAGAGGGAGAGAGAGAGAGGAGAGAGAGACGATGAGAGAGAGAGGGAGAGAGAGAGAGCAGAGAGAGAGAGAGAGAGACAGGACAGACAGACAGACAGGACTACAGAGAGTCAGAATCAGGACAGAAACAGAAGCAGTACGAGAGAGAGAGAGAGTGAGAGGAGAGAGGGTGCTCTGAGAGTGAGAGAGATGAGAAAGACGAGAGAGAGAGAGAGAGACAGACAGACAGACAGACAGACAGACAGATACCGAGACAGAGGAAAGAGAGACATAAACAGAAATAGAGACAGAGACAGAGACTGAAGAGAGAGAGAGAGAGAGAGACAGACAGAGACAGAGACAGAGAGAGAGAGAGACAGAAACAGAAAAACAGAGACAGAGACAGAGACAGACAGACAGACAGACAGACAGACAGAGCGAC
>CM065712.1:23054968-23057468 GCA_017654935.2 Phymorhynchus buccinoides | reverse complement strand
CAGCCGTTTGGCGTTGCACTTGTTTCCTTTTTTTTCATTCTTCTGTTCTTTACTCGTCTTGTATTTGAGCATGTTTTCATGTTTCATATATAAATAAACCCCCCCCCCCCCCCCCCCGTGGGGATACCGGGGGATCTTTTGTACAAATAGTTCCACCCACCTTCTGGAAGTCCTGTGCTTGTAACTTCCTCTAATCTAATCCATCATTCTCTTTGACTCTGCCTTTTCCCTTTGTCATCTGCTATCTTTCTATCTTACCGGTCCATTCTCCTGCCTTTTTCCCCCCTGCTTCTATCCTTGTCAAAGATTTCTATAAATCCTGCTGCACTATTTCTTAGTTAGGCGCATAACGGCAGCATGACGCATCTACGTTTCATACTATGACAGGAAACTGTCTGAGCGAACGCAGAAGAAGAAGAAGAAGAAGATATAAATAATAAAAGCAAAACCGTATTCTAACCAAAACATCGTTATTTTCTCAATAATAATAATCCCTGTCTTTGACTATATTATTTGTATTTATTTATTTATTAGTATTTTTTTCTTTTTCACTAGCGTTCCCAGGCCATATGGCCATAATGGGTAAAGTAGGTACATATGTGTCCGGTTTTCAGTTTTCACTGGTCTCCCCGCTAGCGTACAGCCGACACATTCCGATTTCGGAGGAGCTTTAAAGGAGAAAGATTATTGAGGGAAGATTGTTTTTGTTTTCAAAACAAAAAGGCAGGAGAATATGGGCCAGAAAAATAGTAAATGATAGAAAAAAAAGGGGCAGAACAGAGACAGCCAGAGTCAAAGAGAGTGGCTGATTAGAGGAAGTTGCAAGCACAGAACTTCCAGAAGGTGTGTGGGGGGGGGGGGGGGGGGAGAGGGGGGGGGGGAGAGGGGGGATATTGTTACGAATTATCTATGTTACGACACCCCCCCCCCCCCCACCCTGGTATCCCCACGGGCGATATTTATTAGCATATAATTATTTCGGTGGTTTATTTATTATCGTTTGTCGAGTTGTTTTCTTCTATTCCTGCTTTGCTTCGCTTTGTTGGCAGGTTTTGCTTGTCATCATTATTTTGAAGAAGTTTCAAAACAAAGAAAAAAAATAAGTGAGCCGTTTGGGGGTGGGTGGTGTGGGGTGGTGGGGCATGGAAGGGGGGGGGGGGGGGGGCGGGGTGAGGGGGGGGGGAGCTATTGCGAACAAATGTTGATAGTAAATTTGTACTCAAATCAAAGGTTATTTTCCTCCCCCCCGGCCCCCCCCCCCCCCCTCCCCCCCCCCCCCCCTCCCCACCCCCGCCCCCACAATTTCTTTAAAAACTAAAAAAAAAAAAAAAAACTTTTTTAAAAAAAACTGATTTCGAGAACTTTTCTTCTAAACAAAATCTTTAAAAAAAAAACTAAAAAACTTTTTAAAAAACTTTTTTTTTTAGACCTTGTCATTTCCTCTTTGTCGGCGACAATGTTTAATTTTATTAGACCTGTTACTTCTTCCTTTCTTTTTTTTTTGCAATGAATTCGTGTTTTTTGTTAGGTCACTGAATGTGCATAAATACATTTCATCATCTAAACGGGCATTTTGTATGACATGCATATTAGGACATAATTATTCACATTCCAAGAAACATACCATAAAATTGCTGTTGCATTCAATGTTTTCCTTTTTTTTTTTTTTTTTTTTTTTTTTTTTTTAGACAGAGGCAAAAGAACGAGAAGAGAGAGAACAGAGGGAGAAAAGACAGGGACATAAATACATGTGTTACTTTTTTGTTTTCTTAGAGAGAGAGAAGAAAAGAGGTAGAGAGATAGAGAGACGAGGAGAGAGAGAGGAGAGGGGGGGGGGAGAGAAAAGAGGCCGGCCGGCAGAAAGACAGAGAGACAGACTGGACTGACAGCACACACACACACACACACACACACACACACACACACACACACACACAACACACACACACACACACACACACACACACCACACACACCACAACACACCCACACACACACACTCACACACACACACAAAACACACACACACACACAAACACAAACACAGGACACACACCACGTCACACACACACACACACACACACACACACCACACACAAACACACACACACACACAACACACACAAACACACACACACACACACACAACACACACACACACACACACACACGCACACATAACACACACACACACACTACACACACACAAACACACACACACACACACACACACAAGTCACAACACACACACACACACACACTACACACACACACACCCACACACACACACACACACACACACACACCACCACACACACACACACACACACATTGTTGCTTGAGCAAACATTATCACCCTTCTCACAATTGTGGAAGAGAGATGTTGATGAAATGGTTTTGTGTTTGCTTACTTAGTGTGTACTTAGTGTCCTATTTGTTTGTTATGCTTTCTCCTTATTCCATTCAATGTTGTATATAATCATCATTGTCGTTCTTGACA
>CM065712.1:23022468-23044968 GCA_017654935.2 Phymorhynchus buccinoides | reverse complement strand
CCCTCTCGGTCAATTCCCAATTCTCACGAGAGCATTGATTATGATTATGATACTCCCACCTGGCAAAACAATCATACGGACCCTTCTCTCTCTCTCCCTTGAAAGCTCTCCCTCTATTCTGAGAGATTTCAATCAGAATCTCTGTATCTATACATCTTAATCTCACTATCAAGAGAGAGAGGGAGAGCGAATGAAAGTTACTCTGTATATGACGGGAGAGATAGAAGATTTCATCTCTCATGATTCCTGTCCCTCTCCCTTAAATAACCTAGAGAGAGGAGAGAGGAGAGAGATGTCTGAGAGTCTGAGAGAAGAGGCAGAGAGAGGGGTGAGATCGCTCTCTCATCCTCTATATCTATACAATCTTAATCACTCTTCTGAGAGAGAAGAAGATTAGATACTATTCTAGAGAGGAGAGAGAGAGAGAGAGAGGGGGGAGAGAACACTCTCTCACTGAAATTGTCAATCTAGAGAGAGAGGGAGAGAGAGAGAATACACAGAGAGAGAGAGAGGGGGGGCGGACGATTGTGAACACAGCTCATGTCATCACAAACATCACTGAGAAAGATGGAGAGAGAGTGGGGGGGGGGGGGGGGTGAGAACAGAGAGAGAGGGAGAGAGAGATGGATAGAGAGAGAGGGAGAGAGAGAGAGTGGAGGAGAGATGTGAACCCGAAATATGCACGCATCCTGCAAGAGAGAGAAAGAGATGTGAGCGGAAGAAAGAGGGGGAGGTGAGATTTTGAACCAGCGGACTTGTCCATGCAAATTAGCTCGCTGAGAGAGAGAGGAGAGAGAGCAGAGGAGAGAGAACAGAAGAGAGAGAGAGAGAGAGATAGTGAGAGCCAAGAGAGAAGAGAGAGCGAGAGATAGAGAAGAGAGAGATAGAGAGCGAGATTTTGTGGGAGAGAGTGAGAGTTGAGATACGGAGGAGAGAGACTTTTTAGAGTGACTTCATAGCCAGATCACTGTCCGGTCAAATTAGAGATTGAACCATTTGACGCGAGACGGTTTAGAGAGGTTATCACGTATATCAGTCGAGCGAGACAGAGGGAGAGAGACGAGAGAGGAGACCCCCCCCCCCCCCCCCACCCCACCCGAGAGAGAGAGAGAGAGATAGAGAGGGGGGAGAGAGAGAGAGGGAAGAGAAAGAGAGAGGGAGGAGAGAGAGAGAGAGAGTTTTCAACCATAATCATGTCCAAGGATTAGAGATTGTGAACCAGATCTAACTGTCATCAACGTAACATCCTGATAGAGAGACAGAGGGAAAGACAGAGATAGAGAGAGAGCAAGAGAGAGAGAGAGAGAAGAGAGAGGAGAGAGAGAGAGACGGGGGGGGTGAGAGAGAGGCAGAGAGAGAGAGAGGAGAGAGAGAGAGAGTGAGATGAATAGAGAGAGCGTGTCAAGCCAGAATCATGTCCATCAATTAGAGATTGTGAACAATGAACCTGTCCATCCTTAATCATCTATACGGAGAGACAGAGACAAGAGAGAGAGAGACGAGGAGAGAGAAGAGAGCTAGAGAGAGGAGAGAGAGAGAGAGAGAGAGGGGGGATAGAGAGAGAGAGAAGGTAGAGAGGAGAGATAGGGAGAGAGAGAGTGAGAGAGAGAGTTCAAGCCAGAATCAGTCCATCACAGAAGAAGATGGTGAACCGAACATGTCTCATCAACGGAATCATCTGGAGAGAAACAGAGGGAAGAAGAGGAGTAGTAGAGAAGGGAGATAGAGTGAAGAGAGAAGAGGAGTAGAAGTGATATAGAGAGGATCATAGAGAGAGACCGAGAAAGGTGAGAAAGGGATAGCAAAGCGAGAGAGATGAGAGATAGAGGAGCGGAGAGAATAAGTGATATGTAGTATAGAGCGAGGAGAGACCAGCTAGAGAGAGACAGAGAAGAGAGGATGACTGGGAGATAAGAGATATATGCACGTATAAGGACGAGATAAATTTATCAGGGATATATAGATGACTTTGGTAGCAAGAAGATTGAGAGTGAAGAGAGAGAGCTAAAGTTCTATAAAGTTGAGTAGAGATTATAATAGATTAGAGAGATAGAGAGAGAGAGAGAGAGAAAGTTTAGAGAGGAGAGAGATGATAGAGAGTAGAATATCTGTAGAAGAGTCGAAGAGATGATAAGATGGAGAGAGAGAGAGCTAGAAGAGATAACTAGTAGGGATATATAGAGTATGATGAAGAGAGAGATATAAGGAACGAGCCCCACCCCCCCCCCCCCCCTCCCACAAAAAAAAAAAAAAAAAAACAAAAAAAAAAAAAAAAAAAAAAAAAAAAAAAAAAAAAAAAAAAAAAAAAAAAAAAGGGGGGGTGAACAAGGGGGGGGGGGGGAAAAAAAAAAAAAAAA
This sequence comes from Phymorhynchus buccinoides, assembly GCA_017654935.2. Taxonomy (NCBI): domain Eukaryota; kingdom Metazoa; phylum Mollusca; class Gastropoda; order Neogastropoda; family Raphitomidae; genus Phymorhynchus; species Phymorhynchus buccinoides. Next base: position 23,042,611 of record CM065712.1, on the reverse strand, counting down.
AAAAAAAAAAAAAAAAAAAAAAAAAGGGAAAAAAACACAGAGAGCAAAGAGAGAGAGGGAGAGGGAGAGAGAGAAGAGAGCGAGAGATAGAGAGAGAGAGAGAGGGAGGGAGAGAGGAGAGAGATCGAGAAGAGTGAGAGAGATAGAGAGAGTGTTAGAGGGAGAGAGAGGAGAGAGAGAGAGAGAGAGCGAGAGAGAGAGAGAGATGAGAGAGAGACTTTGAAACTTTGAACCTTGAAACTTTAACTTTATTTTCAATGATATAAGATTTTAGTCCTTGGAGAGAGAGAGAGAGAGAGAGAAGAGAAGAGAGAGAGAGAGAGAGAGAGAGAGGAGAGAGAGAGAGAGAGAGAGAGAGTATAGAGAGATGAGAAGAGAGAGGCCACAGGCTCATACAAATGGAGTTCACATATGAAAAGATGCATCGGAACAAACAATATTAAGGACTGCAGCATTTTCCGGCCGGGAAAGAAGAGAGAGAGAGAGAGAGAGAGAGAGAGAGAGAAGAGAGAGAGAGAGAGAGAGGAGACAGAGAGAGATAGAGAAGAGAGAGAAGGGAGATCGAGAGAGAGAGATGAGATAGAGAGAAGGAGAGAGTGAGAGATGAGAGAGAGAGAGAGAGATCGAGAGAGAGAGAGAGAAGAGAGAGTAGAGAGAGAGAGAGAAGGAGAGAGAGAGAGTAGAGCGAGAGAGGCTTTGAAAACTGTGAAACTTGAAAACTTAACCTTTTTCCAATTGATATAGATTTTCTCCTTGGAGAGAGAGAGATGAGAGAGAGAGAGAGAGCGAGAGAGAGAGAGAGATAGAGTGAGACAGAGTAGAGAGAGACAGGAGAGAGAGAGCAGCAAAGAGAGAGAGAGAGGAGACAGGAGAGAGTAGACAGAGAGAGAGAGACAGAGAGAGAGAGAGCTGAGAGAGCGAGAGAGAACGAGAGAGAAACAGATAGAGAAGACAAGAGAGAGACAGAGACAAACATAAGAGAGACAGACACCCACACACAGAGACCAAAGAGAGGATTAGACAGAGACAGAGAAGAGAGAAAGAGAGAGAGCAGTGAGGGAGTTTACAGTCGACCCAAAAAAAACAACTGCCCTCACAATTCGAGTATAACGCCACGTGCGTGCTAAGGTCGCAGGACGGTAACTTCACCTTGATAGCTGTTTGGGAGCGCTATGAATAATAACCTGTATTGTATTTTGGTCCGACTCGGGTAGAGGATGGGGGCGGGACTAGCGAACACGAAATTTGCGTTAGGGCCTACAATAATACCTTAAAAAAAAAAAAAAAATTTTTTTTTTGTGATTGTGTTGAACTTAAGTCTGGAACTAAGATCACGCAAGCCTCGTGCGTCTGTATTACACACGCACCGGCGCACCTCGTAGTCGCATACTCGCTGCCACGAGGCGCACGAACACGCACACACATATGCATGCACAAACACACCGTACATATTGGTGTACACAGGGGGTGGGTGGGGGGGGGGAGACCCGCGGCGCGCGCACGCACACACACACACACACACACACACGCCACGCGCACTACGCGAGCACGCGCACTTTACCATACACACAAATAGGCCTACAGACAAACATCATATTTGGTACTATTCTCAGCTTAATGCAAATGTCGTACTGTACAACGGGATATATCACACGCGCACGCGCGCACCGCACACACACACACTGCGCGCACGCACACACACACACACACACGCGCGCACACGCACACGCCCGCACACACCACAACACACACACACACAAACAAACCACAACCACCACACACACACAGCCACACCACACGCACACGCACATGCACTCACGCACCGCACGCACGCACACAACACACACACACCACACACCACACACACACACACACACCAACACACTCCACACGCCGCACGCACGCACCACGCACGAATCGCCGCGCACACGCACACGCACGCACCTGCACACCACACACACACACCCACGCACACACACACACACACACACACATATATATTATATATATATATATATATATACTATAATATAGTAATATATATATATAATATATATATACAAATATGCACTCACAAACACACCGAACGCAAACACACACATGCACCGTACGCACACGCTTATATTACACACGCGGACACCGACAAACAGACAGACGACAGACGGACAGACGGACATGCACACACCTTACCTAACACATAATACTTATGCACATTTATGTGACATAAGTCAAATAGATCACGCACACACACAGACAGAACACACACACATAGTCAAATAGTTACACACACTGTCTCTATTGTGCGTGACCCCCCCCGCCCCACACACACACACACACACAACACACACGCAGAGATAGATAGATAGATAGAGAGAGATGATAGAATGAGAAGATGAGTAGAGATAGAGAAGAGAGAGCAGAGAGTGTCGAGTGAGAGTAGCAACATCGAGAGAACGAGAGGACATGTGAGTGAAGTTAGAGAGACGAGAGAGAGAGAGTGTCAACACACACAACATGAGTGAAATACACCCCTCTATCACTTTCTCTATTTACAACACACACACACCCACACCCACACCACAGTGACACACCACACACACACACACACACACACACACACACAACACACTCACCACAACCACACACACACACACAACCACCACACACACACACACACAACCAAAACCACACACCGCACGGCACACACATACACACACACACACACACCACACACAAACACACACCCACACACACACACGCACACGCACACACGCACACGCACACACGCAACACACACACACACACACACACACACACACACACGCACACTGCACACACCACTACCTCCCTTTCACTCACTACAATAATGTCAAGATTTGGTGTCCAGGAGCGCGGATTATGACTCTTTTTGATATTATTGCTATTGTGATTAATCGAACAGAACGCAAGTGTTGAGAGAGACGTAGATAGGGGAGGGGGGAGAGGGGGAAAAGAGAGAGAACGAACGAACGACGAACGAACGAACCTATTTATATGCGTAGCCGTTGCCCATGTCATAGAGGGACCAGAGGGGAGGGTCACCCACAATATACAACTAAAACATAACCCAACAACATCTTTTTAATACATAAAAATATAATAAATCTAATAAGTAATACATTAATACTTCAGCGCTAACGCAAAAGACAGGGCTATACTTTTGTATGCAAAGAGTGGAACAAACGGTAAGTTAACTTTTAAAGCATTCGTTTTTATATAATGTATTTATCTGGAATGTCTTTTTTATTTTTGTGCGAGGGGATTCTTTTTGTATTGTTCACAACAGAAATGAAAATTTGAAAGGTTCAGTTTCTCAGTACTCCATAAAATGGGACATTTGATTTATCTATGTGGGGAGAGAGATAGAGATAGAGAGAGAGGGCGAGAGAGAGAGAGAGAGAGAGAGAGAGAGAGAGAAGATGAGAGAGAGAGAGAGAGAGAGAGAGGAGAGTGAAGAGAGAGAGAGAGAGAGAGAGAGGGAGAGGAGGGAGTAAGGAGGGAGAGGAGAGGGGAGGGAAGAGGGGGGGAGGGATGAGAGAAGAGAAGAGAGGGTAGATAGAAAGAGAGAGATGAGAGAGGGGAGAGCGAAGAGAGAGAGAGAGAGAGAGAGAGAGGGAGAGAGAGAGAAGAGAGAGAAGAGGGTATAGAGAGGACAAGGAGGGAGAGAGAGAGAGGACGGGAGAGGAGAGAGGTGGGAGGGAGAGAGAGAGAGAGAGAGGATGAGAGAAGAAGAGAGAGAGAGAGGGTAAAGCGAGAGAGAGGGAGAGAGAGAGGAGAGAGAGAGAGAGAGGAGAGAGAGAGAGAGAGAGAGAGAGAAGCAGACAACCGACATAAACAAACAAACGCTAATGTTTATCATCATTTCATGTCATCCTTCTTCTTCCTGCCATTCCATTTTGTCCCCTGCTACTTTTCTGACATCACATGAACTCTTCTTTTTAGTCCCCGAGCGAAGGTTGGGGGAGCTATTGTTTCTGTATGATCGTCCGGCGTGCCTCCGTACGGGGCCACACGTCCAACCCGTCACCCGTCCGGCTGTTTCGTTCCGTGTTTATCAAAACTATTCAGTCTATCATATCCAATGTGGGTATACTAGTTTGCCAGATGCCAGCTATCCACTGATGTATTTAGTTTTTAATTAAGGTCAGTCGCGCCAGTTACGGGGTTCAAACCCGCAACACATAATCGCTATATCTCGCGAAAGTTGTGCATGTATTTCAATGCAGTTTTTTTTCTCACACATTTCTTGAATGATGGGTTTGTAACACAGTTTGTCTGAATTTTTCTGTGCGCTCGTGTGCGCATGTTCGCGCGCGCTCAAATCACGGGTCCGACACCCAAGGCTATATATTAAAAAACTATTCAGTTACGTGCTCTTTGATGCGTTTTTATGTAAGTCGGTTTTTCTTTTATATCGCCGCTTCGCCTGTTTCATGGGATCACCCGCCTGTGCCCCAGGCCCTGTTATGTCCAGGTCCGATATGTCCCACTTCTTCCGGCCGTCCATTCCGTCTTTCGTGCGTCCTGTTTTCAGTCTCATGTTCTTCCCCGCTGTGTGTACCGGCCGTCACATTCGATTTCGGATTAGCTCGGCGATGCTGCGAGGGGACTAGTCTTTGCGCCGCCCGGCGTTGCACTTGTTCCTTTTTTCTTGACCTTCAGTCTTTCTATTTTTTTCTATTTTAACAGTGAACTGATTGTTGTTTTTCATGAGATTTACTTGAACTGAAACTTAATGTGTGAGCTAGAGGTCTTTTATTCCCCCGTCCCCCCACCCATTTATGATACTTGCTTCATAATGATTTTTAACCTCGAGTGTGGCACCACACAGCCTATTTTATTTGAGTCCTGATTTGGTTGGACACAAGGGATGTAAAGTTCCGACATTATTACCAGTAACAACGACGGTGTGTTTTCGGGTTTTTATGTGTGTGTCATCATAATACAAACGTACAGACAGACAGACAGACAAACTAAACAACAGAAACAGTTGACCGAGAGAGGCAGACAGACAGGAAAGAACCAGACGAGAGACAGACTACGACGGACAGAAAAGATACAACGGACAGAGTTAGCGAAAGAAAAAGATGGCATAATATGCAAACGACATAGGAAATAATGGTGAGTGACGATGATGATTGATGATGATGAGGTGACCGATGATGATGAAATGATGATGATGACGACGACGACGACGACGACGACGATGATGATGATGATGGTGATTGGATGATGGTTGATGATGAATAGATGATGATGGATATGATGACGACGATACGACGATGATGATGAGATGAAGGAAAAATCAGAGAAGAAGATGATGGTATGATGATGATGATGAGTGTGAATGCTGATGGTTATGATGATGAGATGATGTTATATGAGCTGATGGTGCTACTGCCGCAAGGCAAAAGGCATATGCATATGATGACGCTATGAATGATTGATGTGCACTGATGAATGCTGCCAACTGATGCTGGCCTGTGGCTGCTGAAGACGAAGACCAGCCCTCTGCGTGATCGATGCTGATGGAGAACTTATGACTGCATGCTGATGCATGCTCCGCTGCTGATGATGACGCGTACGACGACGACGATCGTACGCAGCGATGATTATGGCTAATGACAACGCACACGACGATGATAAGCGATGACGACGACGAACGACGACAGACGACGACATAACAAGAAATTGTAAGATTAATAATTGGTAGATGATGACGACCAGTGACAACGACATCAACCATGATAACGCTAATGAGTACGGCAGCGACGACATTACTGATTTCAACAAGCTCCTGAAATATTTCAATGAAACAAATGAAAAAAAAAACAATTTGGGTGAATACAAATTGTGAGTAGATGACGATTTCCCAACACTACTATCTAACTAATTAAACCAACGTTGACATTTTAAACATTTTTTTGTTTTTCTTCTTCTTTTTGTTTTCAGGAAGCATCAAAAACGAAGTGTAGCTTGGGCGGGTGGAGCGACTACCGGCAGTGCAAAAACAGGCACAAGCGCAAACGCACTTACAACAACACACAACCAAGCTTCGCTTCGTTTGAGACGCATTCCAGTTCAAAAACCGTGCTTAGATTTGAACCAAGAAAAAACATCCATGAAAATGATCAGAAGATAAGTGTGTCACGGAACCGCCATTCACGCCCTCCACACAACACACACATACAACACGGCACACGCACAAGCACACACGCAACACACACACAACACACACACAAAACACAACCACGTGCGTGAAAAACCCACAAAGTGGGGCGATATACACTATTTTACGGAAAAAGTGCTGTCTCTATGGGGGGGGGGGGGCGTGCGGGCGGGGGGGGGGGGGTGGGGGCGCGCGGGGGGGGGGGGGGGTGTGGGGGGGGGCGGGGGGGTGGGGGGGGGGGGTGGGGGGGGGGGGTGGGGGCGGACGAGGCGGGCGGGCGGCGGGCGGCGGGAGGTGGACGGGAGGTGGGACAACACACGCGGCCGCACCATCCACACAAGAGCACCACCAACGCCACCGGAGAAGAGGGCCAACCCACCACACCACACAGAGACGCACGCACCCGAACACACAAGACACACGAAACCTGACAACGAGCGCCGTACACACCACACCCGCGCGCCGGCACGCACCACACACACGCGCGCCACCACGCCGATTCCACCATGGCCCGCCATGTTAGCTGAGAAATTTTAGTCAGCTAAGTACCACACGAATTAACCGATACACGACAGGCGTTCGACACGAGTTACACACACACCACACTAGTTTCACTAAGTGCTCAACACCTGACACACCAGTGCACCCACCAAACAACACACACACGGAGGGACATTACGGGCATAAACGAAGAGGAAGCATCAACGAGGAGTGGTTGTCGGCGCGCACGTAAGGCTCTCGCTCGCGTAACGCTCGCGCGCGCGAGTGGACCGCAGCACGAGAGGGCCCGAGCGTACTGGCCGCGACGAGCACGCGCAGGGGCGCAAGGGCGCGGGGGGGAGGGGGGGGGGGGGGGGAAGAAGGAGGGCGAAGGAGACCGGGACGGCGAGCAACAGGGCGGGGAAAGGATGTAGGGTGTTCAGAGTAGGTTCGGGGTTGGGTGGGGTGGGAGGAAGGGGTAGTTAGTATAGCAGACAATAATAAAATGGCGTCGTGCGACAAAATTCGTAGGGAAAAGGGGATGCCTGGAATCGAGTTGTCTACCCAGGCCACTGTTGCAAATTGACCGGTCATATTTTGGGGAACGCGCGTCAATCTTGATTAAAAGACCCCCCCCACACTAACACATTGCGGGAGGCAGATGTTATAATTAGAGGACGTTTGGGATTCGCCGCGCGAATTTAATTGATTCTTTTTTGGACCGCGCCCGAAACTTTCACGGCGAAGGCCGCAATGAAAAAGTGTGCTAACAGCAGCGAAACGGGGCAGTTAGACTTGTGGCGCGAAAACGTCATAGCCTCTTTTGCAGATTAGCTGTTTTGGGTCCAATCAGCGAAACTGCCAACAGCGGGAAGGGGGGGGAGGGCCGGGCGGAAGGGGCTCTGCTAAGAAGCGGGCAAGTTATCGATCTGCCACGGCGTTCTCTTGGGGGGATTTATTAGTGGGGGAATTTATGTTTTTGGTTTTAGTTTTTTATGCATGATTCAAGTAATTTAGTGAAGCGAGAGAGAAAGGAGACGGAAGGAGGCAAGTTATAAGCGCGAGCCGGGCAGTTGCTGCACTGATTTGCGTTGTTTTGAAAAGGCTTATCTTACTTTAGCGCATCAGGGATGTTTTGTGAGTTCTGTTGACTTATTTCCCACTCAATAAATCGATCTAGACATGATTCTTCTCATAGTGGAATTATTAAAAATTATTAGAGTGCTCTAGTGGGCCGGGAAGAGTCATTGGAGGACTATTAACGTTTTGTCAAATAATTAAAGGGATAGGAAAAAGAAGCTGGAGGGTATTACTGCGGAGCCTTGTGCACTTTGTCATCTGCATCTCATTGTGAGACTTCTATTATATCCACTGACAAGCGACACCCCTTGAATAATTATGTGTGGAGCATTTTTAACGGATTTTAGTCAAGGCATAAAAACAGTACTATAGGAGCGTAATGAGACTAAACATGGAGCACTGGAAGTTTCACTTGTTAGTCTTGTACGTGGATGGTAACGTGAGCTTTTTCAGTATATTAGAATTTTTCTGATAGTCAATTTCTTGGGTATGGGGTGGGGTGGGTGCTGCCTCTGTCCTCGCCTAGTGAATTTTGTGACAGTAGCTCAGGTCAAACTGTTTACATTTGATCTTGTTACTATTCCTCCCTGTAACTCGTCAGCTTTTTACGAGTGGGATAAAGATAAGAATTGGCCGTTCAAGTTTTTATCTAAGCGAGTATATTTAACTTATATTGGGTTGTGGACGTCCATCCTGGTCACCCAGCTCTGCTTCGTCGCAGCGCTCCCCGTATGGAAAAAGAGGCAAGATCCATAAAGCCACTTGGTGGGGAGCCCACGTGTCCCAGGTGCTTGGGATGACGTGTGATATCATTACAGCTGTGGACAAAAAAACACCAGACAAACAGAGATTGAGACTTGAGATTTTCCCCCAGCGTTTCACGTCGACTGACTTCTTCCAGTGGTTTCTTACATTCATCATGTTGTCAACCATCTTCATCATTATAATAATCATAGTAATAATTAGTGATCATCATTTATATAGCGCGATCCCTCCACCAATGTGGAGCTCTATGCGCTTAACAACAACAAAAATTAAGATCAGCACCAAATTCAACAACAACACGATCATAATCAACTGACGCACATGCAAATAGGCATACACAATACAATACCCAGCGCCACACCTACAACCGCATGCCACGGTACTATGCACAGTACACACAACACACATTAAGACACACGACATAACACACAACAACTCGAAATAATCGCTCACGCACATGCAATAGGCATGCACATACACACCCCACCCACACATACACGCACGTACCGGCACATACACACACACCACACCCAACACACACACACACACAAAATTAAACACACCACACCACACACACACACCCCGTTACCATCACCACCACTCACCCCACCAAAAAACACAATACAAAATACAATCAGTTGAACAAAGCAGACACACACACACATACCACTCTCTCTCTCTCTCTCGCTCATCTCTCTCTCTCTCTCTCTCATCGTCTCTCTCTCTCTCTCGCAACAAAGCTGACGTACACATTGCGTCAACACACAGTGAAACTAATATGGGGGTAGGGGAGTGTGTGTGTGAGAATAGAGTCCAGAAGTAATGTTGCCTAAAGGTTGTGATGTAGCTTGAACAGGTGGGTCTTGAGAGCTTATTTGAAACATTGCAAGGACTGGATAATAGCGGGTTTCGGGGGGGGGGGGGGGGGAGTGGTAAGGAGTTCCAAACTGATGGGGCCGAAAAGGAAAAGGAGCGCTCACCAAACATTTTTGTTCGTGTACTAGGAACACAGAGAATTTTGGAATCTGAAGATGACCGCAATTGCCTTGATGGAGTATAGACAGAAAGCATGTCAGAAATGTAGCTAGGGGCATTTCCAGAGAAATAAGAATGACATAGAGTGGAAATTTTGTAGTCAATACGTGCTTTGATGGAAAGCCAATGAAGGGATATCAGGAGTGGTTGAACATGATGATACTTAGAGACCTTGAGGACAAGTCTGGCAGCAGAGTTCTGGACTTTTTGAAGCTTGTCAATGAGGTGTTGGGGGCAGCCATACAAGAGTGAATTACAATAATCTAGTTTAGAGAGAACAAAAGCGCAGACTAGTATTTTAGTAGTATCTATAGACAGGAGATGGCGAATCGTACCAATGCGACGCAGCTCACAGTATGCTGACCGACAGATAGTTTGAACTTGTGAGTCAACACTCATATCTTGATGGAGATTGTGGAAGCCAAGATTTCTAGCCAGAAGGAGAAAAAGGTATTTGAGTGTCTCAGACAGAGATGGAATCAGGCTTTGGGTAAGAAAGTTGTCTAGATGGAGAGTGGATGAAGGAAGGCCTCCGTTTTGTCGTCATTCAAGCTTCAGTTTGTTTTGTAGCATCCATGATTTGATGTTGCAAATACAGAATTCCAGTGAAGATATAGAAGGAAGAATGGTGGATGGGGATACAGGCTTGTGGAGTTGTGTATCATCAGCAAAAGACTGAGAATCAACTGAATGAGAAGTGATCAACTCGGACAGGGGTTTAGTGTACATGATGAAGAGGACTGGTCTAAGTACTGAGCCTTGAGTAACCCCACATGTGAGGCCAACCATTGCTGAAGATGTGTCATTGATGGAGACAGATTGAGTTCGACCAGAGAGGTAAGACGAGGACCATGACAGAGCGGTGCCTGGTATCACATAGGTGATTTGAAGCCTCTTAATGAGTATATGGTGGTCAATAGTATCAAAGGCAGCTGAAAGATCCCAAAGAGTTAATGTAGATGCGTCACCAGAGTCAAGAGCTACGAGAATGTCATTAGTTACTTTCAACGGTGCCGTTTCAGTGCTGTGAAATGGCATGTACGCTGATTGTGAATGACTGATGAGTTGATGTTCATTGAGATTGCCTATGAGTTGATGAAGAACTAATTTCTCGATGATTTTTGATATGAAAGAGAGGTTGGATATAGGCCTATAGTTCTTGAGAGTGTGTTTGGGTCAATGGATGATTTCTTTAGAAGTGGTTTTACAATGGCAGTTTTGAACACAGATGGAAAAAGGAGCCAGATGTCAGAGAGTTGTTGACAATATGGGTGAGAGTATGGAGTAGTTCATCAAGATATTCTATGAAAAGTAGTGTCGGTATATTGTCAAAGAGGACAGAGTAAGGGGTGTTGGTTTTAGAATGAGCTTCTTCAATTCAAAGGCAGGAACTGGCTGAAATTCCAAGAACGTGGATGTTGTTCCTATTTGGTCTAGCAGGGTGGTGGGCCTAGGTGTGGAAGAAGCCTGATCAAGTTCGTTTCTCTTGAGCTGGATTTTCTGAACAAATTAGTCGTTAAAGACATCAGGAAGGTCAATAACAGGGTGGGTGGTAGGGAGAGGGGTGCTTTTTTCACGCCCAAGGAGTTTGCTGCAGATAGAAAACAGCCGACTAGAGGTCACTGCATTGTTTATTTGGTCAGTGTAAAAGGAGGATCTTGCTGTCAACACTATGTTCGCTATTTTTCGTTTGGCAGCGTTGAAGATTTGTTTTGTAACGGTAAGGGGGGTCTTAAGCCATGCTCTTTCAGCTACACGCTTTTCTGACTTCGCTGAGTTCAGTTCAGTGCTAACTAAAGGGTACCACGGCTCCAGTCTATCTGCACGCTCTTGGCGTTGACGTAACGGTGCGTGTGTGTGTCGATGACGCGAGTGAGAGAGCTGTTAAGTTCGTTGACCGTGGGCATGATTCAGGGCAGATAGTTGCGCGCAACTTTGCTTGAAATGCTGATCTATCCATGCCGTGTACATTACGACTCTGTCTGTACGATGGGGTGTCAGACGTGACAGACAGACATAGTTCACAAACAATGCAGAAATGGTCAGAGGCAAGAGATGGGGTGAAAATGAGTAGAGCGTAGCAAATCATCATCGGGTCTATAAATTACCCATTCCAGAGTGTGGCCATGTTCATGAGTTGGCTCGGTAACAGATTGACAAAAGTTAAACATATCCAAAGCATTAATCGTCTTATTAGTTACAGGGTTATGCTGAGTATCGAAATGAATCATCATCATCTTCATCATCTTCTTCATCATCATCATCTTCGTCATCATCATCTTCTTCATCATCATCATCTTCTCCATCATCATCATCTTCGTCATCATCATCTTCGACAATCATCATCTTCTTCATCATCATCATCATCTTCGTCATCATCTCTCTCTGTCACCATCATCTTCTCATCATCATCATCATCTTCTTCTTCATCATCATCATCATCATCATTGTTTTCATCATCATCATTGTCATCATCATCTCATCATCATCATTATCATCGTCATCATCATCAGTATGCACTCAACGTCATCATCATCATCGATCATCATCATCCCGATCATCATCATCATCATCATCATCATCATCATCATCATCAATCGTCATTATCATCATCATCATCGTCGTCATCATCCAAACATCATCATCATTACATCCATACAATCATCATCATCATCATCACATCCATCATCATCCTCATCTACCATCATCATCATCATCATGCATCATTCATCATCATTCATCATCACATCATCATCATCATCATCAGTCATGCACCAAACCAAAATCCAATCATTGCCACCATACCATCATCATCTCATCATCTTACCAACCAACAACATCATCATCATTATTGTAATCATCATCATCATCATCATTACCTCCACTACAATCATCATCATCATCATCATCAACATTCCTACACGACCAACTTGTCCGATCATCAGTCATCATCATCATCATTTTACCATTATCATCATCATCATCATCGTCAATAATAACAAAAACAGCAACAGCAACAGCAACGCAGCGTCGTCAACAACAACAACACCAACTCAAGATTTGTCACCATGCAGGACAAAACAGTCAAGGCCTTCACGCTCTCCTGCCATCCACAGAGGTCAAGGCCAAAGGCCAAGCCAGACCAAGGGCAAATGGACCGTTATAACTACTCGACAGGACTGACTGTTAGCTTTAGGCAACACGTCGCTATGTGACACCGATTCCGAGCGATTCTGTCCTTTTGAATGGTACGCACACACACTCTCTCACTCCTCTCTCGCACCTCTCTCTCTTCTCTCTCTCTCGCTTCTCTCTCTCTCTCTCTCTCTCTCTCTCTTCAGCTTCTCTCTCTCTCTCTCTCGTCTCCCTCTCTCTCTCCCACCCCCTCTCTCTCTCTCTCTCTCGCTCACTCTCTCGCGCTCTCTCTCCCTCGCTCGCTCTCCCTCCTATCTCCGCATCTCTCTCTCTCTCTCTCTCTCTCTCTCTCCGTCTCTCTCAAGGACTCTCAGACTCTCTCTCTCTTCTCCGTCTCTCTCTCTCTCCTCTCTCTCTCTCTTTCTCTCTCTCTCTCTCTCTCTCTACTAAAACTCCGACTCTCTCTCTCTCTCTCCTCTCTCTATCTCTCTCTCCCTCTCCCCCCCTGTCTCTCTCTCTCTCTCTCTCTCTCTCCCTCTCATCTCGCGCTCTTCGTCTCCTCTAAATCTCTCCACTCTATATCTCGCGCGCGCGACGTCGCCACTTGCGCTCTCTCTGTGTGTGTCTTATCTGTGGTGTCTCTGTCACAGTCTGTCTATCTATCCAGTCGTGTCTGTCTGTCTAATCTCTCTCTCTCTCTCTCTCTCTCCGTCTCTCTCTCTCTCTCCACACACACACACACCACACTCACACACACACACTACACACCACACACACCCACACACACACACACACACACACACAACACACACACAACACCACACACACACAACACACATACACACTAGTATAGTTATTAATCGAGGGGTGAATGCCAGAACTGTCTATCTATGTTCTTTATTCCGTTTTGAGATTACTGTCTGACCAATTCAATGGCTACCTCACCCCTCATTTGTTTTCAAGTGTTCTGAATCACTTTTAGTGGAAGTACGTTAAATTGAAGAAAGAACAACATACACTCATTTATTTGCATACCACGCACTCTTACCCCACATTATTAACAAAATTGCATACACACATACGCACGCAGCACACATTACCTCATTTAATTTTTTCCACAGCCTCATACACGCACGCACACACACGCACTCACAAACTTCCAATACACACAAAATACCTGCCTTCGATATTACTCGGCAAATAAATCACAAGTCACAACTCTTTCTCACCACCTCAATACATACACAAACACACTCGACGCGCATTCACTCACATTCCCTAATCATTATGCACACACGCACGTGCACGCACGCACGCACGCACACAACACATGCACACACACACACATACACACACACGTAACACACACACACACACATACACGCACATGGGGCACACATGCGCATTGGCACACACACATGCACACACATGCACGCACACGCACACGCACGCACACGCGCGCACACGCACACCGCACACATCACACACACACACACACACACATTCACACACCACACACAAGACACACACACACACACAAACACAGGCACACACCTACACACACACACACACATACACACACCACGCACGCACACACCTACTCCAACTTTATTTTGCAACACACACATCTCACACTCGTAAACCACATACACGCACGCACCGTACACACACACTGTGGCGCACACACAAAGGCACACACACACACGACACACAACACACAGCACACACACACACACACACACACACACACACACACACACCACACACACACACACACACACACACACACACACCGCACCCCACATACACAACACACACACCGTAAACACATACCACGTACGCATCGACGTAACACACACACACAGTCGCACACACTCACACACACGTCACACACACGCTACGCACACACACATACACGCACATTGCACACAACGCGATCGCACGCACAGCACACATACACACACTGCACGCCCACGCACACAGCACACACACACGCACACACTCACACGCACACACACACACACACACACACACACACACACACACACACACGTACACACATACTCATTTATTTGCACACACACATACACCCATAATGCACATACCACGCACGGCACGTACACACACACAGAGTCGCACACACTCTCACACACACACCACACACACACACACACACGCAAAACCGTACCACCCACATATTCAGATACACACACACACACACACAAACACACGCATTCACTCATTCCTCTAACCCATTATGCACACACGCACTGCACACACACAACACGCGCACCCCCCCCCACCCCCCCAGCACACACACACACACACACACAACACGCACACACACGCACCTACACACATACACCCACCACACGCGCCCACATACACTGCACGCACACGCACGCGCACGCACACGCACACGCGCACACGCACGCACACACACACACACCATTTTTTTTAGCTAAAGGGGAATAACAACGTTCAACGTAATCTTTCTTCGGTTGAAGAGTTGCTTCTCTTAGATGTCTGTACCCAGAGAGACGACATACAAGCATGGCCCTCTATTTCGCTTACAATGTGAAAGTTAATGCAACTCTAGGCTTCATTGTTGTTGTTGCTTACCATCCATAGGGGTCTCTGACCGATTGGACGCTAATCTCACCACCATAGGCTTTAGTTATCTTCAGTGTTCATCACTCGCATGATGCACACATGCATCTCACGCTCTCGCACTCTGCGAGCGCATGCACGCACCCCACCTCGTGCAAACTCATAGGTACACACTCCACCAGCACGGCACAGCTTCACACGTCAAACACGCACGCACACACACATCACCACACACACACAATTACACGCACGTCACACACACCTCGCACGCACGCACGTCACTGACGCACACTTGCACTCACACACACACACACACACCACACACACACACACAACACACACACACGGGGGTCGCTACCCGATCACGCACACGTATGCAATCACGCACGTGCCCACGGATGTACTTTGTACTTGCACGCTTTATGTATGGGTGCATGCTTGCGAATAGGCTTAAACGCATACGCATACGCATAAATTATGAATAAACATAAACAATAAACAATAATAATAAACATAAAGAATAACAAAAATAAATTACGAATACAAAGGGCAAAACAATATTCAGAGTCAGATGCAAACTACACAGGCATTACGTCTACACACATGTAGACATACAAGCACGCATATACGCGCGCGCGCACACACACACACCACGCGCGCACACACAACACATGCGCACACACACACACACACACGCACACACACACACACACTCACACATACATTCGAACACACGCACGCACACGCAGATGCACACGCGCGCACACAACGCGCACGCACGCACACATACACACACACACACACACACACACACACACACACACACACACACACACACACACACACACACACACACACTCAAACACACGCACTGTCACACATGCAATGCACATACACAACACACATACACACACACACACACACTCAAAGACACGCACGGACATGCTGTACACACACGCACACACTCACACGCACACACACACACACACACACACACCCCACACATACACACACACAACGCACGCATACGCAACGTAGCGCGCGCACACGCACACACCACTGCACGCGACGCCACACGCACGACACACACACACACACACACACACACAACACACGTACACACACACACACAACACACACACACACTCACACACACAGTCACCACACATCACTCACGCTATGCACACACACGCACACTCAAACACACGCACGCACACATACTCACACACACACATACTCAAACACACGCACGCACACGCATGCACACACGGCACGCACGCACAGTGGCACACGCACGCGCAACGCACACAGGACACACACACAACTACACACACACACACACCACACACACACCACACACACACACAACACCACACACACACACACATGACACACACACCACTACACTGTAGGCTGCATGGTATATTTCGACTGTAGGCTGCATTGTAGATTCGACTGTAGGCTGCATTGTAGATTCGACTGTATGCTGCATGGTATATTCGACTGAATTATACCACAAACAAACACTCAATTAGAGGCTGGTTGGTTAAGCTCCTCTGGTAAAGTTTAGGAACATTTTCAGCTAATTTTCTTTTTGGAATACTAACCCTAACCCTACCCCCTAGCCCCATAAACCTTGCCTACACACCCCTCCCACCCTTACCCCCAAACTTCCCACCCCCCACCCCTCCCCCCAACCCCCACCCCCACCGCACCCACCCACTATGTACTGCAGTACACCGCGATTTGTCACAGTTGTGGTTCGTTGCGTTTTTCCGTCTTATAGGGTGGGGGTAGGGTTAGGGCTAGGGTTTAGGGATAGGGTTAGTATTCCAAAAATAGGTTTAAAAATAGCTAAAAAAGGTTATTAGCTAAAAATGTTCCTAAAATACAGCTTTATGTATGGTAAGAAAGGCAAAAACGGAAAAATACAATTAACCGAGAAATGTAGGGGGGGTGGCACATCTTGACCTTTACCAAGGTCCCTTTTATTAGAAACAAAACAAAACGTTTCTGTCCATAAGCCCGTCTTATTACACCGTATGAAACTCTGATATGAAACGCAGGCCAACATATATCGCCCCCAAAAAAAAACTAGCATTGGAATTGGCCCATTTCTCAAAATGCCTTTCATCATTGGTTGACTGAAACCTGCCTGTATATAGGGCCAACAGCAACGCGAGAGCGGCACAATAAAACGATTTTAACATTGATGGAAGGTCGTGATACATAATTATCAAGCCACAAACCTATAACTCACTTTGTCGGTCTGTCGGTCGGTCTGTCAAGTTCAAGTTAAGTTTATTTTCCAAAAAACCCTAGGGGCACAAGAAAACAATCACAATTATGTTGCGGCAACTGAACAACACCTCACACACACTGGTCTTAAACAACATACCAATGCACAATTCAAGTCGGTCGGTCCAACATTGTCGCACTTCAAATCGAGGCTGCACTTCAAATTGAGGCTGCTCTTTAAAATGATGTTTCGTTTTCAATTGTCGCACGCCACAAACGATTGCGAATCCGCGCTTGGGTTTTTTTTCCTGAGAGACTATGACTCTACGAAACTAAAGGGGAACATTTTGACACTTAGCTTTCATCCCTGCTTGCCAAAAAGGGACTGGTTGACTTATCGGGGAAAACCTTCCCCCAACGCCAGCTGTCCTCAAGTCCATCATGTTGGCCCAGAGGGTGGGGATGTATCCTGAGACAAGGCTTCTCTGCAATGAAGCTCATTCGTTGACCATTGGTTCAGAATAACTACATGTAGCTGTTTCTATGGGGAGCCGTTTGCACAAAACCCTAGATAAGAGATATCAACAGTTTCAAAACACTTGCTAAGAGATATCAACAGTTTCAAAACACTTGCTAAGGGATATCAACAAGTTTCAAAACACTTGCTAAGAGATATCAACAGTTTCAAAAAAACACTTGCATAAGAGATATCAACAGTTTCAAAACGCCACACTTGCTAAGAGATATCCACAGTTTCAAAACACTTGCTAAGAGATATCAGTCAGTTTGCAAAACACTTGCTAAGAGATATCAACAGTTGCATATTGGGCCAAGGTATCATCTGCTACAAACTGCACAAGCGAACATTAATTTTTATGACAAGCTTTTTGCAAATATTCGACGCGAAGGCTGGAAAAATGATATTGTTCTTGTTTTATTAGACATCGGCCTTTCTGTTTCAGTCGTGTGATGGTAGGTAGCGTGTTTTCTGACAATTTTCTGATGGTATTCACATTTGATAACAGACTGGGGTGGAGGGTGTCGCAGGCGACAAACTGTCGATATCTCTTAGTGTTTTGAAACTGTTGATATCTCTTATCTATACGTTTTGAAAACTGTTGATATCTCTTATCTAGGGTTTTAAAACTGTTGATATCTCTTAGCAAGTGTTTTGAAACTGTTGATATCTCTTATCTAGGGTTTTGTGCAAACGGCTCCCCATATGTTTCTTAAAGACCCACATAGATCACGTGTGAAAATCACGGGTTTCACGCGTGTTCCCTATTATAGCTAGAAATAAATCTTGTTTTTTGACCAGGGTCTGACTCCCGTAATGAAATGCCCCAAACAAATTCAAACCTAAACTTAGATTTTAAAGAGCAGCCTCAATTTGAAGCTGGGGACTATTTATGTATGTGGGTCAGAGCTTACCCCAGAAAACCCCCAAGGGACTTCAAATCAAATCAAATCAAATCAAATTCACTCACTTTATTATCTCCCAAGGAGAAATTTGGTGTGGACTTATGGATCGTGGTGCGTCAGTGAGTCTTTAACCCTTTCACACGCCAAACGTCGCATTTTTGCACCACAGTGGTTTAAAAACCCTTTCGCCGCCAGTCATTTTTTCAGCCCCCAAAATACCATTTAAACTTACCTGGGTAGAGAGAAAAAGTTATCTGCAATATCGCGAATTCCTCTGTGACATGCATAATATTAGGCCTATCACTACCACCCAAAATTATGAAAATAGGGTCTTTGGATAACAGGCCCTGATTTGAGGTATTTTAGTGACATGGGGGTTCAACCCTTGTGCTTGCAAAAATGCGACATTGGCGGTGAAAGGGTTAACACCCATGTCATTAAAAGGCATCAAATCAGGGCCTGTTATCCGAAGACCCTATTTTCTTAATTGTGGGAGGTAAGGATAAGCCTAATGTTATTTGTTATACATGTCACAGAGGAATTCCCAATATTGCAAACAATTTTTTTCTCTGCCCAATCCAGCTTAATGGTATTTTTTTGCTGAAAATGGCTGGCGGTGAAAGGGTTAAAAAGCTGAAAATCCACATACACGTCACCGGCCTAGTTCTTTGTCGTTGTCGTCCTATGTTTCTGTGATGAAACCCGAAGTGTTCAATCCATGCAAACGGAAACGGCAGGCGCCTTTTCTGTTTGAAAGACATGGTACCCTACCAATCCAAAACACGACCTTCACCGAAATCAGTTACTTTATTTTAAAAGGATAAGAATTTAGGCTTGGCCTATTCTCAATGTGTGTGTGTGTCAGAGAGAGAGAGAGAGAGAGAGAGAGAGAGTAGAGAGAGGAAGAGAGAGAGAGAGAGTAGAGAGAGAGAGAGGTAGAGAGAGGAGAGAGAGAGGAGAGAGAAATGCACTGGAACACTGGATTTTTAATGTGAGGCCTCCGGCCTATCCACATGGGAGACATGTACAATCAACTGCACAACATTTAATCAAGCAAGTAAAATACCTTGATAATACGCAACTTTAGACCAGATTACATTGATTCTTCTCTTAGACAATGTGCATAGTGAACGAACATAGCCACATTTCTTGTTATATATTTGTTCTCAT
>CM065712.1:23012821-23021968 GCA_017654935.2 Phymorhynchus buccinoides | reverse complement strand
GGAAAAACAGAGAAAAGGAACAATGAAAAAAGGAGGAGAGGGAGGAAAAAAAAGAGAAAAAAAAGGGCTAAAAATGAAGGCGGAAGTGGTGGTGGGTTGCATGATGAGTGAGCAAGATAGCGGAGAGCGGATGAATGATTGGGTGTGGTGTGAGAGTTACATATTTGTTTTAATGTAAATTTATGTTTCATATTTTTATTTAATATTTTTTTTATTTTCATATATCTCATCTTATTTTACACGGTGGAAGACAAGTTTCCACGTGCGTTGTACAATGCCAATGGACAATGATGAAACGTATGACTTATGATGAGAACATTACGTGTGTGACCGGTTTTTTTTATCACCCCGCCACGTGAGCAGCCACATTCCGTTTTCGGGGGAATTAACTAACTTGCGGCAAGTGTGGGCTTTTTTGCCTTATTCGTTTCCCGTGTGATACTTTTGGCACCTATGTGACGAACGCGTGTTTTACCCTCCGAGTGCTTTGAATAATTCACACCGTTCGCGTGGAACCGTGTGACTGGTGATCTGGCTAAAGGTGCTACTGGGCTGATGTTTATGGACATAGTTACATAGGCTTGTTGCACACGCACGAACACGTGTGGAAGCACTAGTGTACGCACGCGCGCCCGCACACACATACACACACGTACGTACGTGCGCATGCACGCACATGCACACACACACACACACACACACACACACACACACACACACACACACACACACACACACACACACACACGCAAGTGTCCATTTGTTTGCCTTCATTCTGATGCTGTTTGATTGAATGCGTCTGATGCATGGCACAGCCCATCAGCACAACATGCCTGCACGTACACGCATACTCTTAAGCACGCGTGAATACACATGGGCACATGCGCACTCACTCTCTCTCTCTCTCTCTCTCTCTCTCTCTCTCTCTCTCTCTCTCTCTCTCTCTCTCTCACACACACACACACACACACACACACACACACACAACACACACATATATATATATATATATATATCAGGTTGGCCATCCACTGGACAGTCAATTTGCAGGCCAATCATGCAAACTGATGAGATCTTCTCAAGATCGAAACAGCTGTCTTTGCATAAGGCACTGTCCCTCCCCCATTGGGAGAAAAAGTAAATCAGCACAATTTATATAACTTTTTAAATTTTTTTAATTTTTAATTTTTTTATTTTATTTTTTTTGAACACGAACATTACTCAAAGTTAACATTAACTGGTTTTGTTTCTGAGGTTCACAAATAAAGACATTGGACACAGAAAAGTTTTATCAAAGCAAACTATTCTGCATTTCAAATGCACTAACTTTTCAGTCCTTCAGAGTAGGGGTACGGAGCTCAGCTATTCACTGAGATTTTTCTTTCATGCTATTTTTATCCTTAATTTGGATACCATCTCAGTAGTTAGCCCTCCCTAGTCATGTCTATTAGGTTTTTGAAATTAAAATTTCAGAACATTATTATTTTGTTCATTTTACATAAGATTTTCATAAGATTTTTTTACTATTTCTGGTTTAACTTTGTGCTGGTTTGCTTTTATTGTGGATTTTCGATTTGATGCAGAGAGGACACCATTCTCTTGTAGAATGTCTTTTTTGCTCAGGTTGGCCATCCACTGGACAGTCAATTTGCAGGCCAATCATGCAAACTGATGAGATCTTCTCAAGATCGAAACAGCTGTCTTTGCATAAGGCACTGTCCCTCCCCCATTGGGAGAAAAAGTAAATCAGCACAATTTATATAACTTTTTAATTTTTTAATTTTTTTTAATTTTTTATTTTATTTTTTGAACACGAACATTACTCAAAGTTAACATTAACTGGTTTTGTTTCTGAGGTTCACAAATAAAGACATTGGACACAGAAAAGCTTTATCAAAGCAAACTATATAATATATATATATAACACACACACACACAAACACACATACGCGCGCGCCCTTTCTCTCTATCTCTCTCTCTATCTCTCTCTCTCTCTCTCACACACATACACACACACACACACACACACACACACACACAACGCCTTTAGAACCCACATCTACAACAGTCACATACAACGCCTTTAGAACCCACAGCTACAACAGTCACACACAACGCCTTTAGAACCTACATCTACAACAGTCAACATACAACGCCTTTAGAACCCACATCTACAACAGTCAACATACAACGCCTTTAGAACCCACATCTACAACAGTCACATACAACGCCTTTAGAACCCACATCTACAACAGTCAACACACAACGCCTTTAGAACCTACATCTACAACAGTCAACATACAGCGCCTTTAGAACCCACATCTACAACAGTCAACATACAACGCCTTTAGAACCCACATCTACAACAGTCAACACACAACGCCTTTAGAACCTACATCTACAACAGTCAACATACAACGCCTTTAGAACCCACATCTACAACAGTCAATACACAACGCCTTTAGAACCTACATCTACAACAGTCAACATACAACGCCTTTAGAACCTACATCTACAACAGTCAACATACAACGCCTTTAGAACCCACATCTACAACAGTCACACAACGCCTTTAGAACCCACATCTACAACAGTCAACATACAACGCCTTTAGAACCCACATCTACAACAGTCACATTCTTGTTTTATATACATTAAAAAGTGTTTAGATAAATAAACGAGACAGTGAATGGTAGAATGAGGGGACAGAACCACCCCTGTAGAAGATCACAACAAAATGCATGTAGTAACATTGGTCCAGCCGCATGCTTTTAGAACAGAACCGACATGTTTCAGATGCCAAGCAAAGCAGATGATTCCAACCCCATTAGCCAATGTCTACAAGCATTTAGATGGGCAAAAACGTAAGGTTGGGTGGGGAATCTTTTTTCATTTGGAACTTGTCTTCATGGGTTTACTTCCTACAAAATCTGTTTCGCTGATTTCCTGAAGGGCTGTCTTCATGTCTACGAAGTGTGTGTGTGGTGTGTATGTGTGTGTGTGTGTGTGTGTGTGTGTGCGTGTGCGTGTGCGTGTGCATGCGTGCGTGTGCGTGTGCGTGTGTGTGTGTTTTTGTGTGTATGTGTGCGTGCGTGCGTGCGTGCGTGCGTGTTGTGTGTGTGCTTGTGGGTGTGTGGGTGCTGTTTTTTCATGCTTTTTGTGTGTGTGCGTGCGTGCGTACGTGTGCGTGTGTGTGCGTGCGTGCGTGTGTGTGTGTGTGTGCGTGTGCGTGCGTGCGTGCGTTTGTGTATGTGCGTGCGTGGAGGAAATTTCCTTTTAAAAAAAAAATACTTTGAGCGTCTAAAGAAGAGTATAGGTTTTCGTGTACCGTTCTGGGAATTGAGCTTAACTGACTTTTCCCCCAGATTAACTTGTTGAGACATTTTATATCAGACTTAGAAGTTTGGACTCTCTCTCTCTCTCTCTCTCTCTCTCTCTCTTCCTCTCTCTTCTCTCTCTCTCTCTCTCTCTCTCTCTCTCTCTCTCTCTCTCTCTCTCTCTCTCTCTCTCTCTCTCTCTCTCTCTCTCTCTCTCTCTCTCTCTCTCTCTCTCTCTCTCTGATTTTTCAGTTGAACGAGTTTTTAGAATTATTGTTTGGATTGCTTTATTTCATACTTTCCTCCCCGTTTTTCTACATGTGCACGTGTTGTTTTTAACCTAACGTTTCCAGGGGTGCAACTCTTCCTGGTATACAAGGATTTCCTGTTTTTGAGTTTTACCAGAAAAGGAAGTTCCTTTTTTTCAAATTTGTCAAACAAGATCTTTGTGTGTCTACTGTATTTTTCAAACACTTTAAAAATAAGCATTTGTATAAATTGTGAAAAAAAGCAAACTAAAATACCTTCAAAATGTGTTTTCCTTCAGCTGCAGGGGAACATTACCCCAGGACCCCGGCCTTTCAGGGTGTTTTTTCTAAGTTTTACATTTGGTGTAGTTGCACCCTTGTGTTTCAGCTGTTTGTTTTCTATTAGAGATTGAAATTTGCACTTGGGGAAAGGGAGGGGGGTGCGGAAATAGAAGAGAGAGGAATCATTAGGCCTTACCTAGGCTATCTTTTAGCATATGACGCATAAATCACATGCCCACGCGTAAAATAACCACACCACTCCTTTACACCTGCTTTGGAGATGTATATATCAAAATGAGAATGAAATTATATTGTAGGCCTATGCATGCCAGTCAGTCGTTTCCGATGATGACTGCCAGAATTTTCAGCTGATAAGCAAAGCAGATGATTCCAACCCCATTAGCCAATGTCTACAAGCATTTAGATGGGCAAAAAAAGTAAGGTTGGGTGGGGAATCTTTTTCCATTTGGAACTTGTCTTCATGGGTTTACTTCCTACAAAATCTGTTTTCCTGAAGGACTGTTTTCATGATGCTGCCGGTATTCACGCGAGCTGGGCTAGAATTTATTAAAGCGGAGAAGCCTCGCCCAGGGTACATCCCGTTCTCTCGGCCAAAGGGATTTGAAAGCTTGCGTTGGGGAAGGTCCCCAAAGGCCAACCCATCCCTTTGGCTGCAGCACCAGAGCCGGTGCAAAGGCCTCGTTAGAGAGTCATAGTCTTCCACAAGAGACTAAACTGTACCATGATATTTTCCATAACTGTTGACAACCATCTATTGTACAGCTCCCATGCTACTATTGGCCCTTATTATATGTTAATGTCAACCAATGATAAAAGCCGCATGCCTAAGTGCAGCAGAGAAAGCTGGGGGCCATTTCACAAAGCCTAACGTTACGTAGCGTGAGCGCAAATCGGCAACAACGGTACTAAGAAACACCTCTTTCGCCGACGTTTACCAAAAACGTTTTGTGGCTACTCCCAAAGTATCTCTTGGCGAACTATCACGTGACTCGCATGGGTGATTACATTTCTTCTTGTTGATTGGTCCATTACTGTTTGGTGAAAATAATATTTTAAAAAATGACCAATCAGACAAGATCTTGTAATATTCTTCCGCAAACGTTTTCTAAAGTGTTTCTTAGTCCCCGTTTGGTCGTAAGCGTTATTCGCGCGGCGACCGTTATCTAGAGAAACTCTACCCTGTTTAAAAAAATAAAATATGCATGAAAAGGAAGTTCCTACGTTTAACATTTGTCAATCAAGGTCTTCGTGTGTCTACCGTATCTTTTCCAACACTTTAAAATAAGCATTTGTATAAATTGTGGAAAAAGCAATCTAAAATACTTTCATAAATCCATTTTTGCCTCCTCCCTTTTTCCACTACCTCCATCAGTCACAAAATTTGCATGCAAAAAAAAGAAAAAGAAAAAAAGGGGTGGCGCGCCTCTGGCTGCGACGCGCAGCTCTCGATCCACGTGGGAGCAACCCGAATTTCACAGAGACGCCTCTGTGACTGTAAAGTACCAAATACAAAATACCTTAAACGTATCCTTCTTTTTTTTTTTTTAAACGGCAAAGAGTTGACTCTCCGCAATGAAAATGTTGAATGCAAACATTTGAAGAGAGGTTGGGAGGAGAGAGGAGGGATGTGTGTGGGTATGTGTGTGGGGGGGGGGTGATAAAATACAACACTTGCCTGGAATGTGAAACTTCTGGACGGCTAAGGCCGTTGTACACACATAAGCGGATATTCCGTTGCGGAAACCCGTGCGCAATCCGTACATAAATAAATCAAGAAAGAAGGGAAAAGATTTGCGCACGTGTCCGAATTTCCCCTGAGGCCGTGTACACACATAAAGCGGATATTCCATGCGGAAACCCGTGCGCAATCCATGCATAAGTGAAACAAAAAAGGGAAAAGATTTGCGCACGTGTCCGAATTTCCCCTATATGCGTAAACTTTTATCCTTCTTTCTTCCACTTATTTAGGGTTTTTCACCCCTCGTGTACGGAACTTACGCGTCTAATGTGTACACGGCCTTAAAGTTTAAACATAATTATAGTGCAAACGTTTTGTTTTGTATTGTGCGGCGTTTTAATATCTGAAGTTAGTATAGTGTAGCATATTATCAAAGATATTCTAGGGGAAGATAAGCATCCGGTCTCTTTTCCCTATATGAGTAGTGAGGACAGAAACACTGGTTATGTCCCTTTTAAACAGTACACATTTTGCACGTCGATAGGCCAGTTGAATTCTCCGTTCAGGTTCCAGTCTGAGTTTTGGGATAGCCTCCACTGTGAAACGTGTACTGTCGCCACTAACGATAACTCTATCAGCCCGGTTCGCCGAGCTCTTAGGTAATCCATTTTACCCTTTTAGAATATCTTTGGTATAGTGTAGCATATGATACAAGACACACTCTTTTTGTTGTTGTGTGCAGCTTTGTGCAATAGAAAAGAATAAAATGATTTGAACAATATGCCAGTACTAGATAGGAAGTTGTTTATAAACAACAAAACATTTGGGAATAATGTAGAAATAAAGCACCCCAGACGACCATCGAATATTGCCTGGTGTAACATTATGGATTTCTCCTTAAAGGTAGTAGGGTCTGATGCTGTTTATTGCAGAAACGGGTTGAGATCACTCCAACAAACATCCTAAAAAATAATTGCATAACATCATAATAAAAAGGTTCCTAGCTATTCAAGCCAAATCAAACGGCGGGTTTCCTTAATTTGCACTTTCAAAAGCACCACGCGCAACTCATTGTGGGTAATTTTTAGGTTTTGGGAGCCCTGCTCCCAAACATGGCTAGGTAAAATGCTCAATAGTTTACGAAGCGCTACTGAATACTTAACTCCGATTGTATTCGCACCTGGCATTTTAAATTGCTAGCAATTCTCTGCGATGATTTCACAGAGTCTCTCTTGTTGACCCTTGCCTTATAAAACGTGTGATTTATCATTAATTTCGAAGTTGCGATTCCAAAACGCTTGAGAAGATTAGCAATCAAATGTGCCGAGGCGACGCTATAGAAACAAGTAAAGGAACCTCACTCTTAGATGAAGTTTAGCCGCTTAGATGTTTATTATTTTATACGCTTTAAAAAGAAGATTCATGTGCTCTGTTCAGTATACAATTCTTTCCATACCTAAGGACTGTAGATATGACAACTGAAATGTTACTTTATGCCCAAGTATTTTTTTTCTCTTTTACAATATGTGCGACAATTTTGGACCGACCGACCGACAGAAGACAAAGTGAGTGCCACAAACAAAAACGTCGCAAAATATATTGCAATGAGTTTGTTGGTAGTTGTATATTCACAAAAAGAAGTGTTTTGACCAAGTTTTGGGATACAGGACATAATACCAGCTATTCCAAAGTCAATTTTTTATTCCAACACATATGTGCAAAATATACATTGTAAGATAGAACTTTTTAATATGAATCCAACGGTATCCATTTTTTCTCTCTAAGACAATTAGATCATGAGTTATGATTTTTTGAATATTTAATTTTTACGCTCTTTTTGTGTCATATTGCCAATTCGTGTATTGTTCAACTTTAAAGATCTTCATATTAAAACTGATAAGGTCAATACAAACAAGCTTAGTTGCTCCAAGACAATAAGTATGTGGACTACATGCTTGATTTATTACAGAAGCCTGTTCCATTCCCAAGTGCCTCAAAATCACTTGTGAAGTTGGTAAAAATAGCGTTTTTGTGTGTACAGAATGATAACATGAAATTTGTAAATAGGCAAACTTCATATCTTTGGTTATAATTGACCTACAGAACTGGTTTTGGTATCATTGTAATCAGAACGACAAGCTCCTTCTAATTATTGCACTTTGTAGTCTAGAAAGTACTTTTTTTTTAAACCTTGACCTTTGACCTTAAAATATGAACTTTTTTGCTTTGCTATATTGTGCGACCTGTTATACAGAATTACTTCTCGAATTTTGTCTGATGGCACATTGCGTTAGTCTGCCATGGGCAGTTGGGTAGCTATTGGTAGCTATTGCCTTACTGACATTGACCTTGACCTTTGACCTTGAAAACTTACATTTTTGTCTTTCCGATATCCTGCAGTGTTCTGTACAGAATTAGTTCAAATTCCGTTGGGCAGTTTATTACTAGAAGCTGATATGCCCTGCTAGGTAATCATTAGTAACTATTGGTAACTTGCAATCTACTGTGCAGAATTACTTCAAATTTTGTATCGTGATACATTGCTTAAAACTGGCATGCCCAACTGGGTAACTAGTGGCATGTATTGCCTTATTGACTTTGACCTTGAAAGGTCAATGTTTTGCTTTTACAATATTTTGTGATCTACTGTACATTATCAGTTACAGTTTTGTACGGTAGTATATTGCCTAAAACTGACTTACCCAACTGGATAACTATTGGTAACTATTTCAATGTTGACCTTGACCTTTGACCTTGAAAGGTCAATTGTTGTCTTTGCAATAATGTTGTGATGTACTGTACAGAATAACTTCAAATTTTGTAGAGTGATATATTGCTTAAAACTGACATGCCCAACTGGGTAACTAATAGCATGTATTGACTTTGACCTTGAGAGGTCCATTGTTTTTGCTTTTACAATATATTAATGTGATCTACTGTACAGAATCACCTACAATTTGTGTAACATATTACTTAAAAGCTGTGAAATAATATATTAGCTTTAAGTAATATGTTACACTCTTAACCCCCAGGAACCCCCATTTGGGGGTCTATGAAGCACTAAAATTCTCAAGGACCCTCTAAAAGAATGTGCAGGGGGTCCCAGGGATGCACTAGAAAACATCTTTTTAGCATTTACAATGCCACTGGCACCCTCTATCCTGCCTCTAGGACCCTCTATGCTGTAAGTGAAGTTCCTGTTTTGCGGGACGATTGGGAGCCCTGGTACATTGACATTGATAACCTTGACTGTTGGCCTTGTTTGTTTCTTTGCCTGCCAAAAACCAATTCACGTCAACTACTTATTAACCTTGACGTTTGACTTTGAATGTACACGCTTTTTGTCATTCATCAACAGAAAATATCAGCTACAGTTACTATGCAAGCAACTAGAATTCTGTCTAGCAGTTTCCAAGAAGAGTAAGATAATCAATGTTGGAATCAACTATTCTAAGGACTTTCAATTTACATAGGGATGGGTTGGGGTGGGGGGTGGGGGGTAGGGAGTAGGGGGGTTAGCAAGGTTGTATCAACAACATCCTACTACTTCTAGCACACACACACACAAATTTTTTTTTTATTTGCTCAACTACTTCTTTGT
>CM065712.1:23007821-23010321 GCA_017654935.2 Phymorhynchus buccinoides | reverse complement strand
TTGCTTTCTTTTTCGAATTCGTTATTTTGCTTTCTCACAAATCCAAACTCGGACTGAAATTTGCCTGATTAAAAAAAATTGCTTTTTTTTTCGAATTCGTTATTTTGCTTTCTCACAAATCCAAACTCGGACTGAAATTTGCCTGATTAAAAAAAATTGCTTTTTTTTTCGAATTCGTTATTTTGCTTTCTCACAAATCCAAACTCGGACTGAAATTTGCCTGATTAAAAAAAATTGCTTTTTTTTTCGAATTCGTTATTTTGCTTTCTCACAAATCCAAACTCGGACTGAAATTTGCCTGATTAAAAAAAATTGCTTTTTTTTTCGAATTCGTTATTTTGCTTTCTCACAAATCCAAACTCGGACTGAAATTTGCCTGATTAAAAAAAATTGCTTTTTTTTTCGAATTCGTTATTTTGCTTTCTCACAAATCCAAACTCGGACTGAAATTTGCCTGATTAAAAAAAATTGCTTTTTTTTTCGAATTCGTTATTTTGCTTTCTCACAAATCCAAACTCGGACTGAAATTTGCCTGATTAAAAAAAATTGCTTTCTTTTTCGAATTCGTTATTTTGCTTTCTCACAAATCCAAACTCGGACTGAAATTTGCCTGATTAAAAAAAATTGCTTTTTTTTTCGAATTCGTTATTTTGCTTTCTCACAAATCCAAACTCGGACTGAAATTTGCCTGATTAAAAAAAATTGCTTTCTTTTTCGAATTCGTTATTTTGCTTTCTCACAAATCCAAACTCGGACTGAAATTTGCCTGATTAAAAAAAATTGCTTTTTTTTTCGAATTCGTTATTTTGCTTTCTCACAAATCCAAACTCGGACTGAAATTTGCCTGATTAAAAAAAATTGCTTTTTTTTTCGAATTCGTTATTTTGCTTTCTCACAAATCCAAACTCGGACTGAAATTTGCCTGATTAAAAAAAATTGCTTTTTTTTTCGAATTCGTTATTTTGCTTTCTCACAAATCCAAACTCGGACTGAAATTTGCCTGATTAAAAAAAATTGCTTTTTTTTTCGAATTCGTTATTTTGCTTTCTCACAAATCCAAACTCGGACTGAAATTTGCCTGATTAAAAAAAATTGCTTTTTTTTTCGAATTCGTTATTTTGCTTTCTCACAAATCCAAACTCGGATAGAAATTTGCCTGTTTGAAAGAAAATTGCCTTTTTTTTGTTTCTAATTGGCTGTTTTGCTTTCACACAAATCCAAACTCGGATAGAAATTTGCCTTATTAAAAAAAAGTTGCTTTTTTTTCTTTTTCGAATTCGTTATTTTGCTTTCTCACATAATCCAAACTCGGATATGAATTTGCCTGCTTGAAAGAAAGTTGCCTTGTTTTGTTTCTAATTGGCTGTTTTGCTTTCACACAAATCCAAACTCGGATTGAAAGTTACCAGGTTGAAAGAAAGTTGCGCCACTGCGACATACACAGAACGGTGAAAGTGACAGACTGATCCGTAATACTAATGGAGGTTGGTATTCACTGTGCACACTTCTCTTTCTCAATGATCCTTGTGCGAGAGTGGGGCGTTGGGCTAACGTATTATTGTGTCCCCGTCTCTATGTGTCCCCGTCTCCAGGCGAGAGCAACCCGAATTTCACAGAGATGCCTCTATGACTATTAAGTACCTAGTACCTAATACCTATGTGTCCCCGTCTCTATGTGTCCCCCGTCTCTATGCGGCCCCCGTCTCTATGTGTCCCCGTCTCTATGCGTCCCCGTCTCTATGTGTCCCCGTCTCTATGCGGCCCCCGTCTCTATGTGTCCCCGTCTCTATGTGTCCCCGTCTCTATGCGTCCCCGTCTCTATGTGTCCCCGTCTCTCTGGCGGCCCCCTGTCTCTATGTGTCTGCGGCCCCCGTATCTATGTGTCCCCGTCTCTCTGTGTCCCCGTCTCTATGTGTCCCCGTCTCTATGTGCCCCCGTTTCTATGTGTGTCCCCGTCTCTATGTGTCCCCGTCTCTATGTGTCCCCCGTCTCTATGTGTCCCCGTCTCTATGTGTCCCCGTGTCTGTCCCCGTCTCTATGTGTCCCCGTGTCTGTCCGCGTCTCTATGTGTCCCCCGTCTCTATGTGTCCCCGTCTCTCTAGTGTATCCCCGTCTCTATGTGTCCCCCGTCTCTATGTGTCCCCCGTGTCTAGGTGTCCCCCGTCTCTAGGTGTCCCCGTCTCTATGTGTCCCCCGTTCTGTCCCCCGTCTCTATGTGTCCCCCGTCTCTAGGTGTCCCCCGTCTCTAGGTGTCCCCCTCTCTATGTGTCCCCCGTCTCTATGTGTCCCCCGTCTCTATGTGTCCCCGTCTCTAGGTGTCCCCGTCTCTATGTGTCCCCGTCTCTATGTGTCCCCCGTCTCTCTCTATGTGTCCCCGTCTCTATGTGTCCCCGTCTCTAGGTGTCCCCGTCTCTATGTGTTCCCGTCTCTATGTGTCCCCCGTCTCTATGTGTCCCCCGTCTCTAGGTGTCCCCGTCTCTATGTGTCCCCCGTCTCTATG
>CM065712.1:23002821-23005321 GCA_017654935.2 Phymorhynchus buccinoides | reverse complement strand
AGACAAGTAATCAATTGACAATTTTACAATATCAGGTAGTAGGAGCATAGCTGCAGACATGCGCATTTACTAAAATTATAACATGCACAATAGATAAGTTTAGAAAAGGGGAATGAACTGTTATAACCTTTCGAATAAATATTTATTAAAGCATCTTTTAAATGACAGCAATGTGCTTTTAGTTTTTATGCACTCAGGGATTTCATTCCACAACCTTCCACCTGAGTATGTTAACGATGACATAAATAAGTCTGTTCTAGGTCGGGGGAGGAGTATGGTTTCTTTATTCCGCACCTGAGTTACAGGAAACCTTTTACATAAATAAGGAGGTGCGAGTCCATTTAAGATTTTATACATAAATACACCCTTATTAAATTGGCATTTGGAGTGGAAGGGAAGTATGTTAACAATTTTATAATCAGAAATTTGTAGTGTTGATGATTTAAGAAGAATTAGTTTAATTGCACGTTTATAAATACTTTCTAAATGTCTTAGACAGTTTTTGCTTGCTTGATCCCAAGAAGTTGAAACATAATCAATGTCAGGCTGAATATATGCATGAAAGAAGAGTTTTCTGGTGTGAATATCAAGAAAGTGCTTGATTCTGTTTAGTTGAAATATTTTTTTTGATAACTTACGAGTGAGAATAGATGCATGGTACGACCAAGAAAGATTGTTGTCAACCCCCAGACCAAGTATAGTATGCGAGTCCACTTCTTCTATAAACTTGTCATGTACTTTAATTTTTGGTAAATCAGACTTTATGTTCTGTCGCTTTTGTCTTGTGGTAATTAGCATAAGCTTTGATTTTTTAGGATGAAGGACCATGTGGTTATATTCAGTCCATGTCACTAAGCTATTCACGTCATTGTGTAAGTTGGTAAGTACTAAGTCAGCAGTCTTGTTCTTGTCGTGTAAAGTAGTATCATCGGCAAAAAGTTCACAGGGACAGGAGATGTGTAAAGGTAAATCATTTATATAAATAGTAAAAAGAATGGGACCCAAGACTGAGCCCTGAGGCACACCATACTTTACTGATATTAATGAGGATGATTTACAGTCCCGATGGACCAATTGCCGCCTGTTGGATAGAAAAGATGATATGAGACTAACCGATTCTGTTGACAGACCATATAGAGTTAGCTTGCTTTGGAGAAGGTTATGATCAATGGTGTCAAATGCTTTTGCAAAATCTACAAATATAGCCCCTGTGATAAGATCGTTATTTATGTTCATATGACATTCTTCAATGAGGTTAGTAAGTGCTGTGTGGCAGGAATGATTCTTTCTGAAGCCACTTTGATTAGGGTGAAACAGATTGTGTGTGTCAAAATGAGACTGGAGCAGTTTTTTAAGGTGTTTTTCGAGAGGTTTGGACAAAATAGATAAAATTGATATAGGTCTGTAGTTTGAACAATCGTTTGGATCACCTGATTTAAATTGTGGCAGTACTTTTGCATCTTTAAAAGCTTGTGGGAAATGACTTTTTTCAATACAAAGATTGTAAATGTATGTTAAGTGTTCAGTAATAATTGGTGCAGACGCTTTCAAAATGTTATTATCTATATTATCCAAACCTCGAGATTTAGACGTATTCAATAAACACAGCTCCATATATACATCATGTACAGCAATATATTCAAACTTAAGTTCAGATTTAATGTTTTTTGAATCACAAAATTCTTTAATCATTGACAAATCATTATTACTGGTACGGTCAATATTTACAAGCTTCTCTGCTACTGTAGCAAAATGATAATTTAGGTCCTCAACTGACAATTCAGACGAAGAAGCAGTGGAACTTGCATTCCTGCCAGACAGCTGATTTATCGCCTTCCATAAAGATTTTGTATCTGATTTTGAAGAGATTAGCTTACTAAAATATTTCTTCTGTGCGTCTCTTTTCATAGAGGTTACCAAGTTTCGTTGTTTTTTATAATCATCGTCTTTTCCTGACTGTTTGAATAATTTTTCACGAACATTAGATTCAGCTTTAATTTCATCTGTTAGCCATGGCTGATTATCTCTGAATTTAACACGTTTGGTTCTAAGTGGTGCATGTGTATTAAATACAGAAAGAAACGTTTTATACCACACATCAAGGGGTATATCTGGATCGGTGTACTGATAAACCTGGTTGAAATCTGCCATACATAGGTCATACAAAAAACTGTGCTCATCAAAATGTTTGTAACATCTGTATGAAATACATTTATGGGTGCATTTGGGGATTTTTACACCTTTTTTGGACCATGTTGCACAAATAGGGAAATGATCGCTAAGTCCAAAAATAGGCACGGACGTTTCTACAGAATGACTGGCGTTACTGACATAAATATGGTCTATCAACGTTTCGGAGGTTAGTGTTTTCCTTGTAGGAGTGGTTATTAATTGTGTTAGGTTGTACGACTCAAGTAATCTTTTCCATTTGTTGTGGGGTTTAAATAGATCAATATTAAAGTCCCCAAGGAGCATAATCTCATCAGAAAAATTTACAACA
>CM065712.1:22979127-22996627 GCA_017654935.2 Phymorhynchus buccinoides | reverse complement strand
CACACCGTTGGTGTTAGAGTCTTCAAATTTGGCATGTAGGTACTTTGGCTTATGCCCGTTCTGATGGTGGCATACCGATCAAGGTCAAGGTCACGGTCCGGGAGATCGGTAGGCCTTGAATGTGGTAGGGGTCTACAAATTGGGTTCTAAGCCATATTTTCCACATTTGTACTTGTCAGAAGCGCTTCAGATTGTGTGTGGTACTGTATACCCTAGAGAAGAACACATCCGAGCATAAATTATCACCATGCTGATCTTGACCTTGAAGTGTGACCTTGAAAACTGAAATTTCCTTCTTTGCGCTATATGTTTCTTCTTCAAGCTGTATCTCGGGAACTAGAAGACAGAATCCCTTCCAATTTTGTGTCAGGATGTGACACTCTACGGGGTGTCGCAAGTGCGTGGCATTGCTGGTGACGGACATGTCTGCCGCTTGGCGACGCCCTTGTTGTTTTTGCATACATTACATACTTATCACACATCTTTATTTATGTGTATAATCAGTTATTTTCCACCACACTAATGGAGATAACATGTATGCAGATGTTCTTTTTTTTAAATTTTATTTTTAATTTAAATTATTATTATTCATTGGTTTTTTTGCTTCTTTTTTTTAAAAATTGTATTTCATGTGTACATAATTATTTACTTATAATAGTTCGTTGATGTTTCTTTCTAGTTTGTTCGTGTGTATGTTTTCCTCTCATAATATTGTTATTTATTTTTATTGAATCTCTCAGCGCACTGTCCTCTTTCCGATATTGTGAATTAAAAAAAAACAAAAAAACCTTAAATATATATTTTTTTTTAAAGAAGGTTCTCCGACCTGTTCCGCCACGTCCTTGCTGAACGTGTCTTTCGAGCGTGTTCGAAACGCGCGTCGAGAGAATACGTCAGGTTTGCGAGTGCCGCGGGTTCGAACCCAGCTCGGTTCACAGTGGTGTGTCCTTGGGAAAGGTACTTTACTCCTATTTCTCCATCACTCCACCCAGGTGTAAATGGGTACCTGACGTCAGTTGGGGGGGGGGGGGGGGGGGGGGGGGGGGGGGGGCTGGTGGGGGGGGGGGGCTGGGGGGGGGGGCTGGGGGGGGGGGGGGGGGGGGGGGGGGGGGGAGTCCTTCGGATGAGACTTTTTTTTTTTTTTTTTCCTTCAAAAACAGAGGTCCCGTACGTGTGCAAGCGCATGCACAAGATCTTGCGCACACGTTTAAAGCCCACCCCACCACCCACTATTCGGTACGAGTAGGCCGTGTGTGCCCCGTGTGTGGGATGGATGACACGAATTCGCATAGCACGCATCCGGTGCGCTATTAAGGGTCTGAATGAAGACCGGTGAGCGCAGGGCAGGATAAACATCCCCAACTGGAGGAAGAAGAAGAAGAAGAAGAACCTGGCCTGTCACGTGTTCCACCCCCCACCCCCACACACACACCCTGGTCCCCACTGCGCGCTTACTACGTCATCAGTACGCTCCGTCAAGACCTTCCTAGGTTCCGGAAGATTGTGGTTTTTTCCCCAGAACGTGGAACACGCATCGATGAACGTGGCCTGACATGGGTGTTGAAAGGGATGAAAAAATACTGGGTTGTATCAACAACAGCCTACTACTTCTAGCACACACACACACACAAATAATTATTTGCTCAACTACTTCTTTGCTCGAAATCCAAATAGAATTTGAATTCCAGGAAGCACATCTTTTCCAAGTTCGGCATTGGCCAATCCACATGCAGTAGAAGAAGTAGATTACTCGGTTCGTTTCGTTTCGTGTTGTCTCGATAGCCCGACGTGTTCAAATTCCGACGAGCGCATTGTCACTGCTCTAAAATGAGATAATGAATTTGTTTTGTTTTGACTTTGACTGAATTTCACAGACACACTCAGAGACAGACCCAGATACAGATATGATACAAACACGTATTATACAGGCACAGACACACAAACACACACATACACATGCACACACGTACACACACACACACACACATACACACACAGACAAACACACACGCACACAGACAAACACACACACACATACATACTTGAATGAAAGAGAGAGAGAGAGAGAGAGAGAGAGAGAGAGAGAGAGAGAGAGAGAGAGAGAGAGAGAGAGAGAGAGAGAGAGAGAGAGAGAGAGAGAGAGAGAGAGAGAGAGAGAGAGAACGAACGAACGAACGAACGAATGAACCTTTTATATTGAGGGAAAAGACTAAGCACTATACAGGCTTGCTTACATCCAGCCCTCATAAAAAATGAAAAAGGAGAAGAAAAAACAATCAACACCATTAACAATAAATGTAAAAAATTAAAAAAAGAATGTAAGTGAAAAAGCATGCAAAATTCATACTTATCAAATAACCATGAAAAAACATCAAACACATTGAA
The DNA here is from genome assembly GCA_017654935.2 of Phymorhynchus buccinoides. Classification (NCBI taxonomy): domain Eukaryota; kingdom Metazoa; phylum Mollusca; class Gastropoda; order Neogastropoda; family Raphitomidae; genus Phymorhynchus; species Phymorhynchus buccinoides. The sequence continues at coordinate 22,994,242 of CM065712.1, read as the reverse complement.
ATTAAAGTTACCCATTAGAAGGAAGTACGCGCACACGCACACACGCACACGCACACGCGCACACACACACACACACACACACACACACACACACAATCCACAACACACACAAACACACACACTTTCTCTCTCTCCCTATCTCTCTCTCCCTCCCTCCCTCTCTGTCTCTCTCTTTTACACACACACACACATTTGCGCGGGTGCGTGAACATACTTGTCAAGAAGGAGAGGAGAGAGAGAGAGAGAGAGAGAGAGAGAGAGAGAGAGAGAGAGAGAGAGAGAGAGAGAGAGAGAGAGAGAGAGAGAGAGAGAGAGAGAGAGAGGCGTAATCTTTTCAACTACCGACATGGAGGAAAAAACAATCCCACTTTTCATACTCATCTTTCACATGCACAAATTGAGAAGTGCACAAACACATGAGAGATAAAGAGAGAGGAGAGAGAGAGAGAGAGAGAGAGAGAGAGAGAGAGAGAGAGAGAGAGAGAGAGAGAGAGAGAGAGAGAGAGAGAGAGAGAGAGAGAGAGAGGCGTAATCTTTTCAACTACCGACATGGAGGAAAAAACAATCCCACTTTTCATACTCATCTTTCACATGCACAAATTGAGAAGTGCACAAACACATGAGAGATAAAGAGAGAGAGAGAGAGAGAGAGAGAGAGAGAGAGAGAGAGAGAGAGAGAGAGAGAGAGAGAGAGAGAGAGAGAGAGAGAGAGAGAGAGAGAGAGAGAGAGAGAGAGAGAGAGAGAGAGAGAGAGACACGCGTAATCATTTCAACCAAAGACATGAAACAGTATTTAGGAGGGTGTGTGTGTGTGTGTTTATTTGCATCTTTGCCCAAAATAGATCAAACAGATAGATAGATAGATACTTTCCGATATTATTTTATTTTTAAATTAACCAAAGAAAATGCAAAATTGCATGAATTCTTATATATACTTACGAAACACACGAGGAAACATGTTGCAGAGTTGTACAAACAGCTCCTTAGAATGTCGAGACCCGAGTATAATTATCGTAAGGAGATTTTCTCTTTGTTTTGTTTTGTTTTTGTTTTTCTCACTGGCTTTTTTCACAAATCCGAACTCGAATAGAAATTTGCCTGATTGAAAGAAAGTTGCCTTAGTTTTTGTTGTTTTTTATTCTAATATTTTGTTTGCTGGCTTTCTCACAAATCCAAACTCGGATTGAATTCTGCCTGGTTAAAAGAAAGTCGCTTTTTTTTTAACTTTAAATTTTTTATATTTTTTTTGTTTGCTTTCTCACATATCCAAACTCGGACTGAAATTTGCCTTATTAAAAAAAAGTTGCTTTTATTTCTTTTCGAATTCGTTGCTTTTTTTGCTTTATTGCAAATCCAAACTCGGATAGAAATTTGCCTGATTAAAAAAAATTGTTTTTTTTCGAATTCGTTATTTTGCTTTCTCACAAATCCTAACTCGGACAGAAATTTGCCTGATTAAAAAAAAAGCTTTTTTTTTTCGAATTCGTTATTTTGCTTTCTCACATATACTAACTCGGACTGAAAGTGGCCTGATTAAAGAAAAGTTGCTTTCTTTTTTTTCGAAGTCGTTATTTTGCTTTCTCACAAATCCAAACTCGGACTGAAATTTGCCTTATTAAAAAAAAGTTGCTTTTATTTCTTTTCGAATTCGTTATTTTGCTTTATTGCAAATCCAAACTCGGATAGAAAGTTACCAGGTTGAACGAAAGCGGTTGCGCCACTGCGACATACACAGAACGGTGATACTAATGGAGGTTGGTATTAACTGTGCACACTTCTCTTTCTCGATGATCCTTGTGCGAGAGTGGGGCGTTGGGCTAACGTATTATTGTGTCCCCGTCTCTATGTGTCCCCGTCTCCAGGCGGGAGCAAACCGAATTTCACAGAGATGCCTCTGTGACTATTAAGTACCTAGTACCTAATACCTATGTGTCCCCGTCTCTATGTGTCCCCCGTCTCTATGCGGCCCCCGTATCTATGTGTCCCCGTCTCTATGCGGCCCCCGTATCTATGTGTCCCCGTCTCTATGGGTCCCCGTCTCTATGTGTCCCCATCTCTATGTGACCCCGTCTCTATGCGTCCCCCGTCTCTATGTGTCCCCGTCTCTATGTGTCCCCGTCTCTATGTGTCCCCGTCTCTCTGCTGCCCCCGTATCTATGTGTCCCCGTCTCTCTGTGTCCCCGTCTCTATGTGTCCCCGTCTCTATGTGTCCCCGTCTCTATGTGTCCCCCGTCTCTATGTGTCCCCGTCTCTATGTGTCCCCGTCTCTATGTGTCCCCCGTCTCTATGTGTCCCCGTCTCTATGTGCCCCCGTCTCTATGTGTCCCCGTCTCTATGTGTCCCCGTCTCTATGTGTCCCCCGTCTCTATGTGTCCCCGTCTCTATGTGTCCCCGTGTCTGTCCCCGTCTCTATGTGTCCCCGTGTCTGTCCCCGTCTCTATGTGTCCCCCGTCTCTATGTGTCCCCCGTCTCTATGTGTCCCCGTCTCTAGGTGTCCCCGTCTCTAGGTATCCCCGTCTCTAGGTGTCCCCCGTCTCTAGGTGTCCCCCGTCTCTAGGTGTCCCCCGTCTCTAGGTGTCCCCGTCTCTATGTGTCCCCCGTCTCTATGTGTCCCCCGTCTCTAGGTGTCCCCCGTCTCTATGTGTCCCCCGTCTCTATGTGTCCCCCGTCTCTATGTGTCCCCGTCTCTAGGTGTCCCCGTCTCTATGTGTCCCCCGTCTCTATGTGTCCCCGTCTCTATGTGTCCCCGTCTCTAGGTGTCCCCGTCTCTATGCGTCCCCAATTTCGATGATACCTTAGACCCCCCCCCCCCCCCCCACGTCACGTGTCACATTCCCTCTTATGCTTAGAAGATTTCTTAAGATTTCCTACCAGCTATAAGAGGGGAAACACGTGAAAATCATGATTTGACACGTGACGTAGTGGGTCTTTAACCCTTTCACCGCCAATGTCGCGTTTTTGCACCGCAATGGTTTAACACCCACGTCACTAAAACCCTTGAAATCAGGGTCTGTTATTCAACGAGATTGTGTCCCTAAAGTTGGGCAGTAAGGATGGACCCCTATTCTAAATGTGTCACAGAGAAATCCCACAATATTGCAGACGAAATCTTTTCTGTAGTCAAGTAGCTTTAATGGAAATGTTTGGCTCAAAGATGGCTGGCAGTGAAAGGGTTAAAGGTCTGGCCACACACTGCACACGAGTCAATCCCGGTGCAATGCGAAAATAAACTGATATGAAAGGGCGAACGAAAAAATGTTTTTGCGTTCACACAAAGGGCCAAATGGGAAACGTTCAATCGAGACGCCCCCGCTCCTAAACACCACCCCCACCCCCACCCCACTCCCCTCCTTCCTATCCCTTTTTTTTTTTTTGGCACTCTCAGTTGAGAGAGGGAGTACATTAAGAGCGGGAGTTCAGTAGAATGGGACCGAGGATTGTCCGTTCTTTGTGTCAATTTTTCCTCTCACTCTGCACTAGGCCTTACGGTCTGAACGTGGAGTCTTTCGGATGAGACGATAAAGTGAGGTCCCGTGTGCCCATGTACTTAGCGCACGTTAATCCCAATGGCAACGAAAAAGTTGTCATTTGGTCAACATTTATCCCCCCCCCTTTCCTTCCTCATCAGTCACACAAACATCGCAAAAACCCACAAAATTGGGTGGCGCGCCTGTGGCTGCGACGCGCTCTCCAGGTGGGAGCAACCCGATTTTCACAGAGACACCTCTGTGACTATAAAGTTCATAATACCTTAATAACTAATAGTATGTGACCAAAACGTGTTCCACATCAAATCGCCTAAACCACTTTACCGATCGTAACGACACTTGGCTCAACGGTCCTTGCAGACCTTGCAGTTGCGGCAGAAGAAGGTTCGTTTAACGTCCTCCGGTTTGGAACAGCCACATCATATCGTGGTGAGATGTTTATGACTATGAATACAGTGGGACGATCATGGAGGTACTGCGATACCAGGAAAGTCTTGAATTTTTTTATATTTAAAAAAAATAAAATCAAGACAGTTTGAGCTTGCGGTATTTGCAGCGGCCAGATTCACAAGACGGTCAGATTCACAGAATAACAAGCCGTATCAATGTAATCCCGGAGAGGAAAGTTTAACCCTTTCACCGCCAATGTCGCATTTTCGCACCACAATGATTTAACACCCATGTCACTAAAACTCTTGAAATCAGGGTCTGTTATTCAATAATATTGTGTTCCTAAATTAAGGCAGTAAGGATTGTCCGTTTTCTAAATGTGCCACAGAAAAATCCAACAATATTGCAGACAAAATATTTTCTATAGCCAGGTAGCTTTAATGGAAATGTTTGGCTCAGAGATGGCTGGCGGTGAAAGGGTTAAATATTAAAAAAGACACTGATTATGTTCAAACATCAAGTCAAGTTCAAGTCAAGTCAAGTACACTTTATTATCTCAGCAGGAAAATTAGATTCAGGCGCAATTAGATCATTGAAAACACTCATCACCGAAACAATCAGAGAAAACACGATAACATTAAGACACGTGGGATTCAATTAGGTATTACTATTAGGTATTATTTATCAGTATTATTATTAGGTACTTTATAGTCACAGAGGCATCTCTGTGAAAATCGAAAAGAGCGTCGCAGCCAGATGCGCGCCACCCATTTTTTTTAAATAAACAAAATTGCATGCGAATTTTTGTGTGACTGATGAGGAAAGAAAGGGGGGGGGGGGTGTAAATTTTTAACCAAATGACAACTTTTTCGTTGCCATTGGGTTTAACGTGTGCTAAGTGCATGGACACACGGGACCTCGGTTTATCGTCTCACCCGAAAGACTCCACATTCAGACCGTAAGGCCTAGTGCAAAGTGAGAGGGAAAATCACCTGTACCCAGTTCGAACTCGGGGTTACTTGACACGAAGCGAACGCGTTGCCACTGTGCCACTCTATGAACATAATATATAAATATTTAAAACAACAACGCAAGGAAAAGCTGTTTAACGTCCTCCGGTCTGGAACAGACACATGTGGGACATTAGTAGATATTATAAAGATGGTGGGAACGATCCTGGAGGCAATGCCCGGAGGCAGTGCAACACCAGAAAAGTCCCGAATATTTAGCAACACAGATGTATCTGCACAACAACACAATCACCAGAAGCATAATAACATAGGGCTAATCAGATGATAACATTAAGATACATGAGATCAGATGATGGGGTTTTGTGTGTGTTTGGGTTTTTTTGACAGAATAAAACGAAAATAGGTGTGGTGAATAGGTGTCACCCAAGCACTATTTGTTTGTAATGTAATAATTTCTCAAAGATTGAAATAGTGAGACTAAGAGAAGGAGATAACGAAATTGAACAAAAGGTGGAAAACTCTCTTTAATTAACTCCCCCTCCACCAGAGCTGATTACGATACCAACCACCTAGCAATGAGTGGATCAGAGTCAAAGGGAAGCAAGCAAAGCATCATCCTCACACACAAAACAAAAAGGATGTGCCAGGTTCGCCTTTATGACCCTTCACCCCCAAAAGTACACATCAACACTGGGAGAGGTAGTGATGTACAAACAAGGATGTGCCAGGTTCGCCTTTATGACCCTTCACCCCCAAAAGTACACATCAACACTGGGAGAGGTAGTGATGTACAAACAAGGATGTGCCAGGTTCGCCTTTATGACCCTTCACCCCCAACAGTACACATGAACACTGGGAGAGGTAGTGATGTACAAACAAGGATGTGCCAGGTTCGCCTTTATGACCCTTCACCCCCAACAGTACACATGAACACTGGGAGAGGTAGTGATGTACAATCAAGGATGTGCCAGGTTCGCCTTTATGACCCTTCACCCCCAACAGTACACATGAACACTGGGAGAGATAGTGATGTACACACAAGGATGTGCCAGGTTCGCCTTTATGACCCTTCACCCCCAAAAGTACACATCAACACTGGGAGAGGTAGTGATGTACACACAAGGATGTGCCAGGTTCGCCTTTATGACCCTTCACCCCCAACAGTACACATGAACACTGGGAGAGGTAGTGATGTACAAACAAGGATGTGCCAGGTTCGCCTTTATGACCCTTCACCCCCAACAGTACACATGAACACTGGGAGAGGTAGTGATGTACAAACAAGGATGTGCCAGGTTCGCCTTTATGACCCTTCACCCCCAACAGTACACATGAACACTGGGAGAGGTAGTGATGTACAAACAAGGATGTGCCAGGTTCGCCTTTATGACCCTTCACCCCCAACAGTACACATGAACACTGGGAGAGGTAGTGATGTACAATCAAGGATGTGCCAGGTTCGCCTTTATGACCCTTCACCCCCAACAGTACACATGAACACTGGGAGAGATAGTGATGTACACACAAGGATGTGCCAGGTTCGCCTTTATGACCCTTCACCCCCAAAAGTACACATCAACACTGGGAGAGGTAGTGATGTACACACAAGGATGTGCCAGGTTCGCCTTTATGACCCTTCACCCCCAACAGTACACATGAACACTGGGAGAGGTAGTGATGTACAAACAAGGATGTGCCAGGTTCGCCTTTATGACCCTTCACCCCCAACAGTACACATGAACACTGGGAGAGGTAGTGATGTACAAACAAGGATGTGCCAGGTTCGCCTTTATGACCCTTCACCCCCAACAGTACACATGAACACTGGGAGAGGTAGTGATGTACAAACAAGGATGTGCCAGGTTCGCCTTTATGACCCTTCACCCCCAACAGTACACATGAACACTGGGAGAGGTAGTGATGTACAAACAAGGATGTGCCAGGTTCGCCTTTATGACCCTTCACCCCCAACAGTACACATGAACACTGGGAGAGGTAGTGATGTACAAACAAGGATGTGCCAGGTTCGCCTTTATGACCCTTCACCCCCAAAAGTACACATGAACACTGGGAGAGATAGTGATGTACACACAAGGATGTGCCAGGTTCGCCTTTATGACCCTTCACCCCCAACAGTACACATGAACACTGGGAGAGATAGTGATGTACACACAAGGATGTGCCAGGTTCGCCTTTATGACCCTTCACCCCCAACAGTACACATGAACACTGGGAGAGGTAGTGATGTACAAACAAGGATGTGCCAGGTTCGCCTTTATGACCCTTCACCCCCAACAGTACACATCAACACTGGGAGAGGTAGTGATGTACAAACAAGGATGTGCCAGGTTCGCCTTTATGACCCTTCACCCCCAACAGTACACATGAACACTGGGAGAGGTAGTGATGTACAATCAAGGATGTGCCAGGTTCGCCTTTATGACCCTTCACCCCCAACAGTACACATGAACACTGGGAGAGATAGTGATGTACAAACAAGGATGTGCCAGGTTTTGCCTTTATGACCCTTCACCCCCAACAGTACACATGAACAAATGGGAGAGATAGTGATGTACAAACAAGGATGTGCCAGGTTTTGCCTTTATGACCCTTCACCCCCAACAGTACACATGAACAACTGGGAGAGATAGTGATGTACAAACAAGGATGTGCCAGGTTCGTCTTTATGACCCTTCGCCCCCAACAGTACACATCAACACTGGGAGAGATAGTGATGTACAAACAAACCAACATGTATTCAAGAATGCCATAGCCTTCTAATCTTGAATTGCGTTACACATTAAGGCTGTGTACACACATAAGCGGATATTCCGTGCGGAAACCCGTGCGCAATCCATAAACGAGCGGCAGACATGTCCGTCACCAGCAATGCCACGCACTTGCGACACCCCGTAGAGTGTCACATCCTGACACAAAATTGGAAGGGATTCTGTCTTCTAGTTCACGAGATACAGCTTGAAGAAGAAACATATAGCGCAAAGAAGGAAATTTCGGTTTTCAAGGTCACACTTCAAGGTCAAGGTCAGCATGGTGATAATTTATGCTCGGATGTTTTCTTCTCTAGGGTATACAGTACCACACACAATCTGAAGCGCTTCTGTCAAGTATCAATGTGGAAAATATGGCTTAAAACCCAATGTGTAGACCCCTACCACTTTCAAGGCCTACGGATCGCCCGGACCGTGACCTTGATCTTGATCGGTATGCCACCATCAGAACGGGCATAAGCCAAAGTACCTTCATGCCAAATTTGAAGACTCTAACACTAACGGTGTGGGAGTTATGGCCCCTGAAAGATTTTCGGTTTTCAAGGTCGTACGCCAAGGTCAAGGTCACGACGGCAATATGGTTTGCGCGGATGCCTTCCTCTCACGGTGACACACCAGCACACACAATGTGACGTGATTCTGTCAACCCGTTCGAAAGATATCCTTGGGACAGACAGAAGGAGAAAAAAATGACCCTCCGATTTTCAGGCTCCAGCGATCTTTTTGACCTTGACATTGACCTTGATCGGTATGCCATCATCAGAACGGGCATAAGCCAAACCACCTTCATACCAAGTTTCAACATCCTATGTTGATCGGTGCCCGAGATATGGCTAAAAATAGATTTTCGGTTTTCAAGGTCGTACGTCAAGGTCAAGGTCACGACGGCAAAATAGTTTGCGCCGATCTCTTCCTATTAAGGAGGCACACCTTCACACAAAATTTGACGCGATTCGGTCAAGCGGTTCGGGAGATATCCTTGGGACAGACAGAAAAAAGAAGAAAAAAAACCCAACAACAAACAAACAAAAATACAAACCAGCCCATCGCAATAGTCCGTCTTGGTGACGGACTAATAAGTGAAGCAAAGAAGGGAAAGGATTTGCGCACGTGTCCGAATATCCCCTTCTTGCGTAAACTTTAATCCTTCTTTCTTCTACTTATTTAGGGTTTCCCGTACGGAACTTACTCGTCTAATGTGAACCCGGCCTTAAACAACACACAACGCAGAACAAACTGATTAGCCTCAAAAAGGCATTTTGGTTAATCAAAGATTGAAATAATATCTCAGTATTAGCATACCGACAGATGATTTGTTTTTAACACACACACAACAACAACAACAATAACAACACACCTACCTTGACCCTGACGAAATCTTTTACCCATCTGCTGTCAGAGCCATCAATATTCAGTAGGCTCACTCCCCAAGGGGAATTCTTTACGCTATTTTGCTCAGTTAAACTTGGTGTCAATCGGTGTGCCTGCATGCTCGCGGTCTTGTGTGTGTGTGTGTGTGTGTGTGTGTGTGTGTGTGTGTGTGTGTGTGTGTGAGTGTGTGTGTGTTTGTGTGAGTGTGTGTGTGTGTGTGTGTAAGGGGGATGTATGTGTTAATATAAATGTGTATGCGCACGTGTATGTGTGGAATGGAAAATGGTGTTTTACGTCCTCTCGGTCTGGAACAGACACATATGGGACATTTGTAAATACAAAGATGGTGGGAACAATACTGGCTGCAATGCCCGGAGGCGGTGCAACACCAGTAAAGTCCCGATTTTTTAACAATGCAGATAGGTGTAGCGGTAACCACGCCTCGGTTAAACCTCATCGGCTATGGTACCGCCACAAGTAGCATAACTAAAACGTGTATGTGCGTGTGTTGGTGTATAATTATGTAGGTGTGTGTCTGGGAGTAAGAACGAGTCTGAGGGAGAGACTGGTACATGATTATATTGTAATCTGATTTTGTTAGTCCCCGAGCCGAAGGTTCGGGGAACTATTGTTTTTGTCTGGTCCGTCCGTCCGTCCGGTGTCCGTCCGGTTTCCCCCTTCTCAAAAACTATTCAGTCTATCATCATCAAATTTGGTATACTAGTTTGCCAAGATGCAAGCTATCCACTGATGTATTTAGTTTTACATTAAGGTCAAGGTCGCGCCAGTTACGGGGTTCAAACCCCGACACACATAATCGCTAATAATATTATCTCGCGAAGTTTTGCATGTATTTTAATGCAGTTTTTGTCCACAACATTTCTTGATGAATGGTCTATAACACAGTTGTCATGAATGTTTCTGTGCGCGCGTGTGCGCATGATCGCGCGCGCTCAAATCACGGGTCCGAACCCCGAGGCTATATATCAAAAAACTATTCAGTCTATTATCGTCCAATTTGGTATACTTGTTGCGCAAGATGCACGCTATACACTGATGTACTTAGTTTTACATTAAGGTCAAATTTACGCCATTCTGATTTCGGAGTACCTCGGCGATGCTGCGAGGGGACTTTGCAGCCGCTCAGCGTTGCACTTGTTACCATTTTTTTCTTCTTCACTTATTTTGGTCGTCCATTCGATGTGCATGCTTTCGTTGTTGATGGATTGTGTCTTGTGCAAAACCAAAATGATTTCCTTTTTATTACGATGCATTCGCTGATTAACCCTTTCATGGCCACTGTCGCCTCTTGGCACCACAATGATTGAGCACCCATGTCACCGAAAGGCATCAAATGAGGGTCTGTTATCTAATGACCTTATGTTCTTAATTTTGGGAGGAAAGAACAGGCCCTATTTCACGGATGTCACAAAGGAATCCTAAAAATTGCAGATGAAATCTATTCTCTACCCAGGTAAGTTTAATGGGAAGTTTTGGCTGAAAATGGCTGGCGTTGAAAGGGTTAAAGAATCTTCAACCTTGAATCTTGAAGACAAGGGAGATAATTTTGTAGTTATTTTTTTACCTTGAACTGGGGTACTGTTTATATGGCTCTTCCATCTTGTTTTGTTTCGTTTTGTTTTGTTTGTAATCTACTATGCTGGGTGAGATTGAGTTACGCAGTACTGCTCTAACATGGCGGAACACAGGCTAGATTCAGGGTCGAGTTTCACTTAGCTTACGCTTTTCGCTCGAACAACTGTTACGACAAAAAGGCGTCTTCCACTTCCACTTCAACAAATCTTTATTATCTCAAAATGAGAAATTATAAATATGGCAACACCCGCGATGTCAACATAAAAGACATCACATAAAACAATATTTTCCAAATCATGCTTAAATATGAAACAAGACATAAAAGTACACAGCTCTACATAAGAATACACAAATGCAATATAAAGACACCTTTATGCTTAAAACATCAATTATATATAAGACGAACACCATATTTATGTACATATTCATAAATTTAAGAAACAACTCACAGACCCTGTACGTGTATAATAATAAATTATGCATAGCACACATGCAAACACACTCCAACCACCATATCCCAGCCACCCGCCCCTCTTGTCCACACACGCATGTGTGCTCACACGTAGGCCTACACATACACATACATACTTGCAAGATCATACGTACTACCACTTACAGCCACACTCCCCTATATACACGCGCGCGTGCGCACCCCCCACCCCTACCCCCCCCCCCCCCACACACACGTACACGCACACGCGCGCACACGCGCACACGCACGCGCACGCACGCACGCACACGCACACACACACACACACACACACACACACACACACACACACACACACACACACACACACACACACACACACACGCGCGCGCGCGCGCGCGCGCGCGCGCGCGCGCGCGCGTGCGCGCACACACATTCTGTATTTAAAGAAAAAATAGTCAGGTAAAAAAAAAGACCAAAAAAAGACAAACCATTTATTTGTTCATAAAAGAGATTGACATGGGGATAAAACTGTTTCTGCTTCTAAGAGTTTTGAACTTTGGCGTTCGGTAACGCCTGCCAGATGGTAAAAGTTCTAAGAAACGACTTGTACACAAATATTACAAACTCTTGTTTGACTGAAACTGAAAGAAACCAGACTTCGAAATCGAGAGTCGTAAGCACGAAGAGGATAGGGATAGCATCAGCCTACGGTTGTTGTCATTAAACTGATAAGAGAATAAGGATAGGCTAAGAGGATAGGGTTAGGATCAGCTTAGAGTTGTGAAACTGAAAAGAATCAGACTTTGACATTGAGTCGAAAACATGAAGAGAATAGGGTTAGGATCAGCCTAATGCTGTTGTTATGAAACTGAAAGAAACCAGACTTTTGACTTTTGAGATAGAGAGTCGTAAACACGAAGAGGGTAGGATTAGGGTCAGCCTAGGGTTGTTGTCATGAAACTGAAAAGAACCAGACTTTGAGACCGAGTCGTTAACACGAAGAGGATAGGGTTACGATCAGAAAAACCAGACTTTGACGTTGAGAGTCGTAAACACGAAGAGGATATGGTTAGGATCAGCATAGGGTTGTTGGCATTGAACTGAAACGAACCAGACTTTGAGATCGAGAATCATAAACATGTAGGGGATAGGGTTAGGATCAGCCTAGGGATGTTGTCATGAAACTGAAAAGAACCAGACTTTAAGATCGAGAGTCGTAATCATGAAGATGATAAGGTTGGGATCAGCCTAGGGTTGTCGTGAAACTGAAAAGAACCAGACTTTGTGACGGAAAGCCATGAAAACTAATAGGATAGGGCTAGGGTCAGCCTAGGGTTCTTATAAAACTGAAAGAAACCAGACTGTGATGGAGAGCCATAAAAACTAATAGGATAGGGCTAGGATCAGCCTAGGGTTGATATAAAACTGAAAGAAACCAGACTTTTGAGATCGAGAATCGTAAACACTCAGGATTTAGGGTTAGGGTCAGCCTATGGTTATTATCATGAAACTGAAATAAACCAGACTTTAACGTTGAGAGTCATAAACATGAAAAGAATAGAACATCATGGTTAGGATTAGCCTAGGGTTAAAAAGAAGACACAGAGAGAGAGAGAGAGAGAGAGAGAGAGAGAGAGAGAGAGAGAGAGAGAGAGAGAGAGAGAGAGAGAGAGAGAGAGAGAGAGACGTCATGTACTTGGACGACGTCACTACCAAAAAAAAGATCAACAACCCCCTGTTCAAAAAAGTGACTGAGATGATGAGCGGTTTGAACGAGGTAGAGCTGAGCAAGAAGAAGATCCGGTGGAACCTCCCCAACCACATCGGTTTCTTTGTGAATCAGAATGCCAAACTGCGCATGCTCCAGTTCTACTACGACTGCATTGACGCCTACATCCCCCGACCTCGCTTCCAACTCTGCCAAATGGACACGGACAGTCTCTACATGGCCTTGTCTGAAGCCACCTTGGACGAGGCAGTGCGACCCGAGTTGAAAGAGCGTTTCTACAACGACTACTCTAACTGGTTCCCAGCTCAGGCCTGTGATGTCCACCATGCAGAGTTTGTCCGTATCAAAACGCAGAACCAGCCCTGGCATCCTCCGCCTTGCTGCCAGACCCGCTTCAAATTCGACAAGAGAACCCCGGGGCTCTTCAAATTGGAGTACAAGGGAGATGGAGCCGTGGCTTTGTGCTCTAAGACCTAGTACTGCTTCGGTGACGAGAGAGACAAGATGAGCAGCAAAGGCCTCAGTCGTACGCTGAATCAGTTCTCCAAGAACGACTACCACCGCGTCCTGGACACTAAAATCAACGGTACTGGCATCAACCGCGGTTTCAGGACTGATGGCCGAGCCATGTTCACCTACGAACAAACCCGAGCTTCCTTATCCTTCTTGTACATCAAGAGAGAAGTGCAACCCGATGGCGTCAGTACCCTACCACTTTTGATCTAAACAAATTCCCCTACTACCATAAACTTCGAACATCGATGCATCAGGACAACAACAACAACAGGAAGATCCGTCTACTGTGGGCCATTATGTCAGCATAATGGGCGGTCCCAACCCCGCACAAACACAGAAGGGACGGTTATAAATGTCACTTTCCTCCATTTCATTTTTTCCTCAATCGTACCATTTACAGTAGAACCTCCCCCTCTTATAATACCTTCCGTAATAAAACTCCCTCTCATATAAGACCTACTTCTCTAAGACAGTTCCCTTCCTTTAAAAGAATTAAAATGACCTCCCTCATTGTCACGAAATCCCCCGCTCGATCCTGATCAGAGATCGGGAGAGGAAAATCGCGAACCCCGAGGAGAGTCTCGCACGCCCAGACAGACAAACTCACAGGAGAAGGCACACGCGCACACCAGAAGTACAATACAAAACAAGACTATTTATTATAAGCAAGCACACACACACACTTACACAATTCAGTACACTCAATGTTCAACAAATTATCTACACAATTTACATGGCATTCAAAAGTTTGTCCAAAGAATAGGCTAAAGCCGGCAACTTAACTGAATAACTAAAAGAGAGTTTGTAAGCAGAAACACAAAATTGAAGGGAAAAACGACGAAAGGGCAGACGAAGAAAAGAAGTCCAACAAAAACAGCAGAGCGTCCGAAGAAGAAGACAAAAGGGGAAAACAAAAGTCAGTAGAAAAACTGCTCCCCCTCCTGGGGCAGGCTACAGCAGCAGAAACAAAAGAAGAGAGACGGCAGAGGTCGCCCACAGACTCCTCAACAGGAACGTCGAAGCCTGGCCCGAACGCACAGACAGGCCCACAGATCGGGCCTAACACGGGGCCAGACAGAAAGGCGGGCGGCCTCCCACAGCCGGAAACGGAGAAAAGAGCGGTTGACCGGGCGGTCAGCCAGGCAGCAACAGGTCAGGTCAGGTCAGGTTCAGGCTCAGGCTCAGGCTCAGGCTCAGGCTCAGGCTCAGGCTCAGGCTCAGGATAAGGATCAGGACTGTATGAAAAACCAAAACAAAAACCTAGTTTTGAACTCCCAGAGTAACGACAGTTTTGTGTTTACCCAAACACTAATTCCCCAACAGTCCTCTTCAGGGATGTAAAAACCCACCCTCTTTAAACTTGGTTCTCTCCAAGAACCCCAAAACGCTGAACAACACCTTCTTTACAATCCTTTTCACACGACTCGGTCTAGGGGTAATATTTCATCAAAAAGGATTAACTAAAAGGTTTCGCTTTTTCTGGAACAACAAGGCTTTCATACATTTAGAAAATTCTAGCCTTTCAAATACAAAAATTAACAATTACATTCTTCTGAAAATTTCACAGCTTTTCAGGTACAAGAATGGACACTTAAATTCTTCTGAAAATATCACAAAGAACTTCACCACCAAAAATATGTCCCTTCATTATCATTTCTTCCAGAAGGCGGACGAACTACAGGCAAAGAATGTATTTCCCCAAAATGGCATTCACAATGTACTTCAAAAGGTCAAAAAGCCTTGAAAACACTAATTACACTTTCTCTCAAAAATAAAAACAGAAACGGGGATGAACGCTTTACAAAGCTCCTATCAGCATAGCTAGAAGCGCG
>CM065712.1:22971294-22978627 GCA_017654935.2 Phymorhynchus buccinoides | reverse complement strand
TGACTGATTGAGGAAAGAAAGGGGTGGGGGGGTTAGCGGGGGGGTGTAAATTTTAACAAAATGACAACTTTTTCGTTGCCAAAGGGCTTAACGTGTGCTAAGTAGTGCCATGTTGTGTGCTAAGCCGGTGCATGAGCACACGGGACCTCGGTTTTTTTATCGTCTCATCCGAAAGACTCCAATTCAGACCGTAAGGCCTAGTGCAATATAAGAGGAAAAATCCCCTGTACCCAGCTTCAACTCGGGGGTTTACTTGACACGAGGTGAACGCGTTGCCACTGTGCCACTCTATGAACATAATATATAAATATTTAAAACAATACAACGCAAGGAAAAGCTGTTTAACGTCCTCCGGTCTGGAACAGACACATATGGGACATTAGTAGATAATTATAAAGATGGTGGGAACGATCCTGGAGGCAATGCCCGGAGGCAGTGCAACACCAGGAAAAGTCCCGAATATGTAACAATACAGATGTATCTGCACAACAACACAATCACCAGAAGCATAATAACATAGGGCTAATCAGATGATAACATTAAGATACATGAGATCAGATGATGGGGTTTTGTGTGTGTTTGGGTTTTTTTGACAGAATAAAACGAAAATAGGTGTGGTGAATAGGTGTCACCCAAGCACTATTTGTTTGTAATGTAATAATTTCTCAAAGATTGAAATAGTGAGGCTAAGAGAAGGAGATAACGAAATTGAACAAAAGGTGGAAAACTCTCTTTAATTAACTCCCCCTCCACCAGAGCTGATTACGATACCAACCACCTAGCAATGAGTGGATCAGAGTCAAAGGGAAGCAAGCAAAGCATCATCCTCAACACACAAAACAAAAAATGATGTGCCAGGTTCGCCTTTATGACCCTTCACCCCCAAAAGTACACATCAACACTGGGAGAGGTAGAGTGATGTACAAACAAGGATGTGCCAGGTTCGCCTTTATGACCCTTCACCCCCAAAAGTACACATCAACACTGGGAGAGGTAGTGATGTACAAACAAGGATGTGCCAGGTTCGCCTTTATGACCCTTCACCCCCAAAAGTACACATGAACACTGGGAGAGGTAGTGATGTACAAACAAGGATGTGCCAGGTTCGCCTTTATGACCCTTCACCCCCAACAGTACACATGAACACTGGGAGAGGTAGTGATGTACAATCAAGGATGTGCCAGGTTTCCGCCTTTATGACCCTTCACCCCCAACAGTACACATGAACACTGGGAGAGATAGTGATGTACACACAAGGATGTGCCAGGTTCGCCTTTATGACCCTTCACCCCCAAAAGTACACATCAACAAATGGGAGAGGTAGTGATGTACACACAAGGATGTGCCAGGTTCGCCTTTATGACCCTTCACCCCCAACAGTACACATGAACAAAACAAAGGGAGAGGTAGTGATGTACAAACAAGGATGTGCCAGGTTCGCCTTTATGACCCTTCACCCCCAACAGTACACATGAACACTGGGAGAGGTAGTGATGTACAAACAAGGATGTGCCAGGTTCGCCTTTATGACCCTTCACCCCCAACAGTACACATGAACACTGGGAGAGGTAGTGATGTACAAACAAGGATGTGCCAGGTTCGCCTTTATGACCCTTCACCCCCAACAGTACACATGAACACTGGGAGAGGTAGTGATGTACAATCAAGGATGTGCCAGGTTCGCCTTTATGACCCTTCACCCCCAAAAGTACACATGAACACTGGGAGAGATAGTGATGTACACACAAGGATGTGCCAGGTTCGCCTTTATGACCCTTCACCCCCAAAAGTACACATCAACACTGGGAGAGGTAGTGATGTACACACAAGGATGTGCCAGGTTCGCCTTTATGACCCTTCACCCCCAACAGTACACATGAACACTGGGAGAGGTAGTGATGTACAAACAAGGATGTGCCAGGTTCGCCTTTATGACCCTTCACCCCCAACAGTACACATGAACACTGGGAGAGGTAGTGATGTACAAACAAGGATGTGCCAGGTTCGCCTTTATGACCCTTCACCCCCAACAGTACACATGAACACTGGGAGAGGTAGTGATGTACAAACAAGGATGTGCCAGGTTCGCCTTTATGACCCTTCACCCCCAACAGTACACATGAACACTGGGAGAGGTAGTGATGTACAAACAAGGATGTGCCAGGTTCGCCTTTATGACCCTTCACCCCCACAGTACACATGAACAATGATGGGAGAGGTAGTGATGTACAAACAAGGATGTGCCAGGTTCGCCTTTATGACCCTTCACCCCCAAAAGTACACATGAACACTGGGAGAGATAGTGATGTACACACAAGGATGTGCCAGGTTCGCCTTTATGACCCTTCACCCCCAACAGTACACATGAACACTGGGAGAGATAGTGATGTACACACAAGGATGTGCCAGGTTCGCCTTTATGACCCTTCACCCCCAACAGTACACATGAACACTGGGAGAGGTAGTGATGTACAAACAAGGATGTGCCAGGTTCGCCTTTATGACCCTTCACCCCCAACAGTACACATCAACACTGGGAGAGATAGTGATGTACAAACAAGGATGTGCCAGGTTTTGCCTTTATGACCCTTCACCCCCAACAGTACACATGAACACTGGGAGAGGTAGTGATGTACAAACAAGGATGTGCCAGGTTTTGCCTTTATGACCCTTCACCCCCAACAGTACACATGAACACTGGGAGAGGTAGTGATGTACAAACAAGGATGTGCCAGGTTTTGCCTTTATGACCCTTCACCCCCAACAGTACACATGAACAAATGGGAGAGATAGTGATGTACAAACAAGGATGTGCCAGGTTTGCCTTGCCTTTATGACCCTTCACCCCCAACAGTACACATGAACAACTGGGAGAGATAGTGATGTACAAACAAGGATGTGCCAGGTTCGTCTTTATGACCCTTCGCCCCCAACAGTACACATCAACACTGGGGAGAGATAGTGATGTACAAACAAACCAACATGTATTCAAGAATGCCATAGCCTTCTAATCTTGAATTGCGTTACACATTAAGGCTGTGTACACACATAAGCGGATATTCCGTGCGGAAACCCGTGCGCAATCCATAAACGAGCGGCAGACATGTCCGTCACCAGCAATGCCACGCACTTGCGACACCCCGTAGAGTGTCACATCCTGACACAAAATTGGAAGGGATTCTGTCTTCTAGTTCACGAGATACAGCTTGAAGAAGAAACATATAGCGCAAAGAAGGAAATTTCGGTTTTCAAGGTCACACTTCAAGGTCAAGGTCAGCATGGTGATAATTTATGCTCGGATGTTTTCTTCTCTAGGTATACAGTACCACACACAATCTGAAGCGCTTCTGTCAAGTACAAATGTGGAAAATATGGCTTAAAACCCAATGTGTAGACCCCTACCACTTTCAAGGCCTACGGATCGCCCGGACCGTGACCTTGACCTTGATCGGTATGCCACCATCAGAACGGGCATAAGCCAAAGTACCTTCATGCCAAATTTGAAGACTCTAACACTAACGGTGTGGGAGTTATGGCCCCTGAAAGATTTTCGGTTTTCAAGGTCGTACGCCAAGGTCAAGGTCACGACGGCAATATGGTTTGCGCGGATGCCTTCCTCTCATGGTGACACACCAGCACACACAATGTGACGTGATTCTGTCAACCCGTTCGAAAGATATCCTTGGGACAGACAGAAGGAGAAAAAAGGAAAAAAATGACCCTCCGATTTTCAGGCTCCAGCGATCTTTTTGACCTTGACCTTGACCTTGATCGGTATGCCATCATCAGAACGGGCATAAGCCAAACCACCTTCATACCAAGTTTCAACATCCTATGTTGATCGGTGCCCGAGATATGGCTAAAAATAGATTTTCGGTTTTCAAGGTCGTACGTCAAGGTCAAGGTCACGACGGCAAAATAGTTTGCGCCGATCTCTTCCTATTAAGGAGGCACACCTTCACACAAAATTTGACGCGATTCGGTCAAGCGGTTCGGGAGATATCCTTGGGACAGACAGAAAAAAGAAGAAAAAAAAAACCAACAAAAAACAAACAAAAATACAAACCAGCCCATCGCAATAGTCCGTCTTGGTGACGGACTAATAAGTGAAGCAAAGAAGGGAAAGGATTTGCGCACGTGTCCGAATATCCCCTTCTTGCGTAAACTTTAATCCTTCTTTCTTCTACTTATTTAGGGTTTCCCGTACGGAACTTACTCGTCTAATGTGAACCCGGCCTTAAACAACACACAACGCAGAACAAACTGATTAGCCTCAAAAAGGCATTTTGGTTAATCAAAGATTGAAATAATATCTCAGTATTAGCATACCGACAGATGATTTGTTTTTAACACACACACAACAACAACAACAATAACAACACACCTACCTTGACCCTGACGAAATCTTTTACCCATCTGCTGTCAGAGCCATCAATATTCAGTAGGCTCACTCCCCAAGGGGAATTCTTTACGCTATTTTGCTCAGTTAAACTTGGTGTCAATCGGTGTGTGCCTGCATGCTCGCGGTCTTTGTGTGTGTGTGTGTGTGTGTGTGTGTGTGTGTGTGTTTGTGTGTGTGTGTGTGTGTGTGTGTGTGCGTGCGCGCGCGCGCGCGCGTGTGTAAGGGGGATGTATGTGTTAATATAAATGTGTATGCGCACGTGTATGTGTGGAATGGAAAATTGTGTTTTACGTCCTCTCGGTCTGGAACAGACACATATGGGACATTTGTAAATACAAAGATGGTGGGAACAATACCGGAGGCAATGCCCGGAGGCAGTGCAACACCAGTAAAGTCCCGATTTTTTAACAATGCAGATAGGTGTAGCGGTAACCACGCCTCGGTTAAACCTCATCGGCTATGGTACCGCCACAAGTAGCATAACTAAAACGTGTATGTGTGTGTGTGTTGGTGTATAATTATGTAGGTGTGTGTCTGGGAGTAAGAACGAGTCTGAGGGAGAGACTGGTACATGATTATATTGTAATCTGATTTTGTTAGTCCCCGAGCCGAAGGTTCGGGGAACTATTGTTTTTGTCTGGTCCGTCCGTCCGTCCGGTGTCCGTCCGGTTTCCCCGTTTTTCTCAAAAACTATTCAGTCTATTATCATCAAATTTGGTATACTAGTTTGCCAAGATGCAAGCTATCCACTGATGTATTTAGTTTTACATTAAGGTCAAGGTCGCGCCAGTTACGGGGTTCAAACCCCGACACACATAATCGCTAATATCTCGCTCGCGAAGTTTTGCATGTATTTTAATGCAGTTTTTTTTCCACAACATTTCTTGATGAATGGTCTATAACACAGTTTGTCATGAATTTTTCTGTGCGCGCGTGTGTGCGCATGATGATCGCGCGCGCTCAAATCACGGGTCCGAACCCCAGGCTATATATAAAAAAACTATTCAGTCTATTATCGTCAAATTTGGTATACTTGTTGCGCAAGATGCACGCTATATCCACTGATGTACTTAGTTTTACATTAAGGTCAAATTTACGCACATTCCGATTTCGGAGTACTCCACCTCGGCGATGCTGCGAGGGGACTTTGCAGCCCGCTCGGCTCGCGTCTGCTGGCACTTGTTAACCATTTTTTTCTTCTTCACTTATATTGGTCGTCCATTCGAAGTGCATGCTTTCGTTGTTGTTGGACTGTGTCTTGTGCAAAACCAAAACGATTTCCTTTGTATTATGATGCATTGGCTGGATTAAACCCTTTCATCGCCACTGTCGCCTCTTGGCACCACAATTATTGAGCACCCATGTCACCCGAAAGGCATCAAATGAGGGTCTGTTATCTAATGACCTTATGTTCTTAATTTTGAGAGGAAAGGACAGGCCCTATTTCACGGATGTCACAAACGAAATCCTAAAAATTGCAGATGAAATCTATTCTCTACCCAGGTAAGTTTAATGGAAAGTTTTTTGGGCTGAAATATGGCTGGCGTTGAAAGGGTTAAAGAATCTTCAACCTTGAATCTTGAAGACAAGGGAGATAATTTTGTAGTTATTTTTTTACCTTGAACTGGGGTACTGTTTATATGGCTCTTCTATGGCGGAACACAGGCTAGATTCAGGGTAGAGTTTCACTTAGCTTACGCTTTTCGCTCGAACAACTGTTACGACAAAAAGGCGTCTTCCACTTCAACTTCAACAAATCTTTATTATCTCAAAATGAGAAATTAAATATGGCAACACCCGCGATTTCAACATAAAAAGACATCACATAAAACAATATTTTCCAAATCATGCTTAAATATGAAACAAGACATAAAAGTACACAGCTCTACATAATAATACACAAATGCAATATAAAGACACACTTATGCTTAAAACATCAACTATATATAAGACAAACACCATATTTATGTACATATTCATAAATTTAAGAAACAACTCACAGACCTGTACGTGTATAATAATAAATTATGCATAGCACACATGCAAACACACTCCAACCACCATATCCCACCCACCCGCCCCTCTTTTCCACACACGCATGTGTGCTCACACGTACACATACACATACATACTTGCAAGATCATACGTACTACCACTTACAGCCACACTCCCCTATATGCACGCGCGCGTGCGCACCCCCCACCCCTACCCCACACACACACGTACACGCACACGCGCGCACACGCGCACGCACACGCGCACACACGCACGCACACACACGCACACACACACGCACACGCACGCACACGCACGCACACACACACACACACACACACACACACACGCGCGCGCGCGCGCGCGCGCGGCGCGCACACACACATTCTGTATTTAAAGAAAAGTAGTCAGGTAAAAAAAAAAAATAAATAAAAAAAAAGACAAACCATTTTACTTGTTCATAAAAGAGAAGAGATTGACATGGGGATAAAACTGTTTCTGCTTCTAAGAGTTTTGAACTTTGGCGTTCGGTAACGCCTGCCAGATGGTAAAAGTTCTAAGAAACGACTTGTACACAAATATTACAAACTCTTGTTCGACTGAAACTGAAAGAAACCAGACTTCGAAATCGAGAGTCGTAAACACGAAGAGGATAGGGTTAGCATCAGCCTACGGTTGTTGTCATTAAACTGATAAGAGAATAAGGATAGGCTAAGAGGATAGGGTTAGGATCAGCTTAGAGTTGTGAAACTGAAAAGAATCAGACTTTGACATTGAGAGTCGAAAACATGAAGAGAATAGGGTTAGGATCAGCCTAATGCTGTTGTTATGAAACGGAAAGAAACCAGACTTTTGACTTTTGAGATAGAGAGTCGTAAACACGAAGAGGGATAGGATTAGGATCAGCCTAGGGTTGTTGTCATGAAACTGAAAAGA
>CM065712.1:22951294-22968794 GCA_017654935.2 Phymorhynchus buccinoides | reverse complement strand
ACACATACCCCCACACATACCCCCACACATACCCCCACCCATACCCCCACACATACCCCCACCCATACCCCCACACATACCCCCACCCATACCCCCACACATACCCCCACCCATACCCCCACACATACCCCCACCCATACCCCCACCCATACCCCCACACATACCCCCACCCATACCCCCACACATACCCCCACACATACCCCCACCCATACCCCCACCCATACCCCCACACATACCCCCACCCATACCCCCACCCATACCCCCACCCATACCCCCACCCATACCCCCACCCATACCCCCACCCATACCCCCACCCATACCCCCACCCATACCCCCACACATACCCCCACCCATACCCCCACCCATACCCCCACACATACCCCCACACATACCCCCACACATACCCCCACACATACCCCCACCCATACCCCCACCCATACCCCCACACATACCCCCTGCCATACCCCCACACATACCCCCACACATACCCCCACACATACCCCCACCCATACCCCCACACATACCCCCACCCATACCCCCACCCATACCCCCACCCATACCCCCACACATACCCCCACCCATACCCCCACCCATACCCCCACCCATACCCCCACCCATACCCCCACCCATACCCCCACCCATACCCCCACCCATACCCCCACCCATACCCCCACCCCACTCGGGATGATCTTCTTTTACCCACGGGTTCTCTTACCCCTATCCCCCTCTATTATAGCCCTTCACCCCAACAAACACTTACTCTCACTAGACATGTGTTTCTCTTATCCCTCCTCCATTTTTTACACTTTAACACCTTTAATACCCCCTTTCAATTACCACCTCAGATGGGGCTCTCATACACACACTCCCTCTCTCTCTCCTTCACTCTCTCTCTCTCTCCTCTCTCTCTCTCTCTCTCTCTCACTCCCCTCTCTCTCTCTCTCTCTCTCTCTCTCTCTCTCTCTCTCTCCCTCTCTCGTACACACTCTCTTTAATTATCTCTCTTATCAGACTCGAGATGGATTATCAACTTATCATCTCCTCCCAGGAGGATAGATCACGCAGAGCCTTATATTTCCCCTATCTCTTTTCTTCCTCGTCTCTCTTTCTACCTCCCTCTAATTAAATGTTATACCTTATTTGCTATTTATGTTCTTTCTCTCTAAATATCAACCTCACCCTATCCCTTATCACTATGCCTAAGCACAACGCTGATTTCTTTCTTTCTTTTTTCTTTCTTCTTATTTGAGCTCTTTCTGATGGTGTTTTTGCACTCCCACATTTACACATCTTTACTCATCAATTTAATATCCAATAATCCTGTACCCCACGCTTTAGATTACACACTTCTCAAACTTCCCATCTTCCGATCAGGTACCGAGCAGAGTTTCGCCCTGACATACAAAATAAAACGCTTCCTTCGACTGACTCTGACTGTAGGATGCTCACCAATAACCCTGTCTGGGCTGACTGTAGGATGCTCACCAATGACGTTGTCTGGGCTGACTGTAGGATGCTCACCAATGACGTTGTCTGGGCTGACTGTAGGATGCTCACCAACGACGTTGTCTGGGCTGACTGTAGGATGCTCACCAACGACGTTGTCTGGGATGACTGTAGGATGCTCACCGACGACGTTGTCTGGGCTGACTGTAGGATGCTCACCAACGACGTTGTCTGGGCTGACTGTAGGATGCTCACCGATGACGTTGTCTGGGCTGACTGTAGGATGCTCACCAATGACGTTGTCTGGGCTGACTGTAGGATGCTCACCAATGACGTTGTCTGGGCTGACTGTAGGATGCTCACCAATGACGTTGTCTGGGCTGACTGTAGGATGCTCACCAATGACGTTGTCTGGGCTGACTGTAGGATGCTCACCAATGACGTTGTCTGGGCTGACTGTAGGATGCTCACCAACGACGTTGTCTGGGCTGACTGTAGGATGCTCACCAATGACGTTGTCTGGGCTGACTGTAGGATGCTCACCAATGACGTTGTCTGGGCTGACTGTAGGATGCTCACCAACGACGTTGTCTGGGCTGACTGTAGGATGCTCACCAACGACGTTGTCTGGGCTGACTGTAGGATGCTCACCAATGACGTTGTCTGGGCTGACTGTAGGATGCTCACCAACGACGTTGTCTGGGCTGACTGTAGGATGCTCACCAATGACGTTGTCTGGGCTGACTGTAGGATGCTCACCAACGACGTTGTCTGGGCTGACTGTAGGATGCTCACCAACGACGTTGTCTGGGTTGACTGTAGGATGCTCACCAACGACGTTGTCTGGGCTGACTGTAGGATGCTCACCAACGACGTTGTCTGGGCTGACTGTAGGATGCTCACCAACGACGTTGTCTGTGCTGACTGTAGGATGCTCACCAATGACGTTGTCTGGGCTGACTGTAGGATGCTCACCAATGACGTTGTCTGGGCTGACTGTAGGATGCTCACCAACGACGTTGTCTGGGCTGACTGTAGGATGCTCACCAACGACGTTGTCTGGGCTGACTGTAGGATGCTCACCGATGACGTTGTCTGGGCTGACTGTAGGATGCTCACCGATGACGTTGTCTGGGCTGACTGTAGGATGCTCACCGATGACGTTGTCTGGGCTGACTGTAGGATGCTCACCAATGACGTTGTCTGGGCTGACGTAGGATGCTCACCAATGACGTTGTCTGGGCTGACTGGAGGATGCTCACCGATGACGTTGTCTGGGCTGACTGTGACGATGTTGCCTGGGCTGACTGTGGGATCCTCATTGACGACGTTGCCTGGGCTGACTGTGGGATCCTCATTGACGACGTTGCCTGGGCTGAATGTGGGATCCTCATCAGCGACGTTGTTAGGTTTCAGGTTTTCAAACACATTACTGCTGTGACCGCCAGAACTCACTGTTTGTTCTTCATCCACATCTTTGTTAGAACTGACTGTGCTCGAGCAATTGTAAGGTTTGATATTCACCCCATGTGCTGTTTGATTTAGAATCTTGCCATCTAGCGTTTTCAAGATGTAGGTTTGATTTTTATTGACAGCTTGTATAAGATAGGGACCTTGCCATGGAACCTTCATCTTTCCCCCCTTTCTGTCAGCTCGTCGAATGTTCCACTAAAGCGGTAATTTGAGAGCAACTGAAACACATTGAATTTTACTCAGTGGTATTAATTCAAACCGAGTTGAATTGTTTTCTCCAAATAACTGTAAAATGGTGATTTCAGGGGAAAAAAGGGTAGTGGTAGCAATTATGGCTATTGTCATATCAAATTCCGTAAGATTGTTTTTTAAACCAAAGGGGAATGTATTTTTCCTGAAGTAATTTTTTCCTGCGTGACGGGAGTGTTGTTTACCTAAGGGGATTGTTTCTTTCCTAGGAAAATAATCCACAGGGAGTGCATTGTGCCTAGGAAAAAAACCACTGGGAGTGTTTTTTGCCTGGAAGTCTTTCTTGCCTGCTACACCGGTTCTATTCTCGAGCAACAAAAAATCGCGCAGCTAGGCATCAAAGCGGCGCATCAAACTGCGCCTTGCAGCTAAACATCGCCGCGATCTCGAGATCTTGACGCTAGTGTGCGAAGCCCTTAATGGGCGGTCCCAACCCCGCACAGCACAGAGGGGACGGTTATAAATGTCACTTTCCATCATATTATTTTTTCCTCAATCGTCGTACATGGCGAAAGCCGATACGCGACGTTAAACTGAACTTCCTTCCTTCATTGTTTTCCTCTTACATCCCATTTTCAAATACCATTTACAGTAGAACCTCCCCCTCTTATAATGCCTTCCGTAATAAAACTCCCTCTCATATAAGACCTTCTTCTCTAAGACAGTTCCCTTCCTTTAAAATAATTAAAATGACCTCCCTCATAAATCCCTCTATTTTAAGACCTCTTTACATTATTTCTAAGGACTGATCAAATATGACCCACCGTATATTCTCACAAACAGAAACACACATACACACACTAGGCCGTAGGTTTATTTTTCCGTCATAAAACCACCTCATTTATCAGTCATTCACTTAACCCTTTCAGCGCCAAAGTCGCATTTTAGCACCACAGTGATTGAACACCTATGTCACCAAAAGGCATCAAATTGGGGTCCATTATCCAAAGACCCTATTGTCTTAGTTTTGGGAAGCAAGGATAGACCTTATTTTATATATGTCACAGAAGAATCCCCAATACTGCAGATGGATTTTGTTCTCAACCCAGGTCAATTTCATGGACATTTTTGGCTGAAATATGGCTGGCGATGAAAGGGTTAATAACCGCTGGGTAGGGCTGTATTCCGTGCCAAAGTCAGCCAGCAATGAATAACGATTATACTTGTATGTCGCTATGTTTCACTACGAATATATACACACACTAAAAAAGAAGAAGAAACAAACAAAAACGATCATGCACACACAAAACAGCAGTCAATATATTCTTCCATTATGCTTTAAATCACAAACAAAATACACAGACAGATAACCCCCCCAAAATATATACCTGTTACTGTCCGATCCGTTCAAACCAGTTTATTCATCATATCATACACACACGCATAAACAATGCATATCTTTTTCTGTCGCGTGTAGTCTAGCACTCGAAATGTCAAACCTAGCCTATTCTCGGTTTTGCCAATAGAACGCTTATCCCTCGTTATTTTGTCATTGACTCACATAGAGTTTCGGTTTTTATAAAAGGTCGGTCGTTCCAGTATGAAATAAAGAATGGCTATATTCTACATTCTTTTCGCACTAAAGAAGGTGAAATTTACGTCTTCTTCTGGATTTTCAAACCTTGAGTAGATGATGTCATCCCAAAAAAGTTACATGAAAGCAAAATATTTTTAATCAGTTCTGATTTCATTCGATAAAAGGGCTATCATTCCGCTTTTCTTTATTTGACCACGTCTTTTCGTACTGACCCCTTCTTACACCCGTCATCTTCATTACGTCTTCATCTTGACCCGTCTTGACCTCGAATTATGAATATTATTGAGATTCTGAATATTAATGAGTATCCCTCTGTTCCTTCAATTGCTAACAATGATGTGGATGCTTCCCTTACCCCACTACTATTAAAGTTGTTTAATATTTTGTCAATGGTTAAACGCGTTTGATGGTTCAGCAATTCACCAACAGTTTTGTTCATTTGTTCTTTAATTCTAGGACAATATAGGAGCAAATGATTTATAGATATTTGATTTCCACATATACACTTAACGTCTTCACAACATTTTGTTTTAAAAGCATTTCAACGAAGTTTAAAACCCTTTCACCGCCAATGTCGCATTTTAGCAACACAATGGTTTTAACACCCATGTCACTAAAAAGCATCCAATCCGGAGCTTATTAAAAATATTGCCAAAACTCTGCTTTGGTATCAGAAAAAGGAAAAAAAATGTTTAATGTGTAGCTATTTATTGGGAAGAGAAAAGGGGCTTTAAGAAGAATACGAGAGTGTGTAAGATTAATGTAAGCAAGTGTCTAACCAGGGTGAAGAGGGAAAGGAACAAAACATCCTGAGACTCTGCGGGAGGGATGTTTGTTGATAAAAGAGAAACACAACCATTTAAATCGGAGAGAACAGATAGATAGATAGATAGAGAGAGAGAGAGAGAGAGAGAGAGAGAGAGAGAGAGAGAGAGAGAGAGAGAGAGAGAGAGAGAGAGAGAGAGAGAGAGAGAGAGAGAGAGAGAGAGAGAGAGGTGGGAGAGAGAGGGAGAGAGAAAAAGACAGAGCGGAACGAATAAATAACAAGTTGAGAACAAATGTCAGTTATTTATTTTGTATGTCAGGGCGAAGCTCTGCTCGGTACCTGATCGGAAGATGGGAAGTTTGAGAAGTGTGTAATCTAAAGCGTGGGGTACAGGATTATTGGATATTAAATTGATGAGTAAAGATGTGTAAATGTGGGAGTGCGAAAACACCATCAGAAAGGGCTCAAATAAGAAGAAAGAAAAAAGAAAGAAAGAAATCAGCGTTGTGTTTAGGTATAGTGATAAGGGATAGGGTGAGGTTGATATTTAGAGAGAAAGAACATAAATAGCAAATAAGGTATAACATTTAATTAGAGGGAGGTAGAAAGAGAGACGAGGAAGAAAAGAGATAGGGGAAATATAAGGCTCTGCGTGATCTATCCTCCTGGGAGGAGATGATAAGTTGATAATCCATCTCGAATCTGATAAGAGAGATAATTAAAGAGAGTGTGTACGAGAGAGAGAGAGAGAGAGAGAGAGAGAGAGAGAGAGAGAGAGAGAGAGAGAGAGAGAGAGAGAGAGAGAGAGAGAGAGAGAGAGGGTGGGGGGAGAGACCCTGTTTTCTTAATTTTGGGAGGTAAGGATAGGCCTAATGTTATATATGTCACAGAAGAATTCCCAATAATGCAGATTTTGTTTTTGTCTGCCCAGTTAAGCTTAATAGTATTTTTGGGCTGAAAATGGCTGGCGGCGAAAGGGCTAAGCATCAAACATACGATTTGTTTTGAACGTGTATCCTTGAGCTGTTTTAAAATTAAGTTAGAATTCGAATGAAAGTTTAGCTTTACGTCCTCCCAGCCGAAGACATACGGGACATTACCTTATAGTTAGTTGTAAAAAGTTAGAATTCGGTGGAAGTTCAGTTTAACGTCGCGTATCGGCTTTCGCCATGTACGACGGGCTGAACAAACCAACCAGGGTATAAACAAAAATTTATGTTCCTGAATCACTGTCTTAGCCAAAAGGCCGAGAAGCGATCAGAATATGAATATGAAGTTAGAATTCATTGTACTTGAGCTTTTTATACAATAGCGTGAATATTGACTGTCTGAAGTCATTAACATTCTGTCAAAATTATCTTTGGATAACTTTTCAATATGTTTGTATTATTCATGCAGATCTAAATTCGCATTAAGTTAAATCGTTCCCTCGGAATTACTCGCTGCACTTCTAGCTTCTCGATCAACCAATTCATTTGAGTATATTCCACAATGGGAAGGAACCCAATAAAAAGTTACACTAATGTCTTTACTCGATAATTGATTCATGAAATGTTTGATCTCTAATATCATTTAAAGGCGTAGGCTAACATGTTTACTTTTGATAGCTTGTAATGCTGATTTTGAATCTACACAAAGTAATATTTTACAAGCATTTATAGGTAATTCTGCAGTATAGTGCGGTGCCATTAAAAAACCTAACAATTCTGCAGTAAAAATGGAATAATATTTACCTGTATGATATCGGTTCTCTATTTTTAACCCTTTCGCCGCCAGCCATTTTTTAGGCAAAAATATATATGAAACTTAACTAGGTAGAGACAAAAAGTTATCTGCAATGTTGGGAATTCGTCTGTGACATGTATAACATTAGGCCTATCCTTACCTCCCAAAATTAAGAAAAATAGGGTCTTTGGATAACAGACCCTGGTTTGATGACTTTTAGCGATATGGGTGTTAATCCATTGTGGTGCATAAATGCGACATTGGCGGTGAAAGGGTTAAAGAGGGTATTACAAATGCTGCTCCTGTATTCCCATTCTCAAGAACAGACCCATCTGTGTATATTTGAATGTATCCACTATAACATGTGTGTGTGTGTGTGAGTGTGTGTGTGTGTGTGTGTGTGTGTGTGTGTGTGTGTGTGTGTGTGTGTGTGTGTGTGTGTGTGTGTGTGTGTGTGTGTGATTGTATGTGTGTATGTGTGTGTGTGTGTGTGTGTGTGTGCGTGCGTGCGCGTGTGTGGCGTGCGTGCGTGTGTGCGCGTGCGTGCGTGCGTGCGTGTGTGTGTGTGTGTGTGCGTGTGTACGTGCGTGTGTGTGTGTGCGTGCGTGCGTGTGTGTGTGTGTGTGTGTGTCCTCTGTGTGTGTGTGTGTGTGTGTGTGGTGTGTGTGTGTGTGTGTGTGTGTGCGTGCGCGCGCGCGTGTGCGCGTGCGTGTGCGTCGGTGTGTACGTGGCGCATAGGTGGAAATGTGTGTTGAATACAATCCGCGAAATTATTGAATCAGTTTGAGGCAGTGCGTGGATGCCTCGTGCCTCCAAACGGGGAGCTGGACGACCCCGCCCACTTCACGAGTCTCTCCCCGTGGGGATACCAAAGGGGTCTTTCAGTAAAAAGTAGTTCCCCCATCTTCTGGAAGTTGTGCGCTAGCATCATCTTCTTCTAATCTACTATTCTCTATGACTCTGCCTTTTCCTTCTCTTATTAGGGGAAGACGGGGTAAAATACGCATGGGCGGGTAAGAAGCCCACCCCAGTTATCTCATGAAATGAAGCAAATTTCAGTCTCATTTTGCCCATGAGACGAGTGTTAATGTCTAGCATTCGTCTCATGGGCAAATTTGACTGAAATGTTCTTTATTTCATGAGATAATTGGGGTGGGCTTCTTACCCGCCCATGCGCTTTTTACCCCGTCTTCCCCTATCTCCTATTTTATCAGCGGTGAAAGCTAAAAACCGAACACATTCGTACCTTAACCGTTATGGCTCCGTGACGCAGAAGAAGAAGAAGAATTGAAGAAGTTACATGTTGGTGCAATCAACGACGGCGCAACTGAATAGGGCTTGTAATAAGGTCATATAAATAAAATCGTCGCATCCGAGTCGAACCGAGCGCTCTGCGCAACGTAACTCTTATTAGGCAACCCGCACTCAGGGCAATAACCTGCGTGGAAGAAGAATTTCACGTGACGGGTTTCGGGTGAGTTGATTATAGTGTAGAGCGAATACGCAGTCATACTTTCCCAATGGTACGATGTTCTGACCATTTGATGGCGAATGTTTTGTGAACATGTCCTTTTAATTTTAGAGGATGACACACGGCGGTTCCCCCTTGTTAAATTAACACAGAAATAACGGACTCTGTAAGATCGTGAAGGGAGACGGTACGGCGGATAGCTCATTCCCGTAATCCAATACAATTCTTGGAAAGTGTGCGTGCGTGTGTCTCGTGGGTCACGTGCGTGGGGGGAGAGAGAGAGAGAGAGAGAGAGAGAGAGAGAGAGAGAGAGTGTGTTGAGAGAGAGAGGAGAGAGAGAGAGAGAGAGAGAGAGGGGGGGGGGGTTGCGTATTTTTTCCATTGGCTTTCTATTTATAATGTTGTTTCAGAAATACATTTTATTGGACGTGCTTCTGAATCTATATGGGTCACAAAGGTGATTGAGCAATCCGTTTGATATTCTTTCGACTTCTCATAGAGTTCTCTTAGAATTCTGAGTTAGTTTAACATCGTCACATCGACACATCGTCGAAGAGCGTGCTTCATCCTCTAAAACAGAAGATTATTTCGCAAAAAATAATATTTGCCTTCAATTTTTTCGCAACATCGTACCAAAAGGGAAGTATCCCTATGGCTTGTACCCACGTGTCGTCATATCCGGCCACAAGGAGCGTGCCATATTATGGGAGACCGCCATCTTAGTCAGTAACTTTGTTTGAAAAATGCCAGATCGATGCTGTTTACACACAAATCTGACTAAGGTGGCGACACTTCCGTTGGAATGGTCGAGATGCGCACGCAGTGGGGGGGGGGGGGGGGAGGCCATAGTAATTTGTATGATTGGCCCTAGAGTATAGTTTTTTCGCAGGGGCCTATTTTTGCACAACGCTGACACAATAGACACACTACTACACTACTACCTGTTCACTAGCCTCTTGAAGCAGACGCCTTTCAGTTCTAAAATACGACGGTGCAAAAACTAAAAGTAGGTCAAACGTAAGTAGGCTTAACTGCAAGCCCAACATTTTCTTTATGGAAGTGGGGTTTTTTTTAATGAGTTTTTCGGTTACATGACTACGCCTGTGTCTAATAAGCGTTCCTTTTCGTATTTTATTTGTAATTGGGTTATTGTATTATTTGTATGATTATTATTTAATATTTAGGGGCGCATCAATATATATTTGGTAAAGGTAAAAATGTGCCCCCCCCCCCCCTGCATTTCTCGGTTAATTGTATTTTTCCCTTTTTGCCTTTCCGTACCATACATAAAGCTGTATTTTAGAAACATTTTTAGCTAATAACCTTTTTGGAATACTAACCCTAGCCCTAGCCCTAAACCTACCCCTACCCCCGACACCTGTTGCATGAAAATAGGTAGCTCGTAAAAATAAGTAGCTCGCTACCTATGACAGTGTGTATTTGCGACATTGAGCATGAACCACAAATTTCACTTTTTTCTAGGGTTAGGGATAGGGTTAGGGTTAGGTAAATGGTTAAAGTACAGAAAAAGTGAAAATTTGTGGTTGTCGCAAATACAGACTCTCATAGTAGCGAGCTACTTATTTTTACCTACCTTTTTTCATGCGACCACATTTGCTTTATATTTATTATCAAGGAAATGGTTTCTTTTCAAATTAGTTTTTCGGTTAACATGACTACGCCTGTGTCCAATAACCGTTCCGTTTTGTATTTTATTTGTGTTTGGGTTATTGTATGATTATTATTTAATATTTAGGCACCCGATATGTTAAAATTTCGTTTTTTATTTAATTAGGCCCTATGTTACACACCCAAATTCTCCATTCCAGTAGCAGTAGTAGTAGTAGTTGTAGCCTTTATGGGTCGATATAGGCCTCGCGGCCCTTTTACACCCACTCTTGGTGGCTTTTGCATTTTTATATAGGCCTATTTGGTGGCTTGCCACATTTAAACATGAAAAAAGATGCACAGTATTCGGCGGAGTCAGCGGAATTTCCCAATCCTTTGTATTTCTTTATCAAGCAGAGTTTTTGAAACAAATTTAAATTAAGCTTAAAGGGCCACCTTGACGGATGAGATTTTGCTAGAAACACGTTGAGATCACCAGGAAAACAAACACCTTTACAGAGATCGCAACACTCACTTTGCTCTGGTTTCCTAGAAATCAAACCGTCAAATCGGCGATTCCTCCTTGGTGGAGGTGCTGGAAGTCAAATTCTTTCAGTGAAAGAGAAGGCATGTGTCTTCTCTTTTCTAATGGCCGCCTGAGTCGCTTAGACAAAAATCACATTTTCACAATACAAGCCTTTTTATTTACAGTTTACCAAAAGGAGTTTCTCGCTCACAACAAAGGAAATAGCTCCAATGTAAGTGTCCTCCACCCACCCCATCCAAAATGGCTTCTCTCTCCGGCAACTCCGCCAAGGAGGAATCACCGTTTTGACGGTTTGATTTCTAGGACACCAGAGCAAAGTGACACTATCTTTTGGCTTTCTTTACAACAAAAGCGCCACGATGGCTCCGGTGGAAATCTAGTCGACCTTTGTACATCAAAACTTCAGAAGCTAATGATTACCAACAAAATATAGATAACAGCTGTAAATATCGTGTTGGTGTTGACAAACGGTAAATACATTCTAAAGATATTAATTATGCTTGAATGCACGGACCTAATGATATTCATTATGTATTATTGCACAACAACTCGCGCGCATTTTACACTGAGTTAAACGCATTAAGCCTAAGCGGCCTTTCACCGCCAAAGTCGCATTTTAACACAACAGTGATTTAATACCTATGTCACTAAAAGGCATCAAATTGGGGTCTGTCTACGCATTCGTCCAAAGACCCATAAAAACCTTGTCTTAGTTTTGCGGATCGTAAGCATAAACCTTATTTGTATATCCTTTATTTCACAGAAGAATCACCAATACTGCATATGGATTTTGTTCTCTACCCGAGTAAATGTAATGGACATTTTTGGCTGAAATAAACTATGGCTGGCGGTGAAAGGGTTAATGAAATGTAAATAATAATAATGAGATCTAAAACCTAGGAGTTAATGTGATAATTAGATGTTAAAGTAAGAGTTTTGGTCCCACTGGGCTGATGGGCCTTCTTTCTCATGTTTGGAGATCGGTATATTAGTTGTTAATTGGTTCCAAGGATCGAAGAACAACAACACAATCAATCGTCTGGCGTCTGCCAGCTCCAGAAAACACGGTTAGGAGAAAGAAACAAAAAAACCCACCAAAAACAATGTTAATAGTACGGTGTGTGAATGAAACAAATCGTATAATTTATGCTTAAACTAGAGCGTTAAGACGCTAAACCACCAAACGCGCGGCAGCAGCATTCCGCGTCCAGTGACCTTGACCTTTGACCAATGACCTTGATTTTCGAACTTGGTCTAGATATCCTTAAGTACCTATCCGCAAGCGCAATTTGAATGTCCTAGGTATCTGCATTCAACGTTATCGTGCCGTTTGCTCGGCAGGCATTTTTGGCTCCAGTGACCTTCACCTTTGACCTTCATTTTTGCACTTGCCCTTAGATATCTTTAGTACCTAATGCGCCTGCAAAATGTGACCGTCCTAGGTCCCTCCATTATCGTGCCAGGTGTTCGGCAGCATTTTCGGCGCCAGTGACCTTGACCTTCGACCTATGACCTTCCTGTTTGAACTTGGCCTAGATATCGTTCGTATCTATCCGCCTGCAAAAGCTGAGCGTCCTAGGTACCTCCGTTCAAGCGGTATCGTGTTAGCATAGATAAGATAGTCGGCTTCAGAATCCACTGAAAACAAGATGGCGGCGGACCATGCTCTGACGTCAGTGGTGCGGAACTTCTACAACCAGCTGAACGTGGATACCCACATTGTGTCTAGATGCAACGAGGAGAATCTAACCGATCGGCAGAAAGACATCTTCGCATCTCTGGGCGAGGAGATTAAAAAGAGGTAATGTAGTAGTGGTGGTAGTAGATGTGGTAGTTGTTGTAGTAGTAGTAGTAGTAGTATAGTATTAGTAGTTGTATAGTAGTGAGGTTGTATCATAGTAGTAGTAGTAGTTGTAGTTGTAGTCATAGTATAGTAGTAGTAGTAGTAGTTATTCATAGTAGTGTAGTAGTAGTAGTAGTTAGTAGTAGTAGTAGTCGTAGTGTTGTAGTAGTAGTAGTTGTAGTTGTAGTAGTAGTAGTAATAGTAGTAGTAGTAGTAATAGTAGTAGTAGTAGTAGTAGTAGTAGTAGTAGTAGTAGTAGTAGTAGTAGTTATTAGTAGTAGTAGTAGTAGTAGTAGTAGTAGTAGTAGCAGTAGTAATAGTAGTAGTAGTAGTAGTAGTTAGTAGTAGTAGTAGTAGTAGTAGTAGTAGTATCTAGTAGTAGTAGTAGTAGTAGTAGTAGTAGTAGTAGTAGTAAGTAGTAGTAGTAGTAGTAGTAGTATATGTAGTAGTAGTAGTAGTAGTCAGTAGTAGTAGTAGTAGTAGTAGTAGTAGTAGTAGTAGTAGTAGTAGTTGTGGTGGTTTAACAGGACAACCGAACTGACAGTTTGACAGGAAAATCGAACTGAACGTCGAGTCCCTTCGGATGTGGACTTAAAGCTAGTCTGCTCGTGCGCTTTACGCACATAAAAATCCCACGTCAGTTAAAAGTCGAGTAAGAGCTAGGGAGAAAGAAATGCTGGTAGGTAGATGTCCAAATAGATAGCTAGGAGTTTCCAAGTGTGCCCCCCCCCCCCCCCCCCCACAGCACCCTGCCCCCCCCCCCCAGAGTATTAGAGTTAGTAAAGTTTTAGTTAGTAGTAGTAGTAGTAGTAGTAGTAGTAGTAGTTAGTAGTAGTAGTAGTGGTAGTAGTAAGCGCTCTTAGCCGCAGCAGTAGTAAGTAGAGTTTGCGCAGTCTAGTAGTGTTAGTTGAGTTTAGTTATAGTTAGTTAGTAGTAATAGTAGTAGTAGTAGTAGTAGTAGTAGTAGTAGTCTAAGCAGTAGTAGTAGGAGTAGCAGCAGCAGTCGTAGTAGTAGTAGTGATAGTAGTAAGTTAGTAGTAGAGTAGTAGTCGTAGTAGTGAGTAGTAGTAGTAGTGGTGTGTGTGTGTGTGTATGGTTGGTAGTTAGTAGTAGTAGTAGTAGTAGCTCCCCTCTGCAACGTTTCTCCCTTGTAGTAGTGCGTAGTAGTAGTAGTCGTGATGTAGCAACCGTAGCAGTAAGTAGTAGTAGTAGTAGTAGTAGTAGTAAGTAGTGGCACAGCAGCGCAAGCCAGCAAAGCAGAGCAGTAAGTCTCTAGTAGTTAGTAGATAGTAGTAGTAGTATTAAGTAGTAGTAGTAGTAGTAGTAACAACAGCAGTAGTAGTAGGGTACGAGTAGTAGTAGTAGTAGTAGTCGTAGTGGAGTAGTAGTAGTAGTAGAGTAGTAGACAGTAGTACAGACTAGTGTAGTAGTAGTAGTCAGTAGTAGTAGTAGTAGTAGTGTAGGATAGTAGTAGTAGTAGTTAGTAGTAGTATAGTAATAGTTAGTAGTGGTAATAGTAGTAGTAGTATATAGTAGTAGGATCTAGTAGTAGTAACTCAGTAGTTTTTTGTAGTCAGTAGTAGTACATAGTAGTCTATAGTAGTAGTAGTACGTAGTAGTCACCATAGATCTCCCCCCCCACCCCCCCCCTCTAGTAAAATAGAATACAGTAGTAGTATGCAGCAGTAGTAGTATTAGTAGTAGAACACAGTAGTAACCACGTCGCAGCAGCAGCAGCAGCAGTTGTAGTTATAGTAGTAGTAGTAGTAGTTAGTAGTGTAGTAGTAGTAGGAGTAGTTGTAGTAGTAGTGGCAGCAGCAAACAGCAGCACGCAGCACGCAGTAGTAGTTTAGTAGTAGTAGTAGTCAGTGAGCTAGTATAGTAGTAGTAGTTGTAGTAGTTAGTAGTAGTAGTAGTAGCAGTAGTAGTCGAGTTGTAGTAGTAGTAGTAGTATTTGTAGTAGTATTAGTAGTAGTAGTATTTGTAGTAGTAGCAGTAGTAGTAGTAGGTTAGTAGTAGTAGTATTAGTAGTAGTAGTCAGGGAGTAGTAGTAGTAGTGGTGGTGGTCGTGGTGGTCGTCGTAGTAGTAGTAGTAGTAGGAGTAGTAGTAGTAGTAGTAGTAGTAGTATTAGAAGATAGTAGCAGTGCTTAGTAGTCAGTAAGTAGTAGTAGTAGTAGTAGAAGTACGTAGTAGTATTAGTATTATTAGCAGCAGCAGCAGCAGCAGCAACAATAGGAGTAGTAGTAGTAGTAGTAATAGTTGTAGTAAGTAGCGAAGTAGGAGCCAGTAGTGTAGTAGTAGTAGTAGTAGACAGGAAGCCAGTGGAGCTAAGCCAAAAGAGCTCCTCATGTGGTCACGTAGTAGTAGTAGTAGTACAAGTGTAGTAGTAGTAGTAGTAGTAGTCTCTGTAAGTGTGAAATCTGTTCTGCTAGTAACCCAGCATACACCGTAGTACAGTAGTAGTCGAATCTCGACAAGTCGGTATCAGTAGAGTAGTAGTAGTAGTAGTATCTAGTAGTGTAGGATCTCTAGACAGTAGTAGTCTGATAGTAGTAGTAGTAGTAGTGTGAGTAGTAGTAGTAGTAGTAGTAGTAACACAATAGTAGTAGTAGCTAGTAGTAGTAGTCGTAGTAGTAAGTATGATAGTAGTAGTAGACACCGAGGTAGTTAGTAGTCGTAGGAAATAGTAGGAGTCAGATCCAGTAGTATTAGTAGTATATAGTAGTAGTAGTCTTCAGGGAGTAGTAAGTAGTAGCCAGTAGGAGTAGTAGTAGAGTAGTCAGTAGTCAGTAGTAGGTATAGTAGTAGTAGTCCACCCCTGAGTAGTAGTGAGATAGTCAGTAAGCTCTGTTGTAACAGACAGCAACTCATCAGCAGTGCCATTCCTGGCCTGCTCTGTACCATCTGCATATTTGTGTTAAGATAAAGTGAATTAGGAGGAAAAAATCAGACCAGAATGAGGAGAGAGAGAAGAGAGCAGAGAGAGGAACGAGCAGAGAGAGCAGGGTACACGAGAGAGAGGAGAGGACGCGAGAGATTGAGGGAGCGAGAGGGAGGAAGAGAGAGAGAGAGAGGGAGGAGAGAGAGATGTAGATTCGGTACGAGTAAGAGAGAGTGTAGTATGAGAGAGAGAGAGTGAGTAGGTGTTGTGAGATCCCGATATGAGGAGATGGGCCTTCGAGTCCCATGGCAAGTTTTTCTGACTCTGTCTATCTGTAGAGTTTGGCTCCCTGAGTGGAGATGTGATATTTGGAGTATGAGGAGCGAAGGAGAGAGAGAGAGAGAGAGAGGCAGACAGACACAGACAGACCGACTCTCATAGAGACAGACGGAGAGACAGACATCTTTACTGAAATGTAATCTAGTTCTCTAAAACTTTCGTGCTCTCTGTCTCTTTTTGTTCGCACTCTCTATCTGACTGCATGCTTCAGACATTTAGGACTCGACTCTGAACGTGCCAGAAAACGTGGAGGGCAAACGCGTCCTTGACATTGGCTGCGGAGCCGGAAGTCTCGTTTTCATCCTGAGCAAGCTGGTGGGGCCGACGGGATACGTGGTCGGTTTTGACCTCAGTGATGGATATTGTTTGTTGTTTGATTGTTTCTTTGTTTTGGTGGGTTTTTTTGTTGTTGTTGTTGTTGTTGACGTACCTGGCTAAAAGACTCCAGGTAGTGAAGTGGGAAAAAGGAATGAAGTGGACACGCCGGACAAAAGCACCAAAATTTGTGTGTTACTTCTTTAGATCCCAATGAACACATCTAGACGTGGCGCGCTTAAATCTGCATCATGCGCTTCCGGTCACGTGACGTCATTTCGTTGTATTTCACTGTGACACTGAACAAACACCTATGGAGACCAAAGTCGTCTCAAATTCTCTATAGTTTGGGTCTAGGTATGGGTTTTTGATGATGCTGAATCGTTTTCTGATGTTTTTGAATTGAACTGAAGTGAATGTTTTCGTTTATACACAAATATATGTAGTAATGACCATTTTAAACAAGAGCCGACTGTCAATGAACGAGCTTCGTTTACTATTTCAATGGTTTCAATTGATTGCTAACTTCTGTAGGAATAATGGGAATCTTCATTATACTCTTTTCTCCACTGTTCTCACATTGCCAGGACACGCCAAGCACATCAGATTAGTGCTCTTGCGCTTGCAAAACTTCAGAATGACGCTTTCTCTGTCACAAGCCAGCCTCAAACAGAAGAAGCAAAGGAAGCGTGGAGACAGGAAATGGTCAAGAAGAGCTCAACTTTCCAGCACTGGGATACCGTGCTCAGACTAGAACTCATGTTTCTCATCTTCGTTCGAGCTCATTGTATTGGAAACTTCCAACTCTATGTGGAAATCCTGAAGGCTTTGGCTCCGTGGTTCTTTGCACTTGAACACTTCAATTATGCGCGTTGGATCCCTGTGCACATCAGAGACATGGAAACCTTGCCTGCCTCCATCATGGAAGAGTTTGTGCATAATGGAAACTGGGTCATCTAAAAAACAACCAAACGGTTCTCAGCCTTGCCCCTCGACCACGCTCATGAACAAAACAATGGGATGGTGAAAGGTGCAGGTGGTGCCCTTGGATTGACTGAAACTCCTTCAGTCCTTCGAAAGTGGATGCTTGCTGGGCCCAGAGCAAGCATGACTCCTAAAAGAATTTGAGACAGACCTTCTCAAAGAAGATGACAATGAAAACCAGCTTCATCATGAACAAGGACTAGCCACTCAGAAGGCTTTCAAACAGAGCACACTGAATCTCATCCAGACTATCAGTGAAATGGGCAACCCATTCTTAGATAGTTCTCCTGAACTGCAAACCTTGAACACTTGTGA
>CM065712.1:22929127-22950794 GCA_017654935.2 Phymorhynchus buccinoides | reverse complement strand
ACTCATGAAGTCGCCAGTTGAATGTGGAGTCTCGCGAGAGGTCAGAGCTAACACGGGTTGCACGGATTTCACGAGTAGGTTGTCTCCTTTAGGTGAAGAGAGGGAGAAAGACCTCGGGGTCCTTTGCGATAGAGTGGTAGACTGTGCCTTTCTCTGTCTGTTCAGAAGAACAATGTCACAAACTCGTGACATACCCCCCTTCCGGAAAAGCACGTACTGGGTGAAAACACTCATCGTGTCGCAGCCTGGGACGTCGCCAAGTTGTCCTCTGAAGGTTTGGCTTGTGCGATCTTCCGCACTCTCTCTTCCTCTGGCAAAACATGTCCCCATTTGATGAAGTGACCAAGGGACGACACTTCGCTCTTGCTGGTCTCACACCTACTGGATCGGACTGCCAGACGGACTTCACGTGGCCGCCGGGAGATACGCCGGAGGACCTGCACTTGTCTCTAGTCATGTGGGTCCAGTAAAAACCCTGCTGTACCCTCTCTTGAGTCCGGTGGGTGCTCATGTGTCCAGCCATGGGTGCGTCATGAGCCACTTTCTGCACCGGTGGTGGTTCAACAACTCGCTTGGCACCAGTGCGGTCGTTCTGATGGTGGCGGCAGAGTATCCCTCTCTCTTCCTCAAATGAGATAGAGCTGGTCTTGGTAGCCCTAGGTTCAGCGTCCAGTAACTCCCTCACCCTATCCAGCTGGCTGTCTTGCAACTGAAGCTTGCGGAGCACTTGTGGTGTCACCTCCTCCGCAAACACTTCCAGTCCCGGCCGGACAATGGGTTGGAGTTCATCCACCTTCTTGGCCATGGCGCGAGTAACTGCGCCCACGTAAACTTTCTCGGGGAGAATAGACGCTAGGGTCTGCTCCGTCCCATCTTCGAAGCACACAGTATTCCCCAACAGCAATGAACACGCTGGTTGCTTAAGGGCCACTGCCCATACCTTGCCTTCGAAGTAAGGGGTGCACATCTCGACCAAGTAGGTAGGGCGACGACACACAAATTGGGCTTCAACTCCTGACACTTCGCACACCGGTCCTCTGGGCGCCCCAGATGGTACGAGCTCTTCGTCCACGAAAATGGCCGTAGCGCCGGTGTCTCTGACGCTGTCAACAACTTTTCCAGCCACTCTGGAGGGGAAGACAGGACATCCTTCCCTGCATGGTGAAGAAGCAAACTGGCTAAGGGCTTTCCAACTTCCGGAGGCCTTCCCATCCTGCGAACCGCTATTCTGGAAAGATGGTCTCCGCAACTCGGGACAGAACCTCCTAATATGCCCTAGGGTCCGGCAGTGGAAACACACCTTTTGGTTCTTTGTCGGTGATTTGGTTGGAGACGGAGGGGTAGTTTCCTGGAGAGGAGTGGAGACAGGGGTCTGACTATCTCTGGCAGATCCCCTGGAGGCGACGGTTCTCCTAGCCTCCGAGTAAGTTTCTGCGATCTCGATGGCAGCATCGAAGGTAGTCGGCTTCTTCTCACTCATCCGTATTCGGAGCTCAGGGGACACGGTGTTGTAGAGTTGCTCAATGAGGATTAAATCCTTCAGCTCGGCCTCAGAGAGCTCTTCCCAGTGCTTCAGTGCCTGACGAAGCCTTGTCCCAAACTGATAGGTTTCGCTGGACTCCTTCTTACTATTGCGGAACTTCCGGCGATAGGTCTCAGGCGAAAGGCGAAACTGTTGACGAAGAACCTTCTGTAAATTATCATAGGTCTCGTCCTCTCCCATCTTGAAACAGGCTTCCTTGGCTTTGCCGGTGAGGGAAGATGACAGATGGATGAGTTTCTCATCATCAGTTAAGAGGTAGATCTTAGCCATTTTCTCGAAATGTTCTAGGAACAAGTCAATATCTTCGCCGGGTTTCAGTTCTGGAAGCCTGAGTACAGGGGTCGACACCTTAGACCTGCTTCCTGACTCACGTCCTTGTTCCAGCTTTTCTCTCCTTCTCACTTCCTCTTGGCGAATCGCCTCACGTTCCTCTTTCTCTTCTCTCCACCTGCGTTCTTTCTCTTCTCTTTCCTCTCTTCTTAGTTCCCTCTCCAGCTTCATTTCCTCTCTCCATCGCTGTTCTTTCTTTTCTTCTTCTTCCTTCCTTCGTTGTTCTTTCTTTTCCTCTTCCTCCTTCCTAAGTCTTTCCTGCTCTTCTTTTTCCTCTCTTCTAAGCTGTTCTTTCTTTTCCTCTTCCTCCTTCCTTCGTTGTTCTTTCTTTTCCTCTTCCTCCTTCTGTTCAGCTCGCTCCTCTCTCCTTCGTTGTTCTTTCTTTTCCTCCTCCTCCTTCCTAAGCTGTTCAATCTCAGCCATCTCTTCCCTTCTTTGCTGCTCCATCTGAGCCATGGCAGCCATGAACACGGAAAACTCGCTGTTTCCTTTCGAGGAAGGATGGTGCTCTCCAGGCTTCTCCTCTGTCGTGGCACCTGACTTAAGAAAGATTCCCCTACCACGACCTAGGCTAAGGGGAGTCGAGACTGGTCCAACCCTAGACCGTGCTCCTCCATGGTCAACTGCAGCATGGACAACCGGAGTGTGCATAGCCGTAGCCACAGAAGTCATGGAAGAAGATGGGGGTGAGGACATAACAGTAGTAACGACGGAGGTAGAAACAGCTGAGGGCGTAGTCGGTACAGAAGGATCCGTCGACAGGTCCCACATAGCCCCACTGCGCGACCTTAAATCATACTCGTGACTTGCCATTTTTTCTCTTTTTTTTTTTTTTCAACACAAACGGTTATGCAACGCGCGCAGGAAATCCCACAAACTACGTCGAATTAAACCACACTAAACCAAACACTAACTAAACTACTCCGCATAAAGCTTTACCACACTAACCACTATTGCGCTAATTTACACAGCGTAGAACGCTTCTGCGACTAAACGACCCGCGTGGACAACAACCACGTTTGCACAAAAACCCTATTGCGCACCACGGGAGGCGGTCGCACGAACTACCTCAACGGCCAAACAGCGCACAGTAACTTCCTGCGGTAACTTTCTGCGGTAAAACTAACAACACGATGTAGCTATGAACACACCCCAGTGTTTGAAAGCGTTATAAAAAACTACGGTTTGTGTTGCACAAAAACGTTCCGGTTTATCCCAGCAAGTTTGCTCTATAGCACAAGCTACACCAAGCATAAACGCGTGCGCGCACAGGTTCACATGCAACTCAACAAATAACCAAGCAATGGCATAAAAAAATGGTAACTCAATGCAAGACACAATCCAATGCACGGAACACAGCAATTCAGTGCAAATCAACTACAATGCATCAAAACCAAGAATTGTCTTGCAAAATAGAGCCAGTCACAGACACGATAATAGTTCCAAGTGAATAGTCCGGGTTTAGTTTGCTAATTAAATATGCGCGTACATATATATGAACACAAAAACACAACAACCACATTAATGAATTCTTAAATAAGACTAACACACACCAGCACTCAGTCAATGCATGCAAACTAGTGTGTCAAGGGAGGGAATCATTTCTCAGACTGAACAAGCCAAAGCTCAACCAGTCGAGATCTTTTTGTTGTTGAAGGAACTAGAACTATTTCTTTTCCCCAGTTCTTTCCCCCCTTTATTCCTAACTAATCCCCTCTTTTAACCCCCTATTCCCAAAACAAACTAAGAAAAAACCCTAAACAAACTTTATCTCAGTTTGTTTTATAAACGCGTGTGCGCTCAAAACTTTAGAACACGCACAAAGAAAACTATAAGTGGTCTTAAATAACTATATTTCACACGCTCTCCGACAAACAAGTAAACAAAACGAACACAACAAATTTTCCACTCAACCGGCCAAAAGACCTAAGCAATGAGGGAAAATCGGACCGCCTTGCCTCTACACGGTCTCCCAACCAACCACCCTTACATTCACACCCCAAACATTCACTGCCTTATCCCAGCGAACCTGCCGGCCTGGGACAGATGCGAGACAATCCCGGACGAGCCCAAGATGTCACGAAATCCCCCGCTCGATCCTGATCAGAGATCGGGAGAGGGAAATCGCGAACCCCGAGGAGAGTCTCGCACGCCCAGACAGACAAACTCACAGGAGAAGGCACACGCGCACACCAGAAGTACAATACAAAACAAGACTATTTATTATAAGCAAGCACACACACACACTTACACAATTCAATACACTCAATGTTCAACAAATTATCTACACAATTTACATGGCATTCAAAAGTTTGTCCAAAGAATAAACTAAAGCCGGCAACTTAACTGAATAACTAAAAGAGAGTTTGTAAGCAGAAACACAAAATTGAAGGGAAAAACGACGAAAGGGCAGACGAAGAAAAGAAGTCCAACAAAAACAGCAGAGCGTCCGAAGAAGAAGACAAAGGGGAAAACAAAAGTCAGTAGAAAAACTGCTCCCCCTCCTGGGGCAGGCTACAGCAGCAGAAACAAAAGAAGAGAGACGGCAGAGGTCGCCCACAGACTCCTCAACAGGAACGTCGAAGCCTGGCCCGAACGCACAGACAGGCCCACAGATCGGGCCTAACACGGGGCCAGACAGAAAGG
The DNA here is from genome assembly GCA_017654935.2 of Phymorhynchus buccinoides. Classification (NCBI taxonomy): domain Eukaryota; kingdom Metazoa; phylum Mollusca; class Gastropoda; order Neogastropoda; family Raphitomidae; genus Phymorhynchus; species Phymorhynchus buccinoides. The sequence goes on along the minus strand of CM065712.1, from coordinate 22,946,275 downwards.
CGGGCGGCCTCCCACAGCCGGAAACGGAGAAAAGAGCGGTTGACCGGGCGGTCAACCAGGCAGCAAAGGTCAGGTCAGGTCAGGTTCAGGCTCAGGCTCAGGCTCAGGCTCAGGCTCAGGCTCAGGATAAGGATCAGGATCAGGACTGTATGAAAAACCAAAACAAAAACCTAGTTTTGAACTCCCAGAGTAACAACAGTTTTGTGTTTACCCAAAAACTAATTCCCCAACAGTCCTCTTCAGGGATGTAAAAACCCACCCTCTTTAAACTTGGTTCTCTCCAAGAACCCCAAAACGCTGAACAACACTTTCTTTACAATCCTTTTCACACGACTCAGTCTAGGGGTAATATTTCATCAAAAAGGATTAACTAAAAGGTTTCGCTTTTTCTGGAACAACAAGGCTTTCATACATTTAGAAAATTCTAGCCTTTCAAATACAAAAATTAACAATTACATTCTTCTGAAAATTTCACAGCTTTTCAGGTACAAGAATGGACACTTAAATTCTTCTGAAAATATCACAAAATTTCACCACCAAAAATATGTCTTTTCCATTCTCATTTCTTCCAGAAGGCGGACGAACTACAGGCAAAGAATGTATTTCCCCAAAATGGCATTCACAATGTACTTCAAAAGGTCAAAAAGCCTTGAAAACACTAATTACACTTTCTCTCAAAAATAAAAACAGAAACGGGGATGAACGCTTTACAAAGCTCCTATCAGCATAGCTAGAAGCGCGACTGGAATAACCCTCTGTTATCCAGCTCTCCGCAGAGTCTCTTAATACCTAATTAAGCTAGGACGATGACCGCGAGGCTAAACATAGGTCGCAAGGCTAAACATATACCGCAAGGCTAAACATAGGCCGCGAGGCTAAACATAGGCCGCGAGGCTAAACATATACCGCAACAAGGAATAATGCGCGCGCGTGCACGCATTTAGGATTCTGAATCTCTGTGAACTCAAATACGCTTTGCACCGAAAAACGATTTGCACGGCCTAAACACACAATGGCGAGCCAAAACATTGATTCAAAAATATGTGCCGAGTTCAAGTACCAAATTCTACGACCGGCAAAAACCTATCCAACTGACAAGTCATGACCCAGCCAGTCAGTTCCTTAGCCCCTTATGCAAAAATCAAGAAAATAATAAGAAAAATGAACCAAAGAAAACGCACACAAATATACATGTTAGCAAACCTATAACTAGCTATTCTACATTGTTACGCGCGCGTTGTTGTATGAGTTTTAACGGGATTAATACTAATTTTATGCAGCTACTGACCAAACTTCCAAGTGGCGGAATGAAGAAGAAGAATCCTCCCCACAAGACAGTCGCAGCTCTGGTCTCGCCAAGGGCTCGGGGTAAGCGCGAGCAGGTGGAAGGGGTTCCGGACCGGCCACAGCTTTCTTCCAGGACTCCAGTGAACGCCAGGGACGATGACGGGGAAAGGAGGACAATGAGGAACCAAATAAAAAAGGGGTGAAGATGGAGATGAGGATGAAGAGGAGAAACGATGTCAGCCGAAGCTCTACAGCTTCGCTATCCCCACGTCTAGGACTCGTGCAGGATAAACAATTGATAACAGGATCCTTCAGGGACGTGGCCCTCACCACACCTCAGCACTGGGCGGCCGTAGGTGGACAGAACGATGAAAAGGAGAAAGGATGAAGCGATGAAGTGATGTTGCTCAACTGAAGGAAAAATATGGAGTCACGTTTGACCGGTCGAAACTCATGAAGTCGCCAGTTGAATGTGGAGTCTCGCGAGAGGTCAGAGCTAACACGGGTTGCACGGATTTCACGAGTAGGTTGTCTCCTTTAGGTGAAGAGAGGGAGAAAGACCTCGGGGTCCTTTGCGATAGAGTGGTAGACTGTGCCTTTCTCTGTCTGTTCAGAAGAACAATGTCACAAACTCGTGACACTCATAAATCCCTCTATTTTAAGACCTCTTTACATTATTTCTAAGGACTGATCAAATATGTCCTACCGTATATTCTCACAAACAGAAACACACATACACACACTAGGCCGTAGGTTTATTTTTCCGTCATAAAACCACCTAATTTATCAGTCATTCACTTAACCCTTTCACCGCCAAAGTCGCATTTTAGCACCACAGTGATTGAACACCTATGTCACTAAAAGGCATCAAATTGGGGTCTATTATCCAAAGACCCTATTGTCTTAGTTTGGGGAAGCAAGGGTAGACCTTATTTTATATATGTCACAGAAGAATCCCCAATACTGCAGATGGATTTTGTTCTCAACCCAGGTCAATTTCATGGACATTTTTGGCTGAAATATGGCTGGCGATGAAAGGGTTAATAACCGCTGGGTAGGGCTGTATTCCGTGCCAGAGTCAGCCAGCGATGAATAACGATTATACTTGTATGTCGCTACGTTTCACTACGAATATATACACACACTAAAAAACCCAAAAAACAATCCAAAACGATCATGCACACACAAAACAGCAGTCAATATATTCTTCCATTATGCTTTAAATCACAAACAAAATACTCAGACAGATAAGAAACAAAAATATATATACCTGTTTCTGTCCGATCCGTTCAAACCAGTTTATTCATCATATCATACACACACGCATAAACAATGCATATCTTTTTCTGTCGCGTGTAGTCTAGCACTCGAAATGTCAAACCTAGCCTATTCTCGGTTTTGCCAATAGAACGCTTATCCCTCGTTATTTTGTCATTGACTCACATAGAGTTTCGGTTTTTATAAAAGGTCGGTCGTTCCAGTATGAAATAAAGAATGGCTATATTCTACATTCTTTTCGCACTAAAGAAGGTGAAATTTACGTCTTCTTCTGGATTTTCAAACCTTGAGTAGATGATGTCATCCCAAAAAAGTTACATGAAAGCAAAATATTTTTAATCAGTTCTGATTTAATTCGATAAAAGGGCTATCATTCCGCTTTTCTTTATTTGACCACGTCTTTTCGTACTGACCCCTTCTTACACCCGTCATCTTCATTACGTCTTCATCTTGACCCGTCTTGACTTCGACTTATGAATATTAATAAGATTCTGAATATTAATGAGTATCCCTCTGTTCCTTCAATTGCTAACAATGATGTGGATAATGTCGTTGCTCTACTTAAACAAGATTTCTTCAAATGAAACACTTTTCTTATTTGACCACGTCTTTTCGTACTGACCCCTTCTTACACCCGTCATCTTCATTACGTCTTCATCTTGACCCGTCTTGACCTCGAATTATGAATATTATTGAGATTCTGAATATTAATGAGTATCCCTCTGTTCCTTCAATTGCTAACAATGATGTGGAGGCTTCCCTTACCCCACTACTATTAAAGTTGTTTAATATTTTGTCAATGGTTAAAGGTGTTTGATGATTCAGCAATTCACCAACAGTTTTGTTGATTTGTTCTTTGATTCTAGGACAACATAGGAGCAAATGATTTATAGATATTTGATTTCCACATATACACTTAACGTCTTCACAACATTTTGTTTTAAAAGCATTTCAACGAAGTTTAAAACCCTTTCACCGCCAATGTCGCATTTTAGCACCACAATGGTTTAACACCCATGTCACTAAAAGGCATCCAATCCGGATCTGTTATCCAAAGACCCTGTTTTCTTAATTTTGGGAGGTAAGGATTGGCCTAATGGTATATATGTCACAGAAGACTTCCCAATATTGCAGATTTTTTTTGTGTCTACCCAGTTAAGCTTAATAGTATTTTTGGGCTGAAAATGGCTGGCGGCGAAAGGGTTAAGCATCAAAGATACGATTTGTTTTGAACGTGTATCCTTGAGCTGTTTTAAAATTAAGTTAGAATTCGAATGAAAGTTTAGCTTTACGTCCTCCCAGCCGAAGACATACGGGACATTACCTTATAGTTAGTTGTAAAAAGTTAGAATTCGGTGGAAGTTCAGTTTAACGTCGCGTATCGGCTTTCGCCATGTACGACGGGCTGAACAAACCAACCAGGGTATAAACAAAAATTTATGTTCCTGAATCACTGTCTTAGCCAAGAGGCTGAGAAGCGATCAGAATATGAATATGAAGTTAGAATTCATTGTACTTGAGCTTTTTATACAATAGCGAGAATATTGACTGTCTGAAGTCATTAACATTCTGTCAAAATTATCTTTGGATAACTTTTCAATATGTTTGTAGGCCTATTATTTATGCAGATCTAAATTCGCATTAAGTTGAATCGTTCCCTCGGAATTACTCGCTGCACTTCTAGCTGCTCGATCAACCAATTCATTTGAGTATATTCCACAATGGGAGGGAGCCCAATAAAAAGTTACACTAATGTCTTTACTCGATAATTGATTCATGAAATGTTTGATCTCTAATATCATTTAAAGGCGTAGGCTAACATGTTTACTTTTGATAGCTTGTAATGCTGATTTTGAATCTACACAAAGTAATATTTTACAAGCATTTATAGGTAATTCTGCAGTATAGTGCGGTGCCATTAAAAAACCTAACAATTCTGCAGTAAAAATGGAATAATATTTACCTGTATGATATCGGTTCTCTATTTTTAACCCTTTCGCCGCCAGCCATTTTTTAGGCAAAAATATTATGAAACTTAACTAGGTAGAGACAAAAAGTTATCTGCAATATTGGGATTTTGTCTGTGACGTGTACAAAATTAGGCCTATCCTTACCTCCCAAAATTAAGAAAAATAGGGTATTCAGATAACAGGCCCTGGTTTGATGACTTTTAGCGATATGGGTGTTAATCCATTGTGGTGCATAAATGCGACATTGGCGGTGAAAGGGTTAAAGAGGGTATTACAAATGCTGCTCCTGTATTCCCATTCTCAAGAACAGACCCATCTGTGTATATTTGAATGTATCCACTATAACATGTGTGTGTGTGTGTGTGTGTGTGTGTGTGTGTGTGTGTGTGTGTGTGCGTGCGCGTGCGTGCGTGCGTGCGTGCGTGCGCGTGCGTGCGTGCGCGTGCGTGCGTGCGTGCGCGTGCGTGCGTGCGTGCGTGTGTGTGCGTGCGTGCGTGCGTGCGCGTGCGTGCGTGCGTGCGTGTGTGTGTGTGTGTGTCTGTGTCTGTCTGTCTGTCTGTCTGTCGTGTGTGTGTGTGTGTGTGTGTGTGTGTGTGTGTGTGTGTGTGTGTGTGTGTGTGTGTGTGTGTGTGTGTGTGTGTGTGTGTGTGTGTGCATGCGCGTCGGTGTGTACGTGGCGCATAGGTGGAAATGTGTGTTGAATACAATCCGCGAAATTATTGAATAAGTTTGAGGCAGTGGGTGGATGTCTCGTGCCTCCAAACGGGGAGCTAGACGACCCCGCCCACTTCACGAGTCTCTCCCCGTGGGGATACCGGAGGGTCCTTCAGAATAAGTAGTTCCCCCATCTTCTGGAAGTTGTGCGCTAGCATCATCTTCTTCTAATCTACCATTCTCTATGACTGCCTTTTCCTTCTCTTATTATTATCTCCTATTTTATCAGCGGTGAAAGCTAAAAACCGAACACATTCGTACCTTAACCATTATGGCTCCGTGACGCGGAAGAAGAAGAATTGAAGAAGTTACATGTTGGTGCAATCAACGACGGCGCAACTGAATAGGGCTTGTAATAAGGTCATATAAATAAAATCGTCGCATCCGAGTCGAACCGAGCGCTCTGCGCAACGTTACTCTTATTAGGCAACCCGCATTCAGGGCGTGGAAGAAGAATTTCACGTGACGGGTTTCGGGTGAGTGACTTAATTATAGTGTAGAGCGAATGCGCTGTCATACTTCCCTTTTGGTACGATGTTCTAAACATTAATTTTGATGGCGAATGTTTTGTGAAAATGTCCTTTTAATTTAGAGGATGGCACACGGCTGTTCCACGCTGTTTCCCCCTTGTTAAAATAACACAGATATAACGGACTCTATAAGATCGTGAAGGGAGACGGTACGGCGGATAGCTCATTCCCGTAATCCAATAACATTCTTGGAAAGTGCGCGTGCGTGTGTCTCGTGGGTCACGTGCGTGGAGAGAGAAGGAGAGAGAGAGAGAGAGAGAGAGAGAGAGAGAGAGGAGAGAGAGAGAGAGAGAGAGGGAAGAGGGAGGAGAGAGAGAGAGAGAGAGAGAGAGAGAGAGAGAGAGAGGGGGGTTGCGTATGTTTTCCATTAGCTTTCTATTTATAATGTTGTTTCAGAAATACATTTTATTGGACTGCTTCTGAATCTATATGGGTCCAAAATGTCATTGAGCAATCCGTTTGAGATTCTTTCGACTTCTCATAGAGTTCTCTTAGAATTCTGAGTTAGTTTAACATCGTCACATCGACACATCGTCGAAGAGCGTGCTTCATCCTCTAAAATAGAAGATTATTTCGCGAAAAATAATATTTGCCTTCAAATTGTTCGCAACATCGTAAGTATCCATATGGCTGGTACCCACGTGTCGTCATATCCGGCCACAAAGAGCGTGCCATATTATGGGAGACCGCCATCTTAGTCAGTAACTTTGTTTGAAAAATGCCAGATCGATGCTGTTTACTTTACACACAAATCTGACTAAGATGGCGACACTTCCGTTGGAATGGTCGAGATGCGCACACAGGTGGGGGGGGGGGGGGAGCCATAGTACTTTGTATGATTGGCCCTAGAGTATAGTCTTTTTCGCAGGGGCCTATTTTTGCACAACGCTGACACACTAGACACACTACACTACTACACGAAGTGGAATACTGTTCACTAGGCTCTTGAAGCAGACGCCTTTCAGTTCTAAAATACGACGGTGCAAAAACTAAAAGTAGGTCAAACGTAAGTAGGCTATATGCAAGCCCAACATTTTCTTTATGGAAGTGGGGTTTTTTAAAATTAGTTTTTCGGTTAACATGACTACGCCTGTGTCTAATAAGCGTTCCGTTTTGTATTTTATTTGTAATTGTGTTATTGTATTATTTGTATGATTATTATTTAATATTTAGGGGCGCATCAATATATATTTGGTAAAGGTAAAAATGTGCCCCCCCCCCCCCCCTGCATTTCTCGGTTAATTGTATTTTTCCCTTTGTGCCTTTCTTACCACACATAAAGCTGTATTTTAGGAACATGTTTAGCTAATAACCTTTTTGGAATACTAACCCTAGCCCTAGCCCTAAACCTACCCCTACCCCCGACACCTGTTGCATGAAAAAAGGTAGCTCGTAAAAATAAGTAGCTCGCTACCTATGACAGTGTGTATTTGCGACATTGAGCATGAACCACAAATTTCACTTTTTTTTAGGGTTAGGGATAGGGTAAATGGTTAAAGTACAGAAAAAGTGAAATTTGTGGTTGTCGCAAATACAGACTCTCATAGTAGCGAGCTACTTATTTTTACGAGCTACCTTTTGTCATGCGACAACATTTGCTTTATATTTATTATCAAGGAAATGGTTTCTTTTCAAATTAGTTTTTCGGTTAACATGACTACGCCTGTGTCCAATAACCGTTCCGTTTTGTATTTTATTTGTGTTTGGGTTATTGTATGATTATTATTTAATATTTAGGCACCCGATATGTTAAAATTTCGTTTTTTATTTAATTAGGCCCTATGTTACACACCCAAATTCTCCATTCCAGTAGCAGTAGTAGTAGTAGTTGTAGCCTTTATGGGTCGATATAGGCCTCGCGGCCCTTTTACACCCACTCTTGGTGGCTTTTGCATTTTTATATAGGCCTATTTGGTGGCTTGCCACATTTAAACATGAAAAAAAAATGCACAGTATTCGGCGGAGTCAGCGGAATTTCCCAATCCTTTGTATTTCTTTATCAAGCAGAGTTTTTGAAACAAATTTAAATTAAGCTTAAAGGGCCACCTTGACGGATGAGATTTTGCTAGAAACACGTTGAGATCACCAGGAAAACACCCTTTACAGAGATCGCAACACTCACTTTGCTCTGGTTTCCTAGAAATCAAACCGTCAAATCGGCGATTCCTCCTTGGTGGAGGTGCTGGAAGTCAAATTCTTTCAGTGAAAGAGAAGCATGTGTCTTCTCTTTTCTAATGGCCGCCTGAGTCGCTTAGACAAAAATCACATTTTCACAATACAAGCCTTTTTATTTACAGTTTACCAAAAGGAGTTTCTCGCTCACAACAAAGGAAATAGATCCAATGTAAGTGTCCTCCACCCACCCCATCCAAAATGGCTTCTCTCTCCGGCAACTCCGCCAAGGAGGAATCACCGTTTTGACGGTTTGATTTCTAGGACACCAGAGCAAAGTGACACTATCTTTTGGCTTTCTTTACAACAAAAGCGCCACGATCGCTCCGGTGGAAATCTAGTCGACCTTTGTACATCAAAGCTTCAGAAGCTAATGATTACCAACAAAATATAGATAACAGCTGTAAATATCGTGTTGGTGTTGACAAACGGTAAATACATTGTAATGATATTAATTATGCTTGAATGCACGGACCTAATGATATTCATTATGTATTATTGCACAACAACTCGCGCGCATTTTACACTGAGTTAAACGCATTAAGCCTAAGCGGCCTTTCACCGCCAAAGTCGCATTTTAGCACCACAGTGATTATAATACCGAGTTACTAAAAGGCATCAAATGGGGTCTATTATCCAAAGATTCTATTGTCTTAGTTTTCGGAAGTAAGGATAAACCTTATTTTATATATTTCACAGAAGAATCACCAATACTGCGAAAGAAAGAAAGAAAAAAACCCACCAAAAACAATGTTAATAGTACGGTGTGTGAATGAAACAAATCGTATAATTTATGCTTAAACTAGAGCGTTAAGACGCTAAACCATCAGCCGCGCGGCGGCAGCATTTCCGTGTCCAGTGACCTTGACTTTTGACCTATGACCTTGATTGTCGAACGTGGTCTAGATATCCTTAGTACCTATCCGCAAGCGCAATTTGAATGTCCTAGGTATCTGCATTCAACGTTATCGTGCCGTTTGCTCGACAGCATTTTGGCTCCAATGACCTTCACCTTTGACCTTCATTTTTGCACTTACCCTTAGATATCTTTAGTACCTATGCGCCTGCAAAATGTGACCGTCCTAGGTCCCTCCATTATTGTGCCAGGTGTTCGGCAGCATTTTCGGCGCCAGTGACCTTGACCTTCGACCTATGACCTTCCTGTTTGAACTTGGCCTAGATATCGTTCGTATCTATCCGCCTGCAAAAGCTGAGCGTCCTAGGTACCTCCGTTCAAGCGGTATCGTGTTAGCATAGATAAGATAGTCGGCTTCAGAATCCACTGAAAACAAGATGGCGGCGGACCATGCTCTGACGTCAGTGGTGCGGAACTTCTACAACCAGCTGAACGTGGATACCCACATTGTGTCTAGATGCAACGAGGAGAATCTAACCGATCGGCAGAAAGACATCTTCGCATCTCTGGGCGAGGAGATTAAAAAGAGGTAATGTAGTAGTGGTGGTAGTAGATGTGGTAGTTGTTGTAGTAGTAGTAGTAGTAGTAGTAGTAGTAGTAGTAGTAGTAGTAGTAGTAGTTGTATTCATAGTAGTAGTAGTAGTTGTAGTTTGTATTAGTAGTAGTAGTAGTAGTAGTAGTCATAGTAGTAGTAGTAGTAGTAGTAGTAGTAGTAGTAGTAGTAGTAGTAGTAGTAGTAGTAGTAGTTGTTGTATTGATAGTAGTAGTAGTTGTAGTAGTAGTATAGTAGTAGTAGTATAGTAGTAATAGTAGTAGAAGTAGTAATGTCAGTAGTAGTAGTAGTAGTAGTAGTAGTAGTAGTAGTAGTAGTAGTAGTAGTAGAAGTAGTAATATCAGTAGTAGTAGTAGTAGTAGTAGTAATATCAGTAGTAGTAGTAGTAGTAGTAGTAGTAGTAGTAGTAGTAGTAGTAGTAGTAGTAGTAGTAGTAGTAGTAGTAGTAGTAGTAGTAGTAGTAGTAGTAGTAGTAGTAGTAGTAGTAGTAATAGTAGTAGTAGTAGTAGTAGTAGTAGTAGTAGTAGTAGTAGTTGTGGTGGTTTAACAGGACAACCGAACTGACAGTTTGACAGGAATATCTAACTGAACGCTGAGTCCTTCGGATGGGGACTTAAAGCTAGTCTGACCCGTGCGCTTTACGCACGTAAAAATCCCACGTCAGTTGAAAGTCGGCAAGAGCAGGGAGAAATCTTGCTGCCAAAGTATGGCCAAATTGATAGCTAGGGTTTCCAAGTGTGTGCCCCCCCCCCCCCCTCCTCACCCTGCCCCCCCCCCCCCCAAAAAAAAAAAAAAAAAAAGAAAGAAAGGAAGGCGCTGCACCTGCGGCGACGCGCTCTCCGCGGGAGAGCAGCCCGAGTTTCACAGTGTGACTAGAATATACCAAATACCAAAATAGTAGTAGCAGTAGCAGTAGTAGTAGTAGTAGTAGTAGTAATAGTAGTAATAATAGTAGCAACCGCAGCAGTAGTAGTAGTAGTAGTAGTAGTAGTAGTAGTAGTAGTGATGGTAGCAACCGTAGTAGTAGTAGTAGTAGTAGTAGTAGTAGTAGTAGTAGTAGTAGTAGTAGTGATGGTAGCAACCGTAGCAGTAGTAGTAGTAGTAGTAGTAGTGACGGTAGCAGCAAAATTGACTGATCGGCATAAAGAGATCCTTACCTCTCTCCCAGAGAAGATGAGAGAGAGAGAGAGAGAGAGAGAGAGAGAGAGAGAGAGAGAGAGAGAGAGAGAGAGAGAGAGAGAGAGAGAGAGACAGACAGACAGACAGACAGAGACAGACAGAGACAGAGACAGACAGACAGACAATAGCCCGTTTCAAATGATATAATAATAATTAATAATGCTTATATAGTGCATAATCTTGCAAAGCAACTCAATGCGCTTTTCACTCACCATTCGTACATACATTTCTAACAAACTGGCCCACGCATCCTCACCGTACATCTCTATGAAAATGAATACATATTAGAGAATGCATTGCATATAATCATAACACAACACACTAACACCCACCTCCCTTCAATACCACCACCCCAAACATCCCCCCACTCCCCCCCCCCCCCCACCCATCCCCACCCTGGCCCCCCTACTCCCCACCCCCACCCCATACACACACACGCGCACGCGTTAACCTCATACCCAATGTCTTCAATGATCTGGAAAACAAGAGTGGGGAAAGGATCATAGACTTTGCAGAGAAAGCTTTCCTGAAGAAGTGGGTCTTTAGTTGGGACTTGAAGGAAGGAAGAGTGGACTGGTTACGGGTATGGTCAGGGAGAGAATTCCAAACGTTTGGTGCAACAAAACTAAACGCCCTCTCACCCGAAGATTTCAAGGACCGCTTAGGAACTTTAAGAAGTTTCTGCGAAGAAGAACGAAGAGTACGAGAGCTTCGGTAGGTGCAGAGAGAAGAAGAGAGGTACTGAGGAAGAGTTTCGAAAAGCGAGAGTAGCCATCTTGAACTGCCAGCGGAATTTGACAGGAAGCCAGTGGAGCTCAGCCAAAAGAGGTGTGATGTGATCACGCTTTCTTTTGCCAAGCACAAGCCGAGCAGCACTGTTCTGCACTCTCTGTAAGCGCGAAATCTGTTCTGCTGGAAGCCCAGCATACATCGAATTACAGTAGTCCAATCTGGACAACACGAAGGCAGAAATCAGTCTAACAGCAGCATCTCTGGACAGGAAGGGTCTGATGGAGGCGATACACCTTAGCTCTAAGAAAGATGCACGACAAACACTAGATATTTGCTCCTGCATCGACATGGTTTGATCGAGAGAGACACCGAGGTACTTAACAGTCTTCCGAAATGGCAATTCAGATCCAACAATATTGATGGAATCTGTTTTAACTTTCTTCAGGGAAGAGGAGGTGCCAACAGGCATCACCTCGGTCTTTTCACTGTTCTGTTTCAGCTTGTTACTGGTCATCCACCCCTGAACACTGCTGACACACTCAGAAACCTCTGATTTAACCGACTGAAACTCATCAGGAGTGCCACTCCTGGACAGCTCTGTACCATCTGCATATTTGTGAAAGTTACATTTGTGTTCAGATATAACATCAGATAAGGGCTGAGAATAAAGTGTAAAAAGAACTGGCCCAAGCACAGACCCCTGGGGTACACCATACAGCAGAGGAGAGAGAGAGGATTTAACACCGCCAACCATAACGGCTTGGGTTCTTTCCTTAATGTAGTTTTCGAACCAGCTGAGAACCACCCCAACAATACAGATATGGCTCTGGTCTCAACATCCCGAAATATGTCAAGGGCCAACGCGTCCTTAATTGGCAAATCCTTCTGCCTCTCTGTCTGTCTGTCTGTCTGTCTCTCTCTTTGTCTCTCTCTCTCTCTCTCTCTCTCTCTCTCTCTCTCTCTCTCTCTCTCTCTCTCTCTCTCTCTCTCTCTCTCTCTCTCTCTCTCTCTCTCTCTCTCTCTCTCTCTCTCTCTCTCTCTCTCTCCCTCTCTCTCTCTCTCTCTCTCTCTCTCCCTCTCTCTCTCTCCCTCTCTCTCCCTCTCTCTCTCTCATCGCTCACACTCTCTTTCTGATTTCGTGCTTCAGATACTATGGCTCGGGGCTCAACATCCCAGAAAACGTCAAGGGCAAACGCATCCTTGACATTGGCTGCGGATCCGGAAGTCTCGTTTTCATCCTCAGCAAGCTGGTGGGGCCGACGGGATACGTGGTCGGTTTTGACGTCACCGATGGATTGGTAAGATTTGTTTTGTTTGTTTGATTGTTTTTGTTTGATTGGTTGGGTGTTTTTTTGTGTCTTTTTTGTTGTTGACGTACCCTGGCTAAAAGACTCCAGGTAGTGAAGTGGGAAAAAGGAATGAAGTGGACACGCCGGACAAAAGCACCAAACTTTGTGTGTTACTTCTTTAGATCCCAGTGAACACATCTAGACGTGGCGCGCTTAAATCTGCATCATGCGCTTCCGGTCACGTGACGTCATTTCGTTGTATTTCACTGTGACACTGAACAAACACCTATGGAGACCAAAGTCGTCTCAAATTCTCTATAGTTTGGGTCTAGGTATGGGTTTTTGATGATGCTGAATCGTTTTCTGATGTTTTTGAATTGAACTGAAGTGAATGTTTTCGTTTATACACAAATATATGTAGTAATGACCATTTTAAACAAGAGCCGACTGTCAATGAACGAGCTTCGTTTACTATTTCAATGGTTTCAATTGATTGCTAACTTCTGTAGGAATAATGGGAATCTTCATTATACTCTTTTCTCCACTGTTCTCACATTGCCAGGACACGCCAAGCACATCAGATTAGTGCTCTTGCGCTTGCAAAACTTCAGAATGACGCTTTCTCTGTCACAAGCCAGCCTCAAACAGAAGAAGCAAAGGAAGCGTGGAGACAGGAAATGGTCAAGAAGAGCTCAACTTTCCAGCACTGGGATACCGTGCTCAGACTAGAACTCATGGTTCTCATCTTCGTTCGAGCTCATTGTATTGGAAACTTCCAACTCTATGTGGAAATCCTGAAGGCTTTGGCCCTGTGGTTCTTTGCACTTGAACACTTCAATTATGCGCGTTGGATCCCTGTGCACATCAGAGACATGGAAACCTTGCCTGCCTCCATCATGGAAGAGTTTGTGCATAATGGAAACTGGGTCATCTAAAAAACAACCAAACGGTTCTCAGCCTTGCCCCTCGACCACGCTCATGAACAAAACAATGGGATGGTGAAAGGTGCAGGTGGTGCCCTTGGATTGACTGAAACTCCTTCAGTCCTTCGAAAGTGGATGCTTGCTGGGCCCAGAGCAAGCATGACTCCTAAAAGAATTTGAGACAGACCTTCTCAAAGAAGATGACAATGAAAACCAGCTTCATCATGAACAAGGACTAGCCACTCAGAAGGCTTTCAAACAGAGCACACTGAATCTCATCCAGACTATCAGTGAAATGGGCAACCCATTCTTAGATAGTTCTCCTGAACTGCAAACCTTGAACACTTGTGATGTTTTGGATGAATCAGTCACAAACACAGTTCGCAATGTGGAGTCACTTGGGAAGCAGTAGTTTGAAGAATACACAAAAGCTGTGCTGATAGACCGCAAACGCGCCATCCATGACACAATCAAGAACTATTTGCCACTCTTCAAGCCATCAACGCCCATAGTGAAAACACAACAAGTTGACAAGATCGCAACACTGAGGACAGATGTGGACCTGTTCTCTCGACTGTACATTGTGGCACAGCATAGAGAAGTGCACATGGACACTTTCGTCATGCATGAAAACCACCCATGCCCTCCTGCGCTCTCTGACAGAGGCAAGATGTGTCTTGGGACGAAATCGGATCTGCTGGCTTGCCCGACAACACAGGCTAAAAGCAACACATCTGATCATTCAGAACTTCTCTGTGATGAAGAACTTGAAGCATGTCTTCAGCACATTGAAGAGGCTGAAGATTCTGATAGATGCCCCAGTATTAACGTTCTTGAGGTTCAGCCTGACATTGTTACAGCTCGAGAGAGAGAGAGAGAGACCTCTGAGAAAGAGCCCCCAAGCAGCTTTGACGTAAATGTTGTTGACGGTGCGGCTGTTGTCCACTTCTTGCCAACTGGTGGCATCACAACATTTGAGGAATATATGCTGATGCCATGTTTCTTCCATATCTTCGAGATCAGTTAGAGAATGCTCAAAGACTGGATGTCGTCTGGGACACGTATACAAAGAGCAGCATCAAGGAGTCAACAAGGGAAAAGAGAGGAAAAGGAACACGAAGAAAAGTCCAAAGCCGGAACAAGATTCCCCCAAAATGGCACGATTTCCTGAGAGACCCAGACAACAAGAAAGAGCTGTTTGCATTCCTCTCAGACAAGATAGCAAAGGCTGACTTTCACCCAGCGAAGGAGGTCATTGTCACTCACGGATAGGGAACTGTGATCAAGGGGTCAAGCCGAAGCATGTCAGAATGTGACCATGAGGAGGCGGACACCAGAATGGTCATTCACTTACAAGATGCCCTGCAAACTGGTGCTGCAACAAGCTTGGTGCTGATGTAATCGTGATCGTGATCCTGATTGGAAAGTTCAATCTTCTGAAGAGCATAATATGCCTTCAAGCACACATTTGGGTGGCTTTTGGAGTGGGCAAGAAGTTCACCTACATCCACATTAATAGCATTGCTGAGGCCATCAGAGAAGACAAGTGTGTTGCCTTGCCTGCTTTCCACAGTTTCACAGGTTGTGATTCTGTGTCATCTTTCCTTGGGAAAGGCAAGAAAACAGCTTTGGAAGCATGGAAGTGTTACCCAGATGTTACTTCTGCCTTCAAGCTCATGACTGAGTGTCCATACACAGAACTGGACATCAGCAAAAACACTTCAAACTCTTGGAACGTTACACTGTTGTTCTGTACGACAACACAAGCTCAGCTGACTCTGTCAATGAGGCTCGCAAAGACATGTTTTTTCCCAGAAGAACGATGCCATTCCACCAACACAAGACGCTTAGCTACAACATGCAAAACGAGCATCCTATCAGACTGGAATCTGGGCCACAAGTCACCAACCACAACAGCAAGCCCCTTCTCCAGAAGACTGGGGGTGGAAGTTTGACGAGGACAGAAAGTCGTTGACACCTGTTTGGACGCCTGCAGCCTGCAGCGTCTAAAGCTTGCCGGGAGCTGGTGAAGTGCAACTGTAAAAGTGACAGTGGTTGTAGGAGATGCTCCTGTGGAAACTTTGGACTGGGATGCACACAGCTGTGCAAGTGCAAGTGCACAAAATAAACTGAAATGCGTGTGACATTTGCATTAACAGTTCTAGGACTGGTTATAGAATTTGTGGCGTAGACGGCTTTTTGATCTGATGAAAATATGTAAAATATCATTTCAGATGACTTCTTATCTCATTGTTTGTGTCAGAAATGGATTCAGCACATTCGAAAAAACCCATAAAGACCTTAACAGGTAAGAAACTGGCTATAGTTTGGCGCAATTGAGAGATTAGTTAGTATCAATGGCTGCGAAAGGAAATGACGTCACGTGACCAAGAGCCATACCTAAGTGCGCCACGTCTAAAAGTGTTCGGTAGGGTCTAAAGAAGTTATACACAAAGTTTGGTACTTTTGTCCGGCGTGTCCACATCCAAGCTATATTTGCCCGTTACCAACTGCACTAAGGGATCATCCCAACAGCCGAAGCACTTGAACACTATGGTACAGATGCATCGGCTGGGGACGAGAACGTTACGCCTGTGGCCCTCGTTTTAATTACCCGGCCGTCACGTGGGCAGCCACACTCCGTCTTTGGGGGATTTGGGAGATTGGTGTTGTGATGTTAAGCCAGGAGCTTTACGTCTTGGCTAAAAGACAACACCCCCCACCCCCACCCCCACCCCGCATGACTATGCATGCAGAGCATGACAACATTTTGATGTAGCCTTGGTGTTCTAGCCTATTGTCAACGTTGGTCTGACATAGCCTTACAAGCCAAGGCTTAGGGGCCCAGAAAGTAAACTGAAAGCTGTAGCAGAATCGAGGATTTGTTTTTCCTGTCACGAGAAATCAAGACAATAAAACCACAATAATATTAGTGGAGGTGTCACGATAAATAAGTAGTCGTATGAAATATTTACCTCTGCGCATGCGCATTAGAACAGTTACTTATCTCACGTGATTACTACTAACCCTAACCCTATCCCTAACCCTAACCCTAACCCTAACCACGGAAAGAACCAAGAAATAGAGCAGGAGGGTGTAAATCTACATATTTGCCGATAAATCGATGTACAAAGCCATGCACTTAGTTTCGTAATGATTCACAATGGCGGACAAACAAACGATTCTGATTGGCTACGCGGCTAGAGGTAAAAATCTCATAGAGGTAAAAGTACACCGCCACAGAGGTTTTTTGGAGAGAAAAAAAAGTATTGCTGGTCACGTGACCATGCCCAATGACAGAATCAATGGAGGTAGTTTGCAAAAAAATATGGAGGATGTACACGATGTGTTTGTTGAATGGGTCATAAATTAGCAACAAAAGAGTGTATTGAGGGTCTGCAGACAGATCCGGTATCACGAGAAATAAGTACCTACCGTGAAATAAATACATACCGTGAAATAAATACCTACCGTGAAATAAGTGCATTCCGTGAAATAAGTACCCTTCAAAAGCGCACTAGAGCCATTCTTCTTTCATGTGATAAATAAGTCAATTACTATTTAAAATATCGAGATTTAAGCGCGCAATCTACACGGAAAGAATC
>CM065712.1:22916627-22919127 GCA_017654935.2 Phymorhynchus buccinoides | reverse complement strand
CACTTTAGCACTGATTTGTTCTTTTCACCAAACCTCCCCCTCCCCACCCCTTAAACACAACTGACCCTTGTTTCCAACTTCTACCATCTGTGATTGCGTACCTCTCTCACTTCACTGTCCCCAACCTCTCTCACTTCAATCCCCCCCCCCCCCCCCCTTGATTTGTGTTCACAGCCTTGCTCTTTGGTTTCAACTTTGTTGTATCATTTACCGTTGGACTGTAGAGGGGAAGTATTGTTTTTATTTTGATCATGTGTGTGTTTTTATTTTTTGCTCCTTCTGTTGCCTAATTTACCTCCTTTTGCTATATTTGATGTTTGCTGTTTAATTGCTTGTCTGTTTGATAAAGGCGCATTCGCCGAAATCCAGTAGTGTTTGTCTCTTGTGAATAAAATAACGTCACTTTCACTGTGTGCTGTATGGCATTTAAGGTAGTTTGCTTGTTTGCTGTATGTTCTCTCTCGTTGCGAATTAAAGCCATATTTCAGCCAACAATTTCCATGAAGTCTACCTGAGTAGAGAACAAAATCCATCCACAGTATTAAGGCTGTGAAATATAACTATTCCTTATAAAACTACAATAGGGCTCGTTAACCGATAACGATTGATTAGGTGCTCTATCCACGCGCTAAATCGCCAATTTGCGCAACAGACCCAAAGTGAAAACGAAAAACCAAAGTAAAACACTTCTCTGAACACCAACGATTCGCTATCAACGATAAATTTGATGATGATGATGATGGAAAACGAAAAATGATGGTGATGATGATGATGGTGATGATGATGATGATGGTGATGATGATGATGGATGATGGTGATGATGATGATGATGATGATGATGATGATGGCGGTGGTGGTGATGATGATGATGATAATAAGGGCAATGATGTTGGCGTGGGTAATGACGATGGTGATGACGATGATGATGACGACGTTGACAATGATGACGAACTCCGACGATGCTGCTGCTGCTGCTGCTGCTGCTGCTGCTGCTGCTGCTGCTGATGATGATGATGAAGATGATGAGGACAGTGATGATGATGATGCCGATAATGATGACGACGACGATGATGATAACGATTATTATGATGACATTTGCAGCCGGGTGGTCAGTTCTTTCTGAACGATGTGTACGCCGATAAGCTGGCCCCTGAGGAGCACAGAGCCAACGAAACTCTGTGGTGTGAGGGGGGGGGGGTGGGGGGGGGGGGGGGGGGGGGGGGGGGGGGGGGGGGAGAGAGAGAGAGAGAGAGAGAGAGAGAGAGAGCATAGAGCCAATGAAACTCTGTGTGTGAGATGGGGGGGGGGAGAGAGAGAGAGAGAGAGAGAGAGAGAGAGAGAGAGAGAGAGAGAGAGAGAGAGAGAGAGAGAGAGAGAGAGAGAGATTGGCTCGTGAGAAATGCAGAGCCAACGAAACTCTCTGGGTGTGTGTTGATGGGGGGGGGGGGGGAGAGAGAGAGAGAGAGAGAGGGAGAGAGGGAGAGAGAGAGAGAGACACAGAGAGAGAGAGAGAGAGAGAGAGAGAGAGAGAGAGAGAGAGAGATTGGCTCGTGAGAAATGCAGAGCCAACGAAACTCTCTGGTGTGTGTAATGGGAGAGAGAGAGAGAGAGAGAGAGAGAGAGAGAGAGAGAGAGAGAGAGAGAGAGAGAGAGAGAGAGAGAGAGAGAGAGAGAGACAGAGAGAGAGAGAGACAGATAGAGAGACACAGAGAGAGAGAGAGAGAAGGAAGAAGAAGAAGAAGAACAAGCTATAATAGTACGCTGGGCAATATGGGCCTTGTTTCTCTGTGTCTGAAATAGCTAAGAGAATTGATTTGCCAATCCAGAATGTCAGTGAATGTCAGATGCACTTTTGAACGCTACACAAAATCATGCACTGTGTGTGTGTGTGTGTGTGTATGTGTGCGTGTGCGCGTGTGTGTGTGTGCGCGCGCGCGCGCGCGCGCGCGCGCGTGTGTGTGTGTGTGTGAGTGAGTGAGTGTGTGTGTTTGTCCATCTGTGTGTCAAGTCAAGTCAAAATTTTATTTCCAGATGGGAACATTGTATAAGCAAAAACATGCTTTTTGTCAACAAGCCATCCATAAAAAGTGATGTAAAAAATAAATAAAGAACTAAACATTCCAAAGTCGCGAACAAGAAAAGGAAAATAATTATACAAGTAAACAATTAATTAAAGAAACAAGCAAATATTCCAACAACAAAAACAGGAAGAAGGATGGGGACTGGGCGAATAGCATATTATGTACAATATATACATCAATCATCATGTGTGTGTGTGTGTGTGTGTGTGTGTGTGTGTGTGTGTGTGTGTGTGTGTGTGTGTGTGTGTGTGTGTGTGTGTGTGTAATTACCGTTTTCAATTGTGTCATTTGTATTTGCTTGATTTGCTCCAAGTCCTCCATGACCCTAATGATTAAAGAATAACTTAACATTTACCAACCAAAAAAAGGAATGGTTCCAGCAAAACAATAGTGTAAGTGCATGGCTTTCTACATCGATT
>CM065712.1:22898596-22916127 GCA_017654935.2 Phymorhynchus buccinoides | reverse complement strand
GACAATGTGTCCTGACTGAAGAATGTCCATAGGACAATGTGTCCTGACTGAAGAATGTCCATAGGACAATGTGTCCTGACTGAAGAATGTCCATAGGACAATGTGTCCTGACTGAAGAATGTCCATAGGACAATGTGTCCTGACTGAAGAATGTCCATAGGACAATGTGTCCTGACTGAAGAATGTCCATAGGACAATGTGTCCTGACTGAAGAATGTCCATAGGACAATGTGTCCTGACTGAAGAATGTCCATAGGACAATGTGTCCTGACTGAAGAATGTCCATAGGACAATGTGTCCTGACTGAAGAATGTCCATAGGACAATGTGTCCTGACTGAAGAATGTCTATAGGACAATGTGTCCTGACTGAAGAATGTCCATAGGACAATGTGTCCTGACTGAAGAATGTCCATAGGACAATGTGTCCTGACTGAAGAATGTCCATAGGACAATGTGTCCTGACTGAAGAATGTCCATAGGACAATGTGTCCTGACTGAAGAATGTCCATAGGACAATGTGTCCTGACTGAAGAATGTCCATAGGACAATGTGTCCTGACTGAAGAATGTCCATAGGACAATGTGTCCTGACTGAAGAATGTCCATAGGACAATGTGTCCTGACTGAAGAATGTCCATAGGACAATGTGTCCTGACTGAAGAATGTCCATAGGACAATGTGTCCTGACTGAAGAATGTCCATAGGACAATGTGTCCTGACTGAAGAATGTCCATAGGACAATGTGTCCTGACTGAAGAATGTCCATAGGACAATGTGTCCTGACTGAAGAATGTCCATAGGACAATGTGTCCTGACTGAAGAATGTCCATAGGACAATGTGTCCTGACTGAAGAATGTCCATAGGACAATGTGTCCTGACTGAAGGACAATGTCCTGATAGGACAATGTGTCCTGACTGAAGAATGTCCATAGGACAATGTGTCCTGACTGAAGAATGTCCATAGGACAATGTGTCCTGACTGAAGAATGTCCATAGGACAATGTGTCCTGACTGAAGAATGTCCATAGGACAATGTGTCCTGACTGAAGAATGTCCATAGGACAATGTGTCCTGACTGAAGAATGTCCATAGGACAATGTGTCCTGACTGAAGAATGTCCATAGGACAATGTGTCCTGACTGAAGAATGTCCATAGGACAATGTGTCCTGACTGAAGAATGTCCATAGGACAATGTGTCCTGACTGAAGAATGTCCATAGGACAATGTGTCCTGACTGAAGAATGTCCATAGGACAATGTGTCCTGACTGAAGAATGTCCATAGGACAATGTGTCCTGACTGAAGAATGTCCATAGGACAATGTGTCCTGACTGAAGAATGTCCATAGGACAATGTGTCCTGACTGAAGAATGTCCATAGGACAATGTGTCCTGACTGAAGAATGTCCATAGGACAATGTGTCCTGACTGAAGAATGTCCATAGGACAATGTGTCCTGACTGAAGAATGTCCATAGGACAATGTGTCCTGACTGAAGAATGTCCATAGGACAATGTGTCCTGACTGACTGAAGGAATGTCCTGATAGTCCATAGGTCGACAATGTGTCCTGACTGAAGAATGTCCATAGGACAATGTGTCCTGACTGAAGAATGTCCATAGGACAATGTGTCCTGACTGAAGAATGTCCATAGGACAATGTGTCCTGACTGAAGAATGTCCATAGGACAATGTGTCCTGACTGAAGAATGTCCATAGGACAATGTGTCCTGACTGAAGAATGTCCATAGGACAATGTGTCCTGACTGAAGAATGTCCATAGGACAATGTGTCCTGACTGAAGAATGTCCATAGGACAATGTGTCCTGACTGAAGAATGTCCATAGGACAATGTGTCCTGACTGAAGAATGTCCATAGGACAATGTGTCCTGACTGAAGAATGTCCATAGGACAATGTGTCCTGACTGAAGAATGTCCATAGGACAATGTGTCCTGACTGAAGAATGTCCATAGGACAATGTGTCCTGACTGAAGAATGTCCATAGGACAATGTGTCCTGACTGAAGAATGTCCATAGGACAATGTGTCCTGACTGAAGAGTGTCCATAGGACAATGTGTCCTGACTGAAGAATGTCCATAGGACAATGTGTCCTGACTGAAGAATGTCCATAGGACAATGTGTCCTGACTGAAGAATGTCCATAGGACAATGTGTCCTGACTGAAGAATGTCCATAGGACAATGTGTCCTGACTGAAGAATGTCCATAGGACAATGTGTCCTGACTGAAGAATGTCCATAGGACAATGTGTCCTGACTGAAGAATGTCCATAGGACAATGTGTCCTGACTGAAGAATGTCCATAGGACAATGTGTCCTGACTGAAGAATGTCCATAGGACAATGTGTCCTGACTGAAGAATGTCCATAGGACAATGTGTCCTGACTGAAGAATGTCCATAGGACAATGTGTCCTGACTGAAGAATGTCCATAGGACAATGTGTCCTGACTGAAGAATGTCCATAGGACAATGTGTCCTGACTGAAGAATGTCCATAGGACAATGTGTCCTGACTGAAGAATGTCCATAGGACAATGTGTCCTGACTGAAGAATGTCCATAGGACAATGTGTCCTGACTGAAGAATGTCCATAGGACAATGTGTCCTGACTGAAGAATGTCCATAGGACAATGTGTCCTGACTGAAGAATGTCCATAGGACAATGTGTCCTGACTGAAGAATGTCCATAGGACAATGTGTCCTGACTGAAGAATGTCCATAGGACAATGTGTCCTGACTGAAGAATGTCCATAGGACAATGTGTCCTGACTGAAGAATGTCCATAGGACAATGTGTCCTGACTGAAGAATGTCCATAGGACAATGTGTCCTGACTGAAGAATGTCCATAGGACAATGTGTCCTGACTGAAGAATGTCCATAGGACAATGTGTCCTGACTGAAGAATGTCCATAGGACAATGTGTCCTGACTGAAGAATGTCCATAGGACAATGTGTCCTGACTGAAGAATGTCCATAGGACAATGTGTCCTGACTGAAGAATGTCCATAGGACAATGTGTCCTGACTGAAGAATGTCCATAGGACAATGTGTCCTGACTGAAGAATGTCCATAGGACAATGTGTCCTGACTGAAGAATGTCCATAGGACAATGTGTCCTGACTGAAGAATGTCCATAGGACAATGTGTCCTGACTGAAGAATGTCCATAGGACAATGTGTCCTGACTGAAGAATGTCCATAGGACAATGTGTCCTGACTGAAGAATGTCCATAGGACAATGTGTCCTGACTGAAGAATGTCCATAGGACAATGTGTCCTGACTGAAGAATGTCCATAGGACAATGTGTCCTGACTGAAGAATGTCCATAGGACAATGTGTCCTGACTGAAGAATGTCCATAGGACAATGTGTCCTGACTGAAGAATGTCCATAGGACAATGTGTCCTGACTGAAGAATGTCCATAGGACAATGTGTCCTGACTGAAGAATGTCCATAGGACAATGTGTCCTGACTGAAGAATGTCCATAGGACAATGTGTCCTGACTGAAGAATGTCCATAGGACAATGTGTCCTGACTGAAGAATGTCCATAGGACAATGTGTCCTGACTGAAGAATGTCCATAGGACAATGTGTCCTGACTGAAGAATGTCCATAGGACAATGTGTCCTGAGATGAAGAATGTCCATAGGACAATGTGTCCTGACTGAAGAATGTCCATAGGACAATGTGTCCTGACTGAAGATGAAGAGTGTCCATAGGACAATGTGTCCTGACTGAAGAATGTCCATAGGACAATGTGTCCTGACTGAAGAATGTCCATAGGACAATGTGTCCTGACTGAAGAATGTCCATAGGACAATGTGTCCTGATGAAGAATGTCCATAGGACAATGTGTCCTGACTGAAGAGTGTCCATAGGACAATGTGTCCTGACTGTCAATAGGACAATGTGTCCTGACTGAAGAATGTCCATAGGACAATGTGTCCTGACTGAAGAATTGTCCATAGGACAATGTGTCCTGACTGAATTGTCCATAGGACAATGTGTCCTGACTGAAGAATGTCCATAGGACAATGTGTCCTGACTGAAGAATGTCCATAGGACAATGTGTCCTGACTGAAGAATGTCCATAGGACAATGTGTCCTGACTGAAGAATGTCCATAGGACAATGTGTCCTGACTGAAGAATGTCCATAGGACAATGTGTCCTGACTGAAGAATGTCCATAGGACAATGTGTCCTGACTGAAGAATGTCCATAGGACAATGTGTCCTGACTGAAGAATGTCCATAGGACAATGTGTCCTGACTGAAGAATGTCCATAGGACAATGTGTCCTGACTGAAGAATGTCCATAGGACAATGTGTCCTGACTGAAGAATGTCCATAGGACAATGTGTCCTGACTGAAGAATGTCCATAGGACAATGTGTCCTGACTGAAGAATGTCCATAGGACAATGTGTCCTGACTGAAGAATGTCCATAGGACAATGTGTCCTGACTGAAGAATGTCCATAGGACAATGTGTCCTGACTGAAGAATGTCCATAGGACAATGTGTCCTGACTGAAGAATGTCCATAGGACAATGTGTCCTGACTGAAGAATGTCCATAGGACAATGTGTCCTGACTGAAGAATGTCCATAGGACAATGTGTCCTGACTGAAGAATGTCCATAGGACAATGTGTCCTGACTGAAGAATGTCCATAGGACAATGTGTCCTGACTGAAGAGTGTCCATAGGACAATGTGTCCTGACTGAAGAATGTCCATAGGACAATGTGTCCTGACTGAAGAATGTCCATAGGACAATGTGTCCTGACTGAAGAATGTCCATAGGACAATGTGTCCTGACTGAAGAATGTCCATAGGACAATGTGTCCTGACTGAAGAATGTCCATAGGACAATGTGTCCTGACTGAAGAATGTCCATAGGACAATGTGTCCTGACTGAAGAATGTCCATAGGACAATGTGTCCTGACTGAAGAGTGTCCATAGGACAATGTGTCCTGACTGAAGAATGTCCATAGGACAATGTGTCCTGACTGAAGAATGTCCATAGGACAATGTGTCCTGACTGAAGAATGTCCATAGGACAATGTGTCCTGACTGAAGAATGTCCATAGGACAATGTGTCCTGACTGAAGAATGTCAATAGGACAATGTGTCCTGACTGATCAATGTCAATAGGACAATGTGTCCTGACTGAAGAATGTCAATAGGACAATGTGTCCTGACTGAAGAATGTCAATAGGACAATGTGTCCTGACTGAAGAATGTCCATAGGACAATGTGTCCTGACTGAAGAATGTCAATAGGACAATGTGTCCTGACTGATCAATGTCAATAGGACAATGTGTCCTGACTGAAGGATGTCAATAGGACAATGTGTCCTGACTGAAGAATGTCCATAGGACAATGTGTCCTGACTGAAGAATGTCCATAGGACAATGTGTCCTGACTGAAGAATGAATAGGACAATGTGTCCTGACTGAAGAATGTCAATAGGACAATGTGTCCTGACTGAAGAATGTCAATAGGACAATGTGTCCTGACTGAAGAATGTCAATAGGACAATGTGTCCTGACTGAAGAATGTCCATAGGACAATGTGTCCTGACTGAAGAATGTCCATAGGACAATGTGTCCTGACTGGACAATGTGTCCTGAGAGATGTCCATAGGACAATATGTCCTGACTGAAGAATGTCCATAGGACAATGTGTCCTGACTGAAGAATGTTAATAGGACAATGTGTCCTGACTGAAGAATGTCCATAGGACAATGTGTCCTGACTGAAGAATGTCAATAGGACAATGTGTCCTGACTGAAGAATGTCAATAGGACAATGTGTCCTGACTGAAGGAATGTCAATAGGACAATGTGTCCTGACTGAAGAGTGTGAATAGGACAATGTGTCCTGACTGAAGAATGTTAATAGGACAATGTGTCCTGACTGAAGAATGTCAATAGGACAATGTGTCCTGACTGAAGAGTGTCAATAGGACAATGTGTCCTGACTGAATGATGTCCATAGGACAATGTGTCCTGACTGAAGAATGTCAATAGGACAATGTGTCCTGACTGAAGAATGTCAATAGGACAATGTGTCCTGACTGAAGAATGTCCATAGGACAATGTGTCCTGACTGAAGAATGTCAATAGGACAATGTGTCCTGACTGAAGAATGTCAATAGGACAATGTGTCCTGACTGAAGAATGTCCATAGGACAATGTGTCCTGACTGAAGAGTGTCCATAGGACAATGTGTCCTGACTGAAGAATGTCAATAGGACAATGTGTCCTGACTGAAGAATGTCCATAGGACAATGTGTCCTGACTGAAGAATGTCCATAGGACAATGTGTCCTGACTGAAGAATGTCTATAGGACAATGTGTCCTGACTGACTGAAGAATGTAAATAGGACAATGTGTCCTGACTGAAATATGTCCATAGGACAATGTGTCCTGACTGAAGAATGTCCAATAGGACAATGTGTCCTGACTGAAGAATGTCCATAGGACAATGTGTCCTGACTGAAGAATGTCTATAGGACAATGTGTCCTGACTGAAGAATGTCTATAGGACAATGTGTCCTGACTGAAGAATGTCTATAGGACAATGTGTCCCTGACTGAAGAATGTTAATAGGACAATGTGTCCTGACTGAATTGATAGGACAATGTGTCTGAAGAATGACCATAGGACAATGTGTCCTGACTGAAGAATGTCCATAGGACAATGTGTCCTGACTGAAGAATGTCAATAGGACAATGTGTCCTGACTGAAGAATGTCAATAGGACAATGTGTCCTGACTGAAGAATGTCCATAGGACAATGTGTCCTGACTGAAGAGTGTCAATAGGACAATGTGTCCTGACTGAAGAATGTCAATAGGACAATGTGTCCTGACTGAAGAATGTCTATAGGACAATGTGTCCTGACTGAAGAATGTCAATAGGACAATGTGTCCTGACTGAAGAATGTCTATAGGACAATGTGTCCTGACTGAAGAATGTCAATAGGACAATGTGTCCTGACTGAATTGTCCATAGGACAATGTGTCCTGATGAAGAGTGTCCATAGGACAATGTGTCCTGAGATGAAGAGTGTCAATAGGACAATGTGTCCTGACTGAAGATTGTCCATAGGACAATGTGTCCTGTCTGAAGAATGTCCATAGGACAATGTGTCCTGACTGAAGAATGTCCATAGGACAATGTGTCCTGACTGAAGAATGTCAATAGGACAATGTGTCCTGACTGAAGAATGTCAATAGGACAATGTGTCCTGACTGAAGAATGTCAATAGGACAATGTGTCCTGACTGATAGGACAATGTGTCCTGACTGAAGAATGTCAATAGGACAATGTGTCCTGACTGAAGAATGTCAATAGGACAATGTGTCCTGACTGAAGAATGTCAATAGGACAATGTGTCCTGACTGAAGAATGTCCATAGGACAATGTGTCCTGACTGAAGAATGTCCATAGGACAATGTGTCCTGACTGAAGAATGTCCATAGGACAATGTGTCCTGACTGAAGGACAATGTGTCCATAGGACAATGTGTCCTGACTGAAGGATGTCCATAGGACAATGTGTCCTGACTGAAGAATGTCCATAGGACAATGTGTCCTGACTGAAGAATGTCCATAGGACAATGTGTCCTGACTGAAGAATGTCCATAGGACAATGTGTCCTGACTGAAGAATGTCAATAGGACAATGTGTCCTGACTGAAGAATGTCAATAGGACAATGTGTCCTGACTGAAGAATGTCCATAGGACAATGTGTCCTGACTGAAGAATGTCCATAGGACAATGTGTCCTGACTGAAGAATGTCCATAGGACAATGTGTCCTGACTGAAGAATGTCCATAGGACAATGTGTCCTGACTGAAGAATGTCCATAGGACAATGTGTCCTGACTGAAGAGTGTCCATAGGACAATGTGTCCTGACTGAAGAATGTCCATAGGACAATGTGTCCTGACTGAAGAATGTCCATAGGACAATGTGTCCTGACTGAAGAATGTCAATAGGACAATGTGTCCTGACTGAAGAATGTCAATAGGACAATGTGTCCTGACTGAAGAATGTCCATAGGACAATGTGTCCTGACTGAAGAATGTCCATAGGACAATGTGTCCTGACTGAAGAATGTCAATAGGACAATGTGTCCTGACTGAAGGATGTCAATAGGACAATGTGTCCTGTCTGAAGAATGTCAATAGGACAATGTGTCCTGACTGAAGAATGTCCATAGGACAATGTGTCCTGACTGAAGAATGTCCATAGGACAATATGTCCTGACTGAAGAATGTCAATAGGTCAGTTAGGAATTACTCGGTATTATTAGGTATTAAGTACTTCATTGTCACAGAGCCGTCTCTATGAAATTCGGGTTGCTCCCACCTGGAGAGCGCGTTGCAGCCGGAGTCGCGCCATCCCATTTAAAAACCAAAAAAATTGCATGCGATTTTTGTGTGACTGATGAGGAAGGAAAAGGGGGGGGGGGGGGGGTGACCAAATGACAACTCTTTCGTTGCCACTGGGTTCAGCGTGTGCTAAGTGCATGGGCACACTGTACCTCGGTTTATCGTCTCATCATCTCGGACACCAAGACCTAGTGCAAATGTGAGAGGGAAAAATCCCCTGTACCCAGGTTCGAACTCGGGTTTACTTGACAGTGTTTGCTAATCATGCCGATGATGATGGAGATGGTAATGGTGATGGCGGTGGTAAGCTTAAGCAAAAGGAACCGATTTCCATGTTAATGTTCTACTGTTCCAATTGCATTCTGGGCATTATTAATTAAACAAACTGAGTATTAGATGCTCCTTCTGAGCGGAGTTGGGGGTGAGGTTTGCATCATTTTTCTTGTCACGGTTTTTTTTAAAATTCTAAAACGGTATAAAATAAAATAACAGCAAAAAAACGTGGGGATACCGGGGGGGGGGGGGGGTCTTTCGTACAAATAGTTCCCCACCTTCTGGAAGTTCTGTGCTTGCAACTTCCTCTAATCTGTCACTCTCTTTGACTCTGCCTTTTCCCTTTGCTTACTGTCATCTGCTATCTTTCTATCTCACTGGTCCATTCTCCTGCCGGTTTTTTTCCTATAAATTCTGACAAAGATTATATTTTCTTCAGCCTGAAGTCGGACATGCTGGGCCTAACTATGTCTTAGTTAGGCGCATAACGGCAGCGTGGCGCATCTGCGGTCATGTGACAGGAAACTGTCTGAGCGAACGAAGAAGAAGAAAGAAGAAAACAGAACGTTACGTTTATTTTACGTTACTATTGTCACGTTACAGATCACGCGCGTTACTCGTGCGCCGGCTGGCGACTGTTCAAACTCCACCCTTCCGCTGCCTCCAAAGGGAAAGGAAAGGCGGCGGTCAAAGGGGCAGCACTCGTCACCTACAACGGGGGAATTGAGGACTACCCGGATTGCTTCCCTTGGGACATCGACCTCGCATTCAAGGTAATAACGGGGATATACGGAGTTTCTGTTCTTTGCGTTTTCTTAAAGGTGGACGCTGACAGATGAGTTTGTGCAAGAAACGCATCGAAATCACCCCCAAAAGACGGCCTTTTCAAGGATCGGAACGCTCACTTTGCTCTGGTTTCTTAGAAATTAAACCGTCAAAACGGCGATTCCTCCTTGGCGGAGATGCCGGAGAGAGTAGCCATTTTGGATGGGGTGGGTGGAGGTCACTCATTGTGGTTGAAGCGGTTTTTTTTGTAGTGCAGTAAAAAATAAAAAAAAGAGCTATTTCCTTTGTTGTGAGCGAAACTCCTTTAGATAAACTGTATAAAATTTTAAGAAAAACACATAAAGGCTTGTATTGCGAAAACTGTTGTGCAAACGATTTGGCGGCCATTAGAAAAGAGACGGCACACGCCTTCTCTTTGGTTGAAATAATTTGACTTCCAGCACCTCCGCCAAGGAGGAATCGCCGATTTGACGGTTTGATTTCTAGGAAACCAGAACAAAGTGAGCGTTGCAAGGGTGTTTTCCTGGTGATCTCGACGTGTTTCTTACAAGAACTCATCCGTCAGGGTGCCCCTTTAAAGGTTTTTTTCCTGAGTTATTGTTCTTGAAGAAGGTACTTTCAATTTTCGTTATCTCCTGTCTGGGCCTCACTATTTCATTATTTACTTGAAAATAGTAAAATGTTCACTACAGGGACCAGTTATATAAAAAGAAGACTTTGAAAGCGAACATGTAGATGTTTCGTCTTCTTCTTCTTCCTATTTGCGATGTTCATCCTGCCCCACGCCCAAAGTCTTCGTTCAGACTGCAATAGGGCGTTTGCCACGAGTGTTCGTTCTCTATACTAGACTGCTAATTTGCCCGAGCTCGTTCTGCCCGAGTGACGCTGACCTTTCTAATTCAACTCTCTAAATTCAACTCATTGACATTCAAGGTCGCCAGCGCGTGGCAAATGCCCTATTGGCTCACAGGATGCGTGAGTGGAATGGGGCTTTAACGTGCGCGCAAGATCTTTGTGCATGCGTTCGCACACGGGACCTCGGTTTTAAGTCAGGTGCTGCTTTTTTTTTTTTTGGGGGGGGGGGGGAAAGCAGAGACTTTTCGTAGAATATTCTGCTTTGTCAATGTGAGGCACAAAACAAAATAAATTCAATCTGATGCGAAGTCGTAAGTATGTCAATGACGATGTGTAGAGTGGCGAGGTGTAGAGTGGCACAGTGGTAGCGCGTTCGCTTCGTGTCAAGTAAACCCGAGTTCGAACCTGGGTACAGGGGATTTTTTTCCTCTCATTCTGCACTAGGCCTTAACGGTCTGAACGTGGAGTCTTTCGGATGAGACGATAAACCGAGATCCCGTGTGCCCATGCACTTAGCATACGTTAAACCCAGTGGCAACGAAAAAGTTGTCATTTGGTCAAAACTTTACCCCCCCCCCCCCCCCCCCCCCCCCTCATCAGTGACAAAAATCGCCATGAAAAAAACAATTAAAAAAACAAACAATTGGGTGGCGCGCCTCTGGCTGCGACGCGCTCTCCAGGTGGGAGCAACCCGAATTTCACAGAGACGCCTCTGTGACTATAAAAGTACCTATAAAAGTACCTAATAACAATAATGATTATGGTGATGATGATGATAATGATGGCGAAGATCTCTGTTGCTGTTAACATTTGTTTCAACGAAAAGTAAATTGTATGCATACTTTGAACTGTTGATGTGTCAGATATGATTCATTGAAATAAGAAAATATAAAATAAGAGAACAAGAACACGTGTGTGTGTGTCAAGTCAAGATCATCTTTATTGAGGGTTAAAGAATAAACTGACAAAGGTTTTTTTCATCCTGCCCTCTGTGTGTGTGTGTGTGTGTGTGTGTGTGTGTGTGTGTGTGTGTTTACGCGTGCGTGTGTGAGAGAGTGTGTGTGCATAGATGATGCATACGTGTGTGTGTGTGTGTGTGTGTGTGTGTGTGTGTGTGTGTGTGCAGGTGCGCGCGCGCGCACGCATGCGAATTATATAAAAAAAAGACTTTATCAGCAAGAACGTTATCATCATCTTCATCATCGTCGTCTTTATGATCATCATCACTACCATCAGCGTTATCTGCAGTATCATCATCATGACTATCATCATCATCATTATCATCATCGTCATCACCATCATCACCATCACCATCATCGCCTTTTAATATCATCACCTTTAACCCTTTCAGCGCCAGCTATTTTTCATCCAAAGAATACCATTAAACATAACTGGGTAGAGAGAGAAATAAGAACCGCTCTATTGGGAATTCCTGTGTGTCATGTACAACATTAGGCCTATCCTTACCTCCCAAAATTAAGAAAATAGGGTCTTCAAATAACAATCCCTGATTTGATGCCTTTTTAGGAACATGTGTGGTTAAACCATTGTGGTGCATAAATGCGACATTGGCAGCGAAAGGGTTTAATATCACCACCATCATCATCACCATCACAACCACCACCACTTCCATCATCATCATCCTCTGCAGCAGCAGCAGCATCATCAATAATATCATCGTCATCATCATCACCACCACCATCATCATCATCATCATCATCATCATCTTCACTATCCCCATCTGATTTTTCCAGAAAGGGGAGGGGGTGGAGGTGGACGCGGAATTGGCCTCTCTCCTGTCTGCCTGCTATCTCTCCCACTGCTTCTCCTTCCAGCCAGCCTCTGGAAAACCTGTCACCAAACGGGTGAGATACAGACAGACAGACAACGGATAGACAGACAGACAGACACACACTGTCCTGTCTCAAATCAAATCAAATCTTTATTATCTCATAACTGAGAAATTGCAGCCAGGTGCACATAAGAAAAACAACAACAATAAACACATTTATCAACAAAAACAACAACAATAAACACATTTATCAACAATTAAAGAATATAAACTAATAACTAATAACACTGCAATATTGTAGTTAACAACTGAACGAATACGAATACAAATTCAATCCCAAGGAGATGGACAGGCTGCTCAGCAAACCAATCACTCGATGCCATTAAGAGTTCAACCGATGAATTGATCTTGGTAAGAAAGTTTTCTGTGCTCTTAGTTTCAGTTTTAGAGTTCTGTGTCGACGGCCCGATGGTAATACTTCATAGTATTTTGCCAGAACATGACTGTTATCATTAAGAATGTTTCTGGCTTTCTTGACTACTTGTTTGCCTGCTGTCTCTCCCACTGTTTATCCTTCCAGCCAGCCTCTGGAAAACCTGTCACCAAACGGGTGAGATACAGATACATACAGACAGACAACGGATAGACAGACAGATTGACAGACACACACACATACAGACTAACAGACACACACTCTCTCCTGTCTGCCTGCTATCTCTATCACTGTTTCTCCTTCCAGCCAGCCTCTGGAAAACCCGTCACCAAACGGGTGAGATACAGACAGACAGACAACGGATAGACAGACAGACACACAGACACACACTCTCTCCTGTCTGCCTGCTATCTCTCCCACTGTTTATCCTTCCAGCCCGCCTCTGGAAAACCTGTCACCAAACGGGTGGGATACAGACCGAATCACAAAAGACATACAGACAGACACAGGCAGAGACACAGACTGTTTTCCTTCCAGACGTGTGTGTGTGTGTGTGTGTGTGTGTGTGTGTGTGTGTGTGTGTGTGTGTGTGTGTGTGTGTGTGTGTGTGTGTGTGTGTGTGTGTGTGTGAGTGTGATCGTTCGTGTTCACGTTATAACCTTGGGAACATATTTTATGCATATGGGTGCTTGTGTGATCAAATCTTGTAATGGTATATACGTCGCATGCGCACATATTTCTACAAGTGCATGCATTCGTGCGTGCGTTTTATCTGTATGTGTGTGCAGAATCAGAACCCTTTCGAACTGATGGACAAACTGCAAGCTGAAGGGAAACTTCCAGACAACATCTACACCATCGAGTGAACAGGATGGACAACATCCAGCATGCAACAGAACCACATCTACACCATCCAGTGAACACAGTGGACAACATCCAGCATGCAACAGAACCACATCTACACCATCGAGTGAACAGGATGGACAACATCCAGCATGCAACAGAACCACATCTACACCATCCAGTGAACACAGTGGACAACATCCAGCATGCAACAGAACCACATCTACACCATCGAGTGAACAACATGGACAACATCCAGCATGCAACAGAACCACATCTACATCATCCAGTGAACACAGTGGACAACATCCAGCATGCAACAGAACCACATCTACACCATCCAGTGAACACAGTGGACAACATCCAGCATGCAACAGAACCACATCTACACCATCCAGTGAACACAGTGGACAACATCCAGCATGCAACAGAACCACATCTACACCATCCAGTGAACACAGTGGACAACATCCAGCATGCAACAGAACCACATCTACACCATCCAGTGAACACAGTGGACAACATCCAGCATGCAACAGAACCACATCTACATCATCCAGTGAACACAGTGGACAACATCCAGCATGCAACAGAACCACATCTACACCATCCAGTGAACACAGTGGACAACATCCAGCATGCAACAGAACCACATCTACACCATCCAGTGAACACAGATGGACAACATCCAGCATGCAACAGAACCACATCTACATCATCCAGTGAACACAGTGGACAACATCCAGCATGCAACAGAACCACATCTACACCATCCAGTGAACACAGTGGACAACATCCAGCATGCAACAGAACCACATCTACATCATCCAGTGAACACAGTGGACAACATCCAGCATGCAACAGAACCACATCTACACCATCCAGTGAACACAGTGGACAACATCCAGCATGCAACAGAACCACATCTACACCATCCAGTGAACACAGTGGACAAGTCCAGCATGCAACAGAACCACATCTACATCATCCAGTGAACACAGTGTCCAGCATGCAACAGAACCACATCTACACCATCCAGTGAACACAGTGGACAACATCCAGCATGCAACAGAACCACATCTACACCATCCAGTGAACACAGTGGACAACATCCAGCATGCAACAGAACCACATCTACACCATCCAGTGAACACAGTGGACAACATCCAGCATGCAACAGAACCACATCTACACCATCCAGTGAACACAGTGGACAACATCCAGCATGCAACAGAACCACATCTACATCATCCAGTGAACACAGTGGACAACATCCAGCATGCAACAGAACCACATCTACATCATCCAGTGAACACAGTGGACAACGTCCAGCATGCAACAGAACCACATCTACACCATCCAGTGAACACAGTGGACAACATCCAGCATGCAACAGAACCACATCTACACCATCCAGTGAACACATGGACAACATCCAGCATGCAACAGAACCACATCTACACCATCCAGTGAACACAGTGGACAACATCCAGCATGCAACAGAACCACATCTACACCATCCAGTGAACACAGTGGACAACATCCAGCATGCAACAGAACCACATCTACACCATCCAGTGAACACAGTGGACAACATCCAGCATGCAACAGAACCACATCTACACCATCCAGTGAACACAGTGGACAACATCCAGCATGCAACAGAACCACATCTACACCATCCAGTGAACACAGTGGACAACATCCAGCATGCAACAGAACCACATCTACACCATCCAGTGAACACAGTGGACAACATCCAGCATGCAACAGAACCACATCTACACCATCCAGTGAACACAGTGGACAACATCCAGCATGCAACAGAACCACATCTACACCATCCAGTGAACACAGTGGACAACATCCAGCATGCAACAGAACCACATCTACACCATCCAGTGAACACAGTGGACAACATCCAGCATGCAACAGAACCACATCTACACCATCCAGTGAACAGGATGGACAACATCCAGCATGCAACAGAACCACATCTACACCATCCAGTGAACACAGTGGACAACATCCAGCATGCAACAGAACCACATCTACACCATCCAGTGAACACAGCATCGACAACATCCAGCATGCAACAGAACCACATCTACACCATCGAGTGAACACAGTCGACAACATCCAGCATGTAAACAGAACCACATCTACACCATCCAGTGAACACAGTGAACACGACAACGTCCAGCATGTAAACAGAACCACATCTACATCATGGAGTGAGCACAGTGGACAACGTCCAGCGTGTAAACAGAACCACATCTACATCATCCAGTGAACACAGTGGACAACGTCCAGCATGTAAACAGAACCACATCTACATCATGGAGTGAACACCATGGACAACGTCCAGCGTGTAAACAGAACCACATCTACACCATGGAGTGAGCACAGTGGACAACGTCCAGCATGTAAACAGAACCACATCTACACCATCCAGTGAACACAGTGGACAACATCCAGCATGCAACAGAACCACATCTACACCATCCAGTGAACACAGTGGACAACGTCCAGCATGTAAACAGAACCACATCTACACCATCCAGTGAACACAGTGGACAACGTCCAGCATGTAAACAGAACCACATCTACACCATCCAGTGAACACAGTGGACAACATCCAGCATGCAACAGAACCACATCTACATCATCCAGTGAACACAGTGGACAACGTTCAGCATGCAACAGAACCACATCTACATCATCCAGTGAACACAGTGGACAACGTCCAGCATGCAACAGAACCACATCTACACCATCCAGTAAACATCCAGCATGTAAACAGAACCGCGCCCATAAATGGCATTTTTGAAAAGCTTTATAGATTTCGCTAGCACAATCATGTATGCTTGTATACTAACAAAGTATTATGCTGCAGCCTAAAGGATTGGTGTGCTTTTGTGTATTTTCGCTAAGGCCAGATGTCCCCAATAAATCTCTTTGGCCGAGAGAGTGGGGATGTACCCTGGGCAAAGCTTCTCTCCTGGATTAGAAGCGCATTTAAGCAAGGTCTTTGTCTCAGGGGAAAATCAAAGACACTGTAATGGGATTAGGACAGACAACTGGAGAGTTATGGCGAATCGGGCTGATGGGGTTATCGTTCCCTTGTTTTTTTCTGGGTAGCTGTGACCCACATACAAATGTTCCCAACTTCAACTTGAGGCTTTTAAAAAAAAATTATGTTTCGTTTTCAATTTGGGGACATTTGTATGGGAGTCAAACCTGGTCAAAAGATTTCTTATCAGCTATAAGAGGGAAAACACATGAAACCCATGGTTTTGACACATGACCTGGTGGGTCTTTAACAAATGGCGGCTCTATCCAAAGACTGGAATTTGAATTCACGTTTTAACCAGATTCAAATTTTTCTGTTTTCCTGAAGGTAAGGAAGCTGCAAATACAACCAGAAAATCTATGAAACAGTAACAACCAGTAGTTAGATCACTGCTGATGTTCATGGTTCAAGGGGGGCATAATCAGGGTTTCTGTCCTCACTACTCAGGAGGAAATGGCTTATTGACGGTCTTATTCCCGTTACAGTGTCTTTGGGGAATATCAAGGACGCTAGAACGAGTGGGGTTTGAATGAAACGCCCCTAAAGACCAACTACTCATTTGCTCTCGCCATCACATAGCCATAAGATACTGCTAACCAAAATCCCTGATACAAATGTGTGGTAAACGGCAGGGCCTGTCTTCACATTGGGATAGTACGAAAATTATCATCGTGCTATCTTAGAAGTCCTTCTGCTAAAGTAGTAGGAAGTTAATAGGATTTAGAAGGACTTCTAAGGTATCTTTTTTATTTTATTGTTTTTGCTGTCTTCTGGGCTGTACAGTGGCGTTGCTCCCACGCCGCTCGTTCCGAATCCCAATTCGCAGCTACACCCGGGTTTGTTCAAGTCGCAGAAGCCGAGACCAGCAGTCCAAGGGGAGCGAATCTATGTGTTAGACCGTCAAGGAGGCAACCAACCGAGGAGACACTGCACTTCTGCTGAGTCACTTCGGTGGAGTTCAGTGGAGCCTGTTCAGGACCTTCTAAGGTATCATGATGATAAGTCTCACAGACGAGAGAGAGAGAGAGAGAGAAGAGAGAGAGACTTTTTTTTACTGA